>CM072868.1:24902500-25327500 GCA_036937835.1 Pampus argenteus
CTTAAGACTTTCCTTTTTGATAAAGCTTATAGTTAGGGCTGGCTCAGGTCATCCCTTAGTTATGCTGCCATAGAACTAGACTGCTGGGGGACTCACATACTCTCCCCTTCTCTCTCTCTCCTCATCCATCCATCATCTATCCATCTATCATGTTACTAACTAAACTTCTTCCCCGGAGTTTCTGTGCTCTCTCGTCCAGCAGGTTCTTGTGGACTGTGTCTGCTGCTGTGGTCCTGCGTGGCGTCTTTCTTCGTGTGTTATTCATCATCGTCACCATATCCCCATTACAGATTATAGTTAGTTAATGATTTGCTACTGTGCATCTGTATCTTTATCACAAGTTTCACTGTTACTGTAACAATTCATCATTTCACTGTAAACATTCTCATTTTATCATTAGGGTTAGGGTTAGGGTTAGGTTATCTAAAGGTGCCTTACATTAAAAACATACCTCTTCCATCTGAAAAAGTGCTGGCCATCTTGCCAACATGTCTTCAATGCTCGGCTGCTTGTCCACTATTTCTTGTCTACGGTCACACACAGTAAGCAATAACACACAAACACAGCACAATAGCACAGTAAGCACCACAGTACCAGTAATATTTATTCCACTATCCATAAGTCAAACACAAGAACATTTGCTCAAAATAGTTTATCTGCCTTTCTAAATCACCATCCTCTCTCCCCTTATCCCACTTTCACCTGCCTGTCTGCTCCCATCTCACATCGCGCCTTCTCCGTCCATAACTTAAGTAAATACACGCTTTGTATCTGACGTCACACAATACAACTCAATCTAATAAAAATGCTTTGATTAAAATAAAAAAAATCAGTTTGGTGCCTCGCTGTCAGTTTACATTAAAGTAAAGTAAAAAAAATCAATTAAACCATGAATATAAATTAAAAAGTTTAGTTTAATTGAGAAAAGTATTTTTTTTTATTTAGTGGAATGAGAAAAAACACATTGAAAGAACAACACCTTTGTTTCACTTTTTTCAGTGTAGCTGAGGGTTGTTGAGCTGGCAGACAGACTGAGTAGCAGACAAACAGATGGTGATGAATCTGGGGCACAGTAGCAAAAACAGGCAGATTAGGGCAGAGGTCACAAAAAACAAAGTCACTAGAAAAGCTAGTTGAGCTGGCCTTAAGTATGTACCACAGAGGGTTCAAACAATCTGGTAAAGGGTGGGTGTAGAGCCCGATTAGATATTGTGTGAGATGATGAGCTTGTTTCGAAATAGGAGTGTATAGTCAACCAGGTAGGTGTAATCAGCCAACCCCCATGCCACACAGACACAGACATGAAAAAAGATGGGAGGGGGGAAATGTTAACATTAATAATAATGATAAGTAATTCTCTTGCTTCTCAGTTACTTGCATTTATTTTTAAAATTGCAAATGAGCATAACTATGCAGATGGAAGTGATAAGATAAGATAAGATAAGATATACTTTATTGATCCCACAACGGGGAAATTCACTTGTTACAGCAGCGGAAGGAGGGAAAAGAAACACAGTGTACATATTTACAGAAAAATTTACAGAAAAATTACAGATTTACAGAAGGTAGAAAAAACAGATATGTACAAGAGACTACAACATGATCAAGTGCAGGTGTTGTATGCAGATGGAAGTGATACCACTCCATCCTTCACTTCAATCCAGCCATGTAATTTCTTTGTTTTTACCTTTATTTAACCAGATGTTTAGCCCATTGCGATCAGTGATCTCTTTTAAAAGGGTGACCTGGCCAAGAAGGCAGCAGCACACATCACATTTTATATCAGAGATATAAAGATTAAAAAACAATATACAAAAAATTCTGTAAAAGTTCTGTAAAAAGACAAAGTATGTTGGTGTGTAAAGTTTTTTGATACACTTTACTAAAAAAATATATATATATATCTTATCGGTATTGATCACAAGAAACAGGTATTAGAATTATTGGTCTATTGGTGGAATTATTATCAGTATTGGCTGAAAAATATCATGCATCCCTACTTTCAATTTTCAGTCAGTCATTAAATCTTCATTAAATCTTCTTAAATGCAAATTGTTTGTCCTTTGTCTTACAAGACAAGAGATGGTAACTTTATTCATTAATGTTACACATGGTTTATGCTTAACTCACATGCCATAAATAAGACACAATCAAGACTAACATGTGTCTAACTCACATAGTGCTCTAGCTACGTAATGTAGAAATGTAGTTAAATTTAAGCCAAATTAAGTTAATGACCTTCCTCACACAGGATTATGTAGAAAGGGCACTCCACCAACTTTACACATTAAGATCAGTTTACTTGTCATAAGGAGTATTACTCACACTGTGAGCAGCATGTTAGTAGAGCATTTTAGCAGTGTTTAGAGCTCAGTATTTCAGAACCCTCCAGAGATGTTTAATAGTCTGGGTTGTCCTCAAGCCACTCCTGCCATATCAGATTGTAAAGCCCTCCGAGACAAATGTATTTTGTGACTTTGGGCTATACAAATAAATTTTGATTTGATTTGATTTGACATCTTGACTGTGCGCTTAGGGTCGTTGTCGAATGAACCATCACCCCAGTCTGAGGTCAAGAATATTCTAGAGCAGGTTTTCTTTCAAGATGTGTCTGTACATTGCTAAATTCAATCTGTCCCTCAATCCTGACTATTCTCCTAGTTCCCTCGGCTGAAAGCCGTTACCACAGGTGGACTCCAATTAAGCTGTAGAAACATCTCAGGGATGATCACTGGAAAAAGAATGCACCTGAGCTCAATTTTGAGTTTGATCACAAAGACTTTTTGGGCCAATCCCATTTCACCCCTTCGCCTTACCCCTTACCCCTACCCCTCCCATTTGCGCGTTCCCGTGAAGGGGTAGGGCTATCCCTACCCCTTAGTGGTAGTGGATTGGCTTAGAACCCCTCCAAAGTGAGCGGTTGAGGCAGGCTGACTCCGAAAGGAGGGCTACGAAACATTTCCCATAACACAAAGCGCATTGTCAACGACAACACAACCGAATTTAATGGCGGCGACATCTCCCGACAGACATAAATGTGAGTATTGTTTTTCGTAAATAACTATTTATAACTGTTGATAAAGTGTTGTATAAAGTTTTACATTGAAGTGTTGTATAAAGTTTGACATTGTCACAATGTGTAGTGGTGAGATTCTCCATAAAACGTAGGTGGGGGAATCACTAGATTAGCGTGTAGCAGCAAGCTAACGATGTACGGAAGGGTGAAAAAAACTGGTAATTGTCGCCTTTTGGTTACGTCATAAGTAGCGGCGCGAACTGCTGACGTATGCGAGTGTTGGAGGGGTGTCCCATTTCGTAGGGATTGCTTTTCAGCCCTACCCCTCGCCCCTCCCATTGACGGGGCAAGGGGTAGGGCTAAGGGGTAGGCGTAGGGGTAGAAAATAGAAATGGGATTGGCCTTTTGAATACTTATGTGCAAGTGACTTCTTCGTTTTTTGTTTATTTTATTTTTAATTAATTTGCATTTAAACAAACCTTTGTATGTAAGTTGTATGGGGTATTATGTATGAGGTATTATATGTAGAATTTTGAGGAAAAAAACGAATAAAAATTGAATCAATTTTGGAACAAGTCTTTAATTACAAAATGTGGAAAAAGTGAAGCACTGTGAATACTTTCCATATGCACTTTAATAAACATCTGCAGTTGTTTCTGCAGAAAATCCTTATACAGGTAAGTGCACATGACACCTGCAGGCTACATATCTGCTTATCTGTAGACTGGTGTTTAACATAGGTGCCTGATATGTATTGTGCGCACACACACACACACACACACACACACACACACACAAACACACACACATCATCAGTATCATCAGCTCTCACAAAATTTCAGACAGCTGGGAGGATAGATGTAATGAAGCGAGGAAGACCTAGATCCTCAGCAGGGAATGTAGATCTACCAAATGTCACCTCAAACATCTACCTCATGGCCCTGGCCCTTTTTAATATAACATTGGAACTGGAGGACTGTATAGGTGGTGAGACTCAATCTGTGAAATAAGAACTGGAATAAGCTACATACTTGCTCTGCAGTTTCAATGTAACTTTGAAAATGAGTTCAGCACAATACATTTTGGCTGCTTTAACCACAGTACAGACTGGCTGCATTTGACAATCAGACTTAACTATTCAAAGTATGCATAGTTCACAACCTCTGTAGAACATGCCAAGTCTGAACAAGTCTGTGTTCTTGAGAGTTTGAACTTGAACAAGTTGAACAAATCAAAAAACAGAGCTCAATTTGCAATTCTATTCTAGCTAACTTCAGATGGGTCCAGATGATTACACTTCAATACATATGTTGTGCAATAAATTAATCTCAAACTTCTTTATAAATTGACCATGATATATACTCAGCAGATAAAGCTGTTATCCTCACTGTATAATTTATTTACAATAAAGTGTTAATATCATATACCACACTGCTGATTTTTATATCAGGTCCTCAAAATGAAACAACTACAAAAAAATCAATACATAATCTGTAACTGCCTTCTAAAACGACACAAAGAAGCATATGCTGATCTGATGCTCCTATCAACAGGATGAGATAATTAGTCTGCAAATTATTTTAAATTATGATTAAAAGTGCAATATACAACATTCAGCCCCACTAGATGTCACTAGAGAACCAGCATGTCAGACGAAAACAAATGCACATCATTTACTCAATAAAGTGGCATCTAAACATACAGCTTGCAAAACTCAGATCAAACTATCAAACTAGTACTAATCAAAAATGAATCAAGATTGTGTTACTGCATTGCCTATTAGAAACATATTTTAGTGTACAGTGTAGCTGTAACATGAGGAAGTTTGTGACTCCACTGCCATGTTGAAATAGATAGAGAAGGACTCAGATGCACTAACATGCATGCGCGGCTGGACCGGCTATCAAAACAAAGAACAGAAAAACTGGGATTACAACACACATGGGGTGAGTGTGACTTCACTCTCTGCTCCGGACACAGGTTTAGGGCACAATCATGGTTTGGGTTTGGTGAGAATAGACTGTCACCAGGATAACCACTGACCTTGACTAGCCACTCTTGCTCAAGTAGAGGGCTCCAACATCTCCGAAAACACCAGAGCACATTTTTAAGAATGCATTATTTTGACAAATCAAGCACAAATAGTTAACAGGAGCCCACGTGAACAATGAAAAAGTTTTGGTAAATGTTCTCCCTGTTCATTGTGGCCACAAGAGAGATCCCTTCCTGATGTCTTCTCAATGTAAGTGATGGGGGACAAAATCAACAAAATTGACAATTAATGGTTGAATATACAGTACTGTGCAAATGTATTAGGCTCTAAAAGTAAAGTGAAGATGCTTTCAAAAATAATGCCATGAATAGTTTATTCATCAATGAACTTCAGTAAAGAGCAGAAACTCCAGAATATCCTCATGATGATGAGGTCAGGGCTCTGTGGGTGCCAAACCATCTGTTGTAGGATACATTGTTCTTCTTGTTGCTGAAGATAGTTCTTTATAACACTGGTTGTATGTTTGGGGCGGTTGTCATGCTGCAGAATACATTTGGGACTGATCCTTAACCTACCTAATGGTTTTGCATTTATGGATAAAAATCTAAACATTTAAAGTGCCTAAAACTTTTGCATAGTACATATATGAAAAACATTTTGTCACATATATGTATATTGGAAGGTTAAGGATATCCAGACATTAACTGAAGTGGCCTTAAATATATTTAAGCAGGTGAATAATGTAAAAAAAAAAAAAAAAAGCCTGAGTTATATGGTGGAAAACAGCTGCTGGTAGCAGGGTCTCATTTAATTTCTCAATGATGTCTGATGTTGAACTTTAACCAAAACACGCAACCACAGAGCAGAAGATTGTTATATTTCATGGCCTGAACAATATCTTTTTTTTTTTTTTTATAACTGATGTAAATGTGGTCAATGTGAACATTAGGAAGACAGTTGACTATAATTATGTTGACTACATCATGTCATCAATGTGATAAATGTTTCTTGAATCCACCAAGAGAGTTAGCAGACCGCATATAGCTGCATACCTCATTCCACCATCACAGAACCACAACCAGACAGTGATGATATTACTAGACATCATTCATTTGCAGACTAGAGTGGATGATGTGTGACTCAATGTAGGAGGATGCAATTCCATTTGTCACCTTAAAGGAAAGCGTTAAAGCTTTAAACATAATGCGAGCCATCACCAGGGAGATAAGCGGAGGTCATTTAGGTTAGCTAAACACCAGACGTGCCACTGCATTCTGAACATTGTAGTACATGCAGGACTACAAAGTTACAAAAGACTGAGCTCTGGAGTTTCCTCAGCTGCTGTTCCAAAATGCAATTAAACAAGCCCTGGATGGCATCCCAGGGGTTATCAATTTGAGTGATGACATTTTGGTGTTTGGCAGCTCTTGGGACAATGTTTCAGCAACTAAAGGAGAAGAACCTGACTGTCCTGATGTCTCCTAAGGAGGAAAAACTCTACTCTGGTATACAAAACTATTGAAATCAAAATCACTGGAAAAATCAAAAGGCTATAAAACATTATTAAAATATGACTAGACAATAATGAAACAAAAGCAAGACTAAGAAAGTAACTGAAATTTCTGGCGCAGACCGATCAAGCCTTGACGTACTCCCGGACCTCCTGTTCCATGGACTGCCACCAGAACCTCTGGGAGTGTGCGTACATGATCCACCGAACCCCCGGATGACAGGAAAGCAACGAGGTTGCTTGTGAGCCCAGAGGATAACCTGTGGGCGCACCTCAGCTGGGACATCCACTAGGTGGCGGACTCAACATTTTCCTGCTTAACCTAGTTTTCTATCTGCCAAGTCACCACTCCAACCACACAGGTCCGTGGAAGAATGAGTTTTGGTTCTTTGGCAACAGGCTTGGGGTCATGGAGACATGACAGGGCCTCAAGCTTGACATTCTGGAACTTCCTTTTTTGTGAAGACCCCTCTGTCGTTGAATAGCTGCTCCGCGGTTGCCGGAGCTCGCAAACCTGGTTGTCTGTCCGGATAGCCAGCGTGATGAGTGCATCCAGGTCGGCAGACAGATCCTGTGGCAACAGCAGCTCCTGGCTGTGAGCTGCGAGTCCATTCAGGAAAACATCATATAGGGCCGTGTTATTCCACCCACTCTCCACCTTATTCCTGTCCCGATCATAGAGAGAGGTGCTTTACAGGAGAAGGCCGGGTGGGTTGAGCCATTTGGGACAGTGTGGGTGTGTGGAGGGGTGGGGATGTTTGAGGGCTCACAGGAGTTGAGCTAAACCTGTTGAAAAACTGGTTGAAGTGGTTTGCTCTATCCAGGCTCCCTGCTGTCAGCCGGTCTCTTCCCGTCATCCCTGTGATGTGCTTCATCCCCGTCCACACATCTCTCACACTGTTCTGTTGGAGTTTGGCCTCCAGCTTCCTCCTGTAATTGTCCTTGTTCATGCTGCACTCTTCTCTGCTCCTCTTTATCTCCAGACCTGAAAGCCCTCTTCTTTCAGAAGTGCCTTCAGGTCGCTGGTAATCCAGGGCTTGTTGTTGGGGAAGCAGTGCACAGTCCTGCCTGGTATGGTGGTGTCCTCACAGAATTTGATGTAATCTGTGATGCATACAGTCGAATTGTCTATGTCCTCCCCATGTGGCTCACAGAGTACATCCCAGTCCGTTGACTCAAAGCAGTCCTGCAGTGCCTTCACCAGTGCTGCCAGTTCGTCCATCTTATTCCCAAGAGACCTCACGTTTCCCATTATGATCATTGGTACCGCTGGTTTATGTCTTCTTCTTTTCTCCTTCCGTTTGGTACCAGACCTGCAACCCAGGCGTCTCCTCCGTAACTCCTGCGGGACCACAGGTCTGTCTCTGGGCAGCACCACGGGCTTACTCAGCGCCATCAGCTGTTCACGCGTGTAAGCAAAAATTGATCCGGTCATTTTTCCAAAAACAAAGAAAATACTAAAATAAACTAAAATAAACAAAAAAATACAAAAAATTACAAAAAAAACTACGGAGCTGCTGCAACAGGCTGCCACCAGGAGCGGCGCCAATTCTAGATCCCGTCTAAGGCTAAATCAATCCAATCCAATCCAATCCACTTTATTTATATAGCACAATTTTAGCAAACACAGGGTTTCCAAAGTGCTGCACAACACAATAGAACACAATAAATAACAATATAAAACATCAAGTATATAAAAGAGGTTAGAAAAACAATAAAACAATAAAACAATAAAAAATAAAATGAATAAAAGGCACTAGATAAAATAAATAAAAAATAGACAAAGATAAGTACGTAAATAACAAAAAAGCATGTATGCACATAAAATTAACCATCTACATGGTGTTAAAAGCCAAAGAGAAGAGGTGGGTTTTAAGAAGGGTTTTAAAATGAGACAGAGAAGAGGCCTGTCTCACGTGCAGCGGCAATTTGTTCCAGAGCTCCGGGGTTGCAATGGCAAATGCTCGCTCCCCTCTGAGCTTAAGTCTAGCTTTGGGGACAGACAAGAACAGCTGGTCAGCTGACCTGAGAGAACGGCTAGGTATGTAGGGGTGCAGCAGCTCAGAGAGGTAGGGTGGGGCAAGGCCATTCAAGGCCTTAAAAGCAAATAAGAGAACTTTAAAATGAATCCTAAAATGGACAGGCAGCCAGTGGAGTGAAGCTAAAATCGGTGAAATGTGCTCAAATTTGCTTGTGCCAGTTAAAAGACGTGCAGCAGCATTTTGGACCAGCTGAAGACAACTAATCGAGGACCCACTAACCCCCAAATAAAGTGCATTGCAATAGTCAAGCCGAGTGGTCACAAAGGCATGGATAACTGCCTCAAAGTGCTGTTTCTGTAGGAGTGGTTTTATTTTTGTTAGCTGCCTTAACTGAAAAAAGCTGGATTTTACCACAGCTTTAATCTGGCTGTCGAATTTCAGATTGGCGTCCACTTTTACCCCTAGATTTTTAACAATTGGGACGCGGTTATGTGCCAAGGGACCCAGATGAACTAGAGGGGGGGTCCCGGAAGTGCCACCAAAGACTATGACTTCTGTCTTTTTTTCATTAAAATTCAGAAAATTTAAAGCCATCCAGGCTTTAAGATCCTCTAGACACATTAGTAGCGGTTTGAGAGAGTAAGAGTCTGCCTTTTTGAGAGGGACATAGATCTGGCTATCATCCGCATAGCAGTGGAAGGATATGCCATGTTTCCTGAGGATGGAGCCAAGTGGGAAAAGGTAAAGGCAGAATAAAAGAGGGCCAAGCACAGAGCCCTGTGGGACCCCACATGAGAGAGGAGCAGTGGAGGACACAGAGTCATCAAGGCTGACACAGAAAGTCCGATGTGACAGGTAGGACCTAAACCATTGGAGTGCCGTGCCACTGATGCCCACCCACTGCTCCAGACGAGCAATCAAAATTTCATGGTTGACTGTATCAAAGGCAGCAGTCAAATCTAAAATTACAAGGACAACACAGTGACCAGCGTCAGTAGCTAAAAAGATATCATTAAAAACTCTTAAAAGCGCTGATTCTGTGCTGTGCAATTTAAACGTTTTAAAACCGGATTGGAAAATCTCAAGAATTTTATGTTCATTTAAAAAATCCATGAGCTGAGAATAAACAATCTTCTCTAAAATTTTAGACAGAAGGATCAAGCCCAGGTTTTTTTAAAAGAGGCTGCACAACTGCATGTTTAAAATGTACAGGGACCACTCCGGAGAACTGGCTGCTATTAATGATAGTGAGACAAGATGGTCCAATGGTGGGAAAAGCCTCCTTAAAAAGTCGGGGTGGGACAGCTTCGTCCGGAGAACCTGAGGGCTTCAAATGACTCACAATCTGCTGCAAGAGAGGCAGGGACACAGGGTCAAACGTGTCCAACACCATAGAGCAGGGGACAAATACTGAAGGGTCGGAAGCAGGAGGAGAAATACGTGCTGTGGTAAAAGTGACCTTATCAATAAAGTGGTGCAGAAAGTTCTCACACACAGCAGAGGAGGCCTTGATTCCAGTCTGTGGTGCATTCAGAGCGGAGTTGATGACTTTAAACAATACACGAGGATTATGACAGTTTAACATAACTATATTAGAAAAGTATTGTCTTTTTGCCTCTTTCACAGTGCGCTGATAATGACGCCAACAATCCCTCATGATTTGAAAAGACACTTGCAGTTTGTCCTTCTTCCACTTTCGCTCAGCTCTTCGACACTCTGTCTGGCAATGCGGGTTGTGTCATTTAACCAGGGCTCTGGTTTGGCTTTCTGCTGCCTGGTCTTTAATGGAGCCGCAATGTCTATGGCAGTTTGACAGGTGTCACGAAACCATGAGTTAAGAGCCTCTGTATCCTCATACACAGACTCAGGAATGACGCAGTTCTGACTGAAAACTGCGGAGAAGTGAGCGGCAGTGAAAGAGTTAATAACTCGCCGTTTGTCGCAATACCTCCTCCTCGGCCAGACATCCGAGGAGAGTTAAAAAAGCTGCAGTCGGGTAAAAGTTCTGTGAAGACACTGGACTCACCAACACTCAGCCAGGTCTCGGAGATAAAAAGGAAATCCAGTTCCCGTGATGTGAAGAAATCCTTGAGAATAAATGTTTGCGAGCGATCTGGCGTTTACCACGCCAAACCTGGCAGGAGCTGGCGGGACAGGGCGAACAGCTGACAGAGAGGCCCGATGCAGAGGCCGCAGGTTCCCCAGATTCACTCCGCGCCAGCGGAGACGAGGAGAGCAGGCTCCACGGGGCTGGAACATCCCATCCGAGCCCGCCACCGGTACCAACCAGGCAGCGACAGGGTCCAGCGAACGTCGACAGAAACAAAGGCGATGGCCCTGCTCCATATCGACCTGGATCAGGACGTCCGGCCTACAGCCTCACCAGACAGCCACTACGCTTCCCCCGGCGGCGGGGACGTTTTCGCCGCGGTAGCGGCGCTGGAGTACAGAGTAAATCTCTGCAATGATAGTTTCTGAGGTGTTTGTACATGTGACATCCATTGCACATCTGTCCGTCCTGGGAGAGGGATCCCTCCTCTGTGGCTCTTCCTGAGGTTTCTTCCACCTTTTTCTCTGTTAAAAGTTTTTTGGTGGGCATGTTTTTCCTCACTCGAATTGAGGGTCTAAGGACAGAGGGTGTCACTCCCTGTACAGAATGTAAAGACCTCTGAGACAAATGTGTTTTGTGATTTTGGGCTATATAAATTTGATTTGATTTGATTTGATACAGAACAAATCAACACACACATATTGTACAATCACAATGAATTACAATGATAATGGGTTACATTGCATGAAAGACAAGCAGAAGAATAATTATGTGCCTGTACGGCAATGACAGTGGCTGAAATTCAGGAGCCAACAAAAGCTGACCCCACCCTACTTTGCAAAGTCATTTGACTTGAAGAAGGCTTGCGAGGGTCACTGTCTGAAAAGCAGGACATTGCTGATGGAGTTGACATTGCTGCTCATTCAACAAAATCAACAACGAATTAACCATGACTCCTACTGGTTTCCTTTGCACATGTAGGCCACCAGCTGCTAGTCAAAAGTAAGAAGTTGATCCGAGAGAAAGTATGGTTCCCTGACATTGACAGACAAGTAGAAACCATGATAGCTGTCTGCATACCATGTCAGGCTGTGCTCAATCACACACAAAAACAACTCTGCATATCTAAGATGTCACCATCACTGTGGGAAAAAGTTGAGTTTCTGTGGTCCATTCCCCTCTGACCTGATTACCTTTTGGTGGTCATTGATGAATACTCCAGGAATCAGGAGGCAGAAATTCATGTCAGCAAAAGCATAAACTCGACAAAATATTCTCTACATTAGAAATTCCACCTGAGGTCAAAACAGACAATGGCCCACCCTTCCAAAGCACAGAATACGACTTCACAATATACTTGGGTGTCAGACAGAGGATCTTGTTACAAAAGAGAAAATCGAAAAAATAGCATCATATGAGTGAACGACTCAGTCAATGACTGAAAAAATAATGTTGGATTGGTCATAAAACTTCGCAATGGGTGTTATCACTGTTTGTAGGACTACCAGACTGATAAAATATTAAACTTTTTGGCTAATGTAAGACTAATTTGGTGCCACTAGCCAAGGGGAGGCACAACTAAGCCATCACTGATAATGGTCTACCTGGCTACAGTGCAATGTAAAGTACATCAGATGTATATATCGTATTTGTTAGGGACAGGCTAGGACCCAAAAGCAGTACACAGAAGCAGAGGCAGTGAGTAAAGTTTAAAGCAGTTTATTGCAGGGAGCATAGAACCAGGGACTCGGCTTTGTCCATGTAGCGGGTATCAAGCAACTGTCAAGAGGGGGTCCACACAGGTCCAGAGGGTGAGGAGCAGAACTGAAGGGGACAACTGAGGGAAAGGAGGCTGGAACCAAGTAGGTTTCTCCTGAAGGCACAAGAAGACTAAAAGCTAAGCATGCTGAATACTGACAACAGTAACAGATAGTACAGAGCTGAAAACATGACTCATGATGGCTGGAAGCTTGACTCCAGCACACCTGTCTAGAATCCTGCAATCATACAGACACAAATGGTGGGAGAGAGAGAGTGGCCGCAGGTAGGTGGAGGAGGAGGCAGAAGTGGAAGGTGTGACATTATGCTCTGCTCATGTCATGTTCAGCCAAATATCTTGGGAGGAATGAAGCATCATTTACTTTACTGTCAATCCTGCATATCCTGTTGGTGTGCCCTGCACTCTAGAAGAAGCACTTGAAATTCTCATGCATTTAGAATTCCAGGTCTGGATATAACAAGGAAACACAACACTCACATTTTTGAGCACTAAAACAATACCCCTCTGAAGTGAAATCATGTGCATTCCCTACATGCTGCAACCAGATCCAATCAAAAAAAAAATTGAGAACTATCATGTGGAAGTAGCATGCACTTGATCTAGCGTTGATGAAATTATGAAGAAAGCAGAGCCACCAGAAAAAAAGTTTTATATAAAGCTGAAAAAGGAAAATGTATTTGTCTGGGGAAAATGTAAAACTTCAAAAAAGTCAATATAAAGATGGAAAGGTCTTTGTACTGTTTATAAAGCAATCGAGATAATGTTTTGATTTCTTACATGAAAATGTTGCCACCCAGGTCTTAAAGGTTCCAGATCCATTCACATGGTTCCCATACTTTAGAGATGATTGCTGGGGGGCGCTGTTGAGCGATTGAGGAGTAAGACAAGTTCGCACAAGTTAACTTTTTCCTTATTAAATATCTCTAAACTTTTGTAAATCCGCTCTTAAGATCCTCGGAACGACGCAATAAGTTAAACCAAGTGCATTTTAAAGACCAAATGTAAAGGGACTATGTCATGAGTGACGAGGCGGACCCACCTACCCGTGCCATACTAGCTGCTAATGAAGTCACTCAGAGCAAGAAAGATTAATGTGCCTCCATTGAAGCACGCTTACAAACTGTTTGCACTGAGTTGAGAGAGGAGCTGGCTACAACTAAAAAGGAGATTTAGTCATCCATTAAAACACTTGAAGCTGCCACGGCCACGCACGAGAAGACAATTAAAGACCTGGAGAGGTCAGCCTCACTCCACTTCGACGACGTTACTGATCTCCAACGCCAGGTAACGCGACTAACCTCCAAGGTGGGGAAACTGACTGAAAAATGTGAGGATTTAGAAGGCAGATCAAGGAGGCACAACATCAGAATCGTGGGAGTTCCCGAGGGGGTGGAAGGATCCACACCGCGCGACTTCGTAGCTGACCTGCTAAAAGATGTGCTATCTCTGGATGAGAAGTCGCTTATTGACCGAGTGCACCGGACCCTCCGGAGAAGCCCTGGTCCTCGAGGGCCCCCCAGGCCCTTCATCCTGAGGCTACACTATTATCATGTGCTTGAGGACATCCTACGGAAATCATCCAACTTTACTTCGGAGACAAGAGGATTCAGGTATTTAATCTGCGTCTCCTAAACACGTGACACATGATGATAGATGCACTTGTATAGATGGGGGTGCGTGCGCACATGTATACCCCTGCGCTCGTTCCCTTTCTCATATTTAAATATCTTTATTATTATGTTTTAGAGCTAAACTGACCCATTTTGAAGTTAATAACAGGCCACCAGTAGGTGTGAAAGTAATTTTAGTTATTAGATTTTTTCTTTGTTTTGTTTATTTTTATCGGCTTCCCTAAGAAAGCTCGCGCCATTCACTTTGAATTGGCTAGAGTAGTTATTTTGTTAATTGTTAATATGTGGGTCAGGTGAGGGATATCTGGGTTGGGGAAAGAAGACCTTACAAAAGTTGATTACCACTACACGGGATAATATGAATGATAGCATGAAAGAAAGAAAAAATCTCACTTTCTCCAGCTGGAATGTGTGTGGAGTAAATAATCCAGTCATAAGAGGGAAGGTTTTGTCCCATCTTAAGGCACTGGCCTCGGATATTATGTTTTCACAAGAGACCCATCTGAATAATAAATCACATGGCAGGCTCAGGCCAAAGTGGATAGGAGAGATCAATCAATCACTCTGCATTTTCTTCAAAAGCAAGAAGCGTGGCAATCTTAATTAGAAAGGGTGTACAGACAACCCTGTATTTTTTCAGAAAGTTTTTGCATTAATACCAGATATGTCACAGACTAATTTGATAATTGGAGATTTCAACACCGTTTTGGATTCATATCTAGATAGATCCTCCACAAAGAAACCTCCTAGAAATGCCTCAAGTGAATTTCTAAACACATATATAAAAAACACAAATATCCTGGACATATGGAGGATTATGAACCCCTCATCTTTTTATTCACCTCTGCATAATTCTTACAGTAGGATAGACTACTTCCTAGTTGACGCCAAACTGGCACCTTTTGTAATGGAGGTTCGGTATCACAGTATTGTGATCTCAGATCATAGCCCACTTTACTTTTCACTTTTCACTTACTTTTGTATGTTTAGACCAATTAGACAAACTGCATACCTCTTGGAGACTAAATGCTCATTTGCTTACAGATAAAAAGTTTCGTGACTATCTAAAAGATCAAATATCACTGTACTTTGAGATGAACGATATTCCAGAGACCTCTCCCTCCACTCTTTGGGAGGCGTTTAAAGCCTATATTAGAGGTAGCATAATTTAATTTAAAGCATCGAGAAGAAAAGAAAACATGTCCAAATTAAAAGACGTGGAAGGACAGATCAAAACACTAGATCAGGAAAATGCTTGATACCCATCTACAACTCTACACAGAAAAATAACAACATTGAAATATGAATATAATCAAATTATGTCTGTGAAAATAAGTAAAGCATTTCTGTATATCAGACAAAGATTCTACGAATTTGAGGGTTAAATCACATAAATTACTAGCTTGTCAGCTCAGAAAAATGGAGAATGATAGGACAATACATAAGGTAAAAGCCTCTGACAACACAATACTCACAAAATCTAAAGATATTAAGGATTCAAGGAGTTTTATTGTCCACCTGCATTATTTAAAGATAAAAACATACAGAAGAGGAGTAAATCATAAAAACCTGATAAAAATTAAATCAACATGTCCAAGAGTCCAAAACAAGATAATTAAATGTGGACTCTTGAATATTAGGTCCTTGTCCTCTAAAGCTGTTTTAACAAATGAATTAATATCTGACTATGATATTGATTTATTCTGCCTCACTGAAACATGGTTGCAGGAGGATTAATATGTTAGTTTAAATGAATCCACTCCCCCCAGTCATTGTAATACTCATATTCCTCGAAGTACTGGTCGAGGTGGTGGAGTTGGAGCCATATTTGACTTTAGTTTACTCATAAATCCTAAACCTAAACTAAATTATAATTCATTTGAAAGTCTTGTTCTTAGCCTGACTCACCCAACGTGGAAAACATTACAGCCAATATTATTTGTTATATTATATCGAGCTCCAGGTCCTTATTCTAAATTTCTATCTGAATTTGCAGAATTTGCATCAGGCTTGGTCGTTAAAACAGATAAAGTAATTATTGTATTGTGATTTTAATATTCATGTTGACAACCACAGTGATAGTCTTAGTACTGCATTTATCTCTTTGTTAGACTCAATTGGCTTCTGTCAGAGTGTAAATGAACCGACTCATTGTCTGAACCACACTCTTGACCTTGTACTCTCATATGGCATTGAAATTGATCATCTAATAGTCTTTCCACATAATCCTATTTTATCTGACCATTTAATAACCTTTGAGTTCATACTACTGGACTATAAGCCTTTTTGCAGAAACTCCTACAGCAGATGTTTATTTGACAGTGCTGTAGCCAAATTTAAGGAAACGATTACCATAGTATTAAATTCAATGCCATGTCTTAATGATACAGAGGACTTAGCAGCTTCCTGTAGACCCTCACACATAGATCAACTTGTTAATAATACTACAGACACATTACAGACAACTCTCGACTCTATTGCACCTCTGAAAAAGACAATAAAACAGAGGAGGTTAGCACCATGGTATGTCCAGCACACTTGCAAATTAAAGCAAAAGGCACGTAAATCTGAACGTAAATGGCGTGCCTTTTAAACTGGAAGAATCTCGCCTAGCCTGGCAAAATAATCTTGCAATTTATAGGAAGGCTCTGCGTAATGCCAGAACAGCCTATTATTCTTCATTAATTGAGGAAAATAAGAACAACCCCAGGTTTCTCTTCAGCACTGTAGCCAGGCTAACAGAGAACCACAGCTCTATTGAGTCATCTATTCCTTTAAGCCTAACTAGTAATGACTTCATGAGCTTCTTTAATGATAAAATTCTAAATATCAGAGACAAAATTCATCACCTTTTGCCCTCAACAGGCACTCATCTGATTTCGGATACAGCAAGTTTAGAAAAAGCTATAAAACCTGATATATATTTATACCGCTTTTCTCCCGTCGACATTTAACAAATAACTACAATAATTTCTTCATCTAAGCCGTCAACCTGTCTCTTAGACCCCATCCCAACCAGGCTGATGTATATCAAGATGTATTACCTTTAGTTAGCCCTTCCTTGTTGGATATAATTAATCATCTGTCTTTATTATCAGGATATGTACCACAGTCCTTTAAAATAGCTGTGATTAAGCCTCTTCTTAAAAAAACAACTCTAGATCAAGAGGTTTTAGCCAACTACAGGCCGATATCAAACCTTTCATTTCTCTCTAAGGTACTTGAGAAAGCCGTAGCCAATCAGCTATGTGATTTTCTCCACACAAACAGCTTATTCGAGGAGTTTCAGTCAGGATTTAGAGTAAATCATAGCACAGAGACTGCACTAGTCAAAGTTACAAACAACCTCCTAATGGCATCAGACAAAGGACTAATCTCTGTACTTGTCCTATTAGATCTTAGTGCTGCATTTGACACCATTGACCATCAGATTTTCTTACAGAGACTGGAATATCAAATTGGCATTAAAGGAACCGCCCTAGGTTGGTTTAAGTCATATTTCCTAGACTGTTCTCAGTTTGTTCATGTTAATGATGAATCCTCCATGCAAACCAAAGTTTCTCATGGAGTCCCACAAGGTTCTGTATTAGGGCCACTTCTATTCAGTTTATATATGCTTCCTCAAGGGAACATTATTAGAAATCATTCAATTAACTTTCACTGTTATGCCGACGACACCCAATTATATTTATCGATCAAGCCTGATGAAACCAATCACTTGACTAGACTTCAAGCATGCATTAAGGACATAAAAAATTGGATGACCCACAATTTTCTGATGCCAAGTTCAGATAAAACTGAAGTCCTCGTAATAGGACCTAAACACCTTAGAAACTATCATTCCAGAGATTTAGCCTTTGTCACGGATCTGGACAGACGAGGACCACACGAGCAATACGTCTCAACAGTTTATTGAAGGGTTTGGGGAATGGGAGTGAGTCTTTGTGTGTGTGTGTGTCCCAGCGGCCGAGAGGCGTAGAGTGTAGACGGGGGTGGAGGGTCCAGGCTCTCTCGCGGAAAGGGGCTGGAAGTCCTGGGGGAACACACACACACAGCAGGAGAGGGAAAACTTCCAGGGCAGTAGTACTGTCAAGGGCAAGGCAGAAATCGTGGTCAAAAAAGGCAGAAGGCAGGTCAAGTTACCGGGTTTGTAGAACGGAGGGTGGTCGGGCAGGCTCGGGATCACGGGTAGGAGTCAGAGTAGTAGCAGGTAGCAGGCAGGAAAGGTGCTGGCATAGCAGACGATCTGACAAAGTGTGCTGGGAAACAGAGCTCTTTATACAAGGCATGGTTAGCAGGAAATGAGGAGCAGCTGGCTGGTAAACGAGGGTGTGGCAGCGGAGACAGGTGAGGGTAATCAGCAGAGTGGCAGATAATTAGTGCTACCAGGCAGAGGGAGCTCACGAAAGAACCCCCCCCCCCCTCAAGGGACGGCCCCAGAAGTCCCAAGAAACATCGCCAAGACTGGGAGGGCGGAGGGGGGGCCGGCGGAGGGTCAGAACTCCTCAGAGCAGTCAAAGTGCGGGTCCCGGGACAGGGGCCAGGCCAGGTGCAGGGTCAAAAACTGGGTGGGTGGAACGACGGGGTCCTCTAGGACGACCCCGACGAATGGCTGGCTGGTCAGGATGCTGCCGGTGGAAGTCAGTAATGAGGGTCCGATCCAAAATCCGGCTGGTAGGCACCCAGGTTCTCTCCTCAGGACCATACCCTTCCAAGTCGACAAGGTATTGGATGCCTCTACGTCTGGATCGGAGCAGACGCCGGACGGTGTAGACTGGACCACCATCAATGAGGCGTGGAGGAGGGTGTAGCTGGAACCAGCAGGCTCTCATGAACCGGTTTGATTTTTGAGACATGGAACGTGGGATGGACCCTCATGGACCTGGGCAGAACAGCAGTTGGGCTGATAACCCTCTGAATGGGGAATGGACCGAGGAAGCGAGGTGCCAACTTTCGTGATTCCACCCGCAGTGGTAGATCCTTTGCCGACAGCCACACCTTTTGTCCAACACGGTAAGCGGGTGCAGGGGTCCTGTGACGGTTGGCGCCAGTGGTGTAGCTGGAGATGGACTTGAGGAGTGTGGCACGGGCCTGGGCCCAGGTGCAGCAACATCGGCGGGAGTAGGCAAGGGCAGATGGACAAGTGACCTCTCCTTTCTGGCTGTTGAATAGGGGTGGTTGGTAGCCGTAGACACACTGGAAGGGTGACCAGTGGCAGAGCAGGTCAAGAAGTTGTGGGCATATTCCACCCATAACAGTTGCTGGGACCAGGTGGGAGGATTACGAGATGCCATGCATCGGAGTGCCTTCTCCAGCTCCTGATTTGCTCGCTCTGACTGGCCGTTGGACTGGGGGTGAAAACCAGAACTTAGACTGACCGTGGCCGCCAGCGGATGGCAGAATTCCTTCCAGAAAGTGGAGGTGAACTGCGGGCCCCGGTCCGAGACAACATCTCTGGGTAGTCCATGTATCCTGAAAACATGCTCCAAGACCCCCTGGGCAGTTTCCTTGGCAGATGGCAGCTTTGGAAGGGGAACAAAGTGTGCCATCTTGCTAAAACAGTCCACAATGGTGAGGATTACCGTCATGCCATTAGACCGGGGCAGACCTGTGACAAAATCCATGGAAATGTGGGACCAGGGCCGTGTTGGTATGGGCAGAGGTTGGAGTAATCCGGCGGGTGGCTTGTTAGATGACTTGTGTCGACTACAAGTCGGACAGGCACGGACAAAGTCTCGCACATCCCTCCTCAGTGATGGCCACCAGAATCGCTGGAAAAGCAGATGGCAGGTGCGAGTGGATCCAGGGTGGCAAGCCAGACAGGAGTTGTGTCCCCATTGTATGACCTTAGATCTCAGGGGTTCAGGAACGAAGAGACGGTCGGCAGGACAAGCACTGGGGCCAGGTTGGTCATGGAGAGCATCCCGCACTTGTTTCTCAATCTCTCAAGTCAGGACACCTATGACGCAGGGACTGGGCAGAATGGGTGCAGGATTCTGGGAAGGGGCGTCCTCCTTCTGGAACTGGCGGGATAGTGAGTCTGGCTTGGTGTTACGTGATCCTGGACGGTATGACAGGGTGAAATGGGATCTAGTGAAGAATAGGGCCCAGCGGGACTGTCTCGGGTTCAGACGTTTGGCAGAGCGGATATACTCTAGGTTCTTGTGATCAGTCCAAACCAAGAACGGGACGGTGGTCCCCTCCAGCCAGTGATGCCATTCCTCCAAGGCCAGCTTGACAGCGAGCAGCTCACGGTTCCCTACGTCGTAGTTGCATTCTGATGGGGATAAGCGACGGGAGAAGAATGCACAAGGGTGGAGTTTGTTGTCCTCTGCAGCTCGTCTTCCATTCGTCGCCCTCCCGGATCCGCACTAGGTGGTAGGCGTTCCTAAGGTCCAACTTAGTAAAGATGGTGGCCCCCTGGAGTAGCTCGAAGGCAGAGTTGAGCAGAGGATACCGGTTTTTTACTGTTATGCTGTTAAGACCACGGTAATCGATGCAGGGGCGAAGGGTTCCATCTTTCTTCCCCACGAAGAAGAATCCAGCGCCAGCAGGGGAGGAGGATGGACGGATAATTCCGGCAGCAAGAGAGTCGCTGACGTAAGTTTCCATGGACCTTGGTTCAGGAGCAGACAGGGAATAAAGACTGCGTTTGGGGGGAACAGAACCAGGAAGGAGGTCAATGGCACAGTCGTAGGGTCGATGTGGGGGCAGAGACGTGGCTTTGACTTTGTTGAAGACCTCCTGGAGACCGTGGTAGCATTCTGGGACATTGGAGATGTCTGGAGCTGAGTCGGGGGGTACAGGGTGAGAGGGTGGCATGGCCGCAAGCAAACAGGTCTGGTGGCAGTTCTCTCCCCACTCTCGGATCTTTCCAGTTGCCCAATCTATGTGGGGGTTGTGGTGCCGGAGCCAGGGATATCCCAAAATGAGTGGAATACGCGGAGAGTGGAGCAGGTGGAACTGAATGGTTTCACTGTGGTTGCCAGACAGCATCATTTTAACAGGGGTGGTGACATGCATGACTGTGCCAAGAGGGTGCCCATCTAGTGCCAGAGCAGGGACAGGGGGTGTCAGACGGAGGGTCTCCAGTCCCAGCTGGTGAGCGAGTTCAGTGTCCATTATGTTGGCTGCGGCGCCTGAGTCCACCAGGGCAGCCAGTGTGTGGGTGGAGTCAGAAAAATGAAGACGGACCTGCACCAACGGTTTGTGGTTGGAGGACTGGATGGTCATTGAGCTCAGCCGGACTCCTCCTATGTCTGGTGAGCTTGGGCTTTTAAAGGGCAGTTGGCAACACGGTGTCCTTCTCCTCCGCAATACAGACATAGGTTGGAGGAGATACGGCGCCGACGCTCAGCAGGAGAAAGGGATGCCCGGCCAATCTCCATGGGTTCAGACAGGTCTGGTTGGTTTGGAGGAGTAGTTGGGGAAGACGGCTGGACAGTCGGGACGTGACGAGAGCTGGTGGCTGGGGGATTTTGGCGCCCCCTATCTCGGTGGCGGGTCTGGATCCGTCGATCTATGCGCACAGCCAGGGCGATGGCGTCATCGTGGGTGGAGGGCCGTTCATGAGAGACCAACTCATCCTTGATGTAGTCCGCCAAGCTGGCGAAGAACACGTCCACCAACGCTGCCATGTTCCAGGGGCTGCGCCTTGCCAAAGTCCGGAAATCGATAGAGTAGTCTGCCACCGTCCGTCGACCCTGCCGAATATTCAGAAGATCCTGGGATGCCTCTTCAGATGATGAGCCCAGATCAAAAACCTTGAGCATCTCCTCAGCAAACAGTTCAAAAGATGTGCACGTAGGGGTCTGACGCTCAAACTCTGCTGTTCCCCAGAGTCGAGCCCGGCCTGTCAGGTGAGTGATTGTGTACCCGACTTTAGCCCCTTCTGTGGCAAAGGTTCTGGGTTGCAGAGAGAACTGAAAACTGCAGCTGGTCAGGAACGGGCGCACTTGCTTCGGGTCACCATTGAACCGTTCTGGGTTGCAGATTCTGGGTTCCGGAGCTCCAGCAGCAGTAGCCTGGGCAGGTGACTCTGGAGCGGTGCTGGCGGCGCGCTGGCTGTGGCTGGAGCGGCGGGCAGGCTGGCGGTGGCTGGAGCGGCGGGCAGGCTGGCGGTGGCTGGAGCGGCGGGCTGGGACTGAGGAATGAGTTGGGCAAGCAGTCGAGTTATATGAGCGAGGTGATCTTGCTGTTCGTGAATCCGATGTTGTTGCTGTTGTAACAACTGCTGTGTTTGCTGGAGCTGCTGTTGCTGCTGGTTGCCAAGCCGTAGCAAAGAGGAGACGTCACCCGTCTTACAATGGAGGTCCCTCAGCGTTTCCCAGGCGCTGCATGGCGGTGGGTGGTTCTAAGTCCATGTCTTGTGAAACGTTCGCTGGGTCTATATGTTGGTCAGATCGTACTGTCAGGGATCTGGACGGACGAGGACCACACGAGCAATACGTCTCAACAGTTTATTGAAGGGTTTGGGGAATGGGAGTGAGTCTTTGTGTGTGTGTGTGTGTGTCCCAGCGGCAGAGAGGCGTAGCGTGTAGACGGGGGTGGAGGGACAGGCTCTCTCGCCGAAAGGGGCTGGAAGTCCTGGGGAAACACACACACACACACACACA
Organism: Pampus argenteus; assembly: GCA_036937835.1. NCBI lineage: Eukaryota > Metazoa > Chordata > Actinopteri > Scombriformes > Stromateidae > Pampus > Pampus argenteus. The sequence continues at coordinate 24,925,078 of CM072868.1, forward strand.
CAGCAGGAGAGGAGTGGCAGGGCAAAACTTCCAGGGCAGTAGTACTGTCAAGGGCAAGGCAGAAATTGTGGTCAAAAAGGCAGAAAGCAGGTCAAGTTACCGGGGTTGTAGAGCAGAGGGTGATCGGGCAGGTACGGGATCACAGGTAGGAGTCAGAGTAGTAGCAGGTAGCAGGCAGGAAAGGTGCTGGCTTAGCAGACGATCTGACAATGTGTGCTGGGAAACAGGGCTCTTTATACAAGGCATGGTTAGCAGGAAATGAGGAGCAGCTGGCTGGTTAACGAGGGAGTGGCAGCAGAGACAGGCGAGAGTAATCAGCAGAGTGGCAGATAATTAGTGCTCCTACCAGGCAGAGGGAGACGGAGCTCACGACAACACAACTGATAGGTTCTGACATTTGGTAAGTCTAGACCCCCCACAGAGTCTGGAAGCTGCAAAGTGGCCATCTTAAGTTTTGGTCTGCGCTTGCTCCATATGAAGGAACTTAGCCAGCCATTCAAGTCTTTCATCACCCTATTTGAAAATATGATCGGAATCATTTGAACAGGATACAACAATCGCATCAATATATTCATTTTAACCAAGGATATGCGACCTAGCCAGGAGACAGGCAGAGAATTCCACCGCTCCAAATCCTGCCTCACCTTCTTGAACAGGGGAACAAAGTTTGCCTTATACATTTGCTTAAATTTAGGGGTTATAAATATACCTAGGTAGACTTCCGGATGTGCTTCGCCGTGTGAAGACGTGCGTGCGGAGGCTCCGTGTAAAAGTAGTCAAGAAATAGTAATATCGCCAGCTTACTACCATTTTGAGGAAGCTCGTTTAATACGATTCGTGCTTTGGAGTGAACGAGTGTGCTCACGGGGCAGTTTATGATCGAAAATGTCCAACCGACAGACCCGGGCCGGCGTAGAAAAGTTGCAGGCGGATAGCAACCCTGCCTCCGCAGCTAGCAAAGCTAACACTAGCCCAGCACACGCCGACAGCATGCCTCAATGGGCTCAAGACATGATGTCCGAGGTCAAAAAAACGAATGCTGGGATTACAAAATACAGAGAGGAGACAAAAGCCGAGATGGAAAAGTGGGCTAAGAGTTTGGAAGATAACACTAAAGCTCAGTTTGAGTTGCTGCGTGAGGAGGTGAGGCTGATTAGCGAGACAACCATCAGTCTGGCTAACGAGATGGAAGCGCGGAAAAAAGAAGTGGATGGCACGCTGAACGACCAGTCTGACAGTATAACCAGCATGGAGACGAAACTGAAAGAAATGGAGAAGGAGATACTGAAGCTGAGGGGACGGAGTGAAGACCTCGAGGCGAGATCACGACGCAACAACATACGCATCGTTGGGGTAAGAGAAGGGGCTGAGACAGGCAAAAAGCCGTCGGAGTTCATAGCTGGATTGCTGACAGAAAAACTGGGGCTATCAGTGACACCGACGCTTGACCGAGCACACCGAGCACTCGGCGCGAGACGAGACGGAGCCGGAGCTCCACCGAGAGCGTTCGTGGTGAGATGCCACTACTATACAGAGAAGGAGGAGATACTGAAGAAGGCGAGGGAAATGGAGAGAACACCAGAGGGTCGAAATGGACAGATTCACATCTTCCCAGACTACACCCAGGAAGTAAACAACAAGAGAGCAGCCTTCAAAGAAGCAAGAAGCCTCCTGCGCACCTGCGGGGGGGTCAGATATGGGCTCCGTTACCCGGCAACGCTGGTGATTACACCAGAAGGAGGACAAACAAAAACCTTTGAGAACCCAAAAGACGCCATGGAGTTCATCAAGAAGACACTGAATCCTGGGTGAGGTACATGGGCTGGTCTGAGTTTGGCTAAGTACTAGGGCTACACTGATGTAAGGACTTAAGTGCTACAGGAAAGATATTGCTGATTTGATTTGACAATATTGACAAAGTAATATCTCATTTTATTGATTTATACTTGAATATTTTATTTAAGAAATACTGTGGCCCTGCTTTATATTACTTACACATTATTGTTTTGGTTTGTTTGGTTTTTTTTACAATTTAAGAATTGATTATCTCCTTGATCATTGTTGACTACTCTCGGGGTACTGTATTTTATTTTCAAAGATCTTTTTGCTACAAGCTCCCCCTACTGTCTTTTTCCCCCTCCTTTTAGGAGGTGAGTAAATTAAAGGGGTGATGTTGTATTTTTGGAATGGGATATTTTGCACGGAGCCGCACACGGTAGGCTTGACGTGTAGGAGATGATGGACCGGTTGGCCACGAGAGTGCTTGTTAAAGAGCACTGTGTTTGGGTTCATGTTCATATGGGCAATGTGTTATGTGTTACTTGTGTATGTGTATGTGTTGCCTCCCTGTTTTTTCCCAGACACCGCCCCTTTATTTTTTCTGTTTTTGCTGCCAGATCTTCAGGGTGTGATCCAGATAGTGGACGGCACAGGAGCGTAGTGGGCATGTTGGGCTGCAGACCCCGGGTGTGGCACCAGACATGGATGTGAGCAGAATGGGCACAAATTTGATGAGCTGGAACGTAAGGGCGATCAATAAACCGGCTAAACGGAGTAAGATCTTTTCACACTTAAGAGACCAGGGAGCAGAGATAGTATATTTGCAAGAGACACATTTGTTAAACAAGGACCACCTCAAACTGTATAGGGGAGGATTCAACCAGATCTACCATTCAAATTTTGATAGTAAGAGTCGAGGAGTGGCCATCCTTATACACAGGAATGTACAATTCATAGAAACATCCGCCATAAAAGACAAACATGGTCGATACGTTATTGTAGTTGGGAAATTATTCAATATGCCAGTAGTGTTGGCAAACATATACGCACCCAATTGGGATAATGTTCAATTTTTTAGGGATTTGTTTTCATTACTACCTAATTTGGACACACATAATTTGATCTTGGGGGGAGACTTGAATTGTGTCCTAGATTTAACTCTGGACCGCTCTAGCCCAACACCTAGTGTGCTAAGTAAATCTGCTCAATGCATTAACTCCTTTTGTAAAACATATGGTATATTCGATCCATGGAGATATGCAAATCCGACTACCAGACAGTACTCCTTTTATTCCCCGCCACACCAAACTTATACTAGAATTGATTATCTTTTGTTAGACAATAAATTGACCCCTATGGTAATGAATGTAGAATACCCTGGTATAGTAATATCTGATCATAGCCCGGTCACACTGAAACTTAAATTCCCTGAGTATACACCACCTCAGAGGATGTGGCGTCTTAATAGTAGATTATTGGCTGATGATGATTTTAAAGAATTCATTAATTCGCAAATAGTTTTTTTCTTGGATCTTAATGATACTCCTGATATAAGCGGTGGCACTTTATGGGAATCATTAAAAGCGTATATACGCGGACAAATCATTTCATACAGTGCTGGTGAAAGGAAAAGAAAAACGAAACGTACCACAGAATTAATGAAAGCAATAAAAGAAGTTGACCTGGCAAATTCTATGACTCCATCTGAGGAGCTGCATAAAAAAAGGATTTTGCTCCAGACTGAATATGACATCCTGACAAGTCAGCGTGAGGAGGATTTATATCTTAGGTCAAGACAAGATCTCTATGAACACGGTGAGCGCGCTGGTAAACTCCTGAGCTACCAGCTAAAACAATCAGCAGCTGCTGGTATGATAGTAGAGATAGGAGATAATGTGGGTAATAAAATTATAGATCAGAAGGGTATTAACAATCAATTTAAATCTTTTTATGAGGACTTGTATACCTCAGAAATAAATGATAGGGACCGAGTGAAGAATTTCTTTGAAAACCTTGAAATACCATCGCTAGAGGCTGCGGATAGAGATAGATTAGAGGGGCCCATATCTGCCACGGAGATAGACAAGGCAATTCGGAATATGAAGACAGGAAAAGCGTCGGGCCCTGATGGGTACCCAAGTGAGTTTTATAAAACATTTGCTCCCAAACTGATACCCTTGCTTTGCAGAGTATTTAAGGAAATTCTTGATAAAAAAGCTCTGCCCCAAACAATGTCACAGGCCTTGATCTCTGTACTCCTTAAGAAGAATAAGGACCCACTTAAATGTGAGTCATACCGCCCAGTAAATTTACTTGGATGTGATTATAAAATACTGACCAAAGTACTGGCAGCTAGAATTGAGCTCGCTATAAGTAAGATAATACATCCTGATCAGACAGGGTTTGTTGCAGGTAGACAACTCTCCAGCAATCTCCGCCGTCTGTTCAATGTGATATATACTGCTGAAGATAACATTATGCCAGAGATTGTGATATCCCTAGATGCCCACAAAGCCTTCGATAGAATAGAGTATTACTATCTGTTTACGGCCCTTGAGAGATTCGGCTTTGGTCCTACATTTTGCTCGTGGATTGAAATAATTTATGCGAACCCCCAGGCTATGGTAAGAACAAATAATATCATATCTGAACCCTTCTCTCTGTTCCGGGGAACAAGACAGGGGTGCCCTTTGTCACCCCTGCTCTTTAATGTGGCAATTGAACCCCTTGCAATAATGCTGAGACAGGCTGCTGAATTGGTAGGAATACAAAGGGGGACACAAAACCATAGGCTGTCCTTATATGCTGATGATCTCCTCCTTTTCCTGTCAAACCCTGCCATTAGTATCCCGGTAGCCCTTGGTATTATCAAGGATTTTGGGAGGGTGTCAGGCTATAAAATTAACTTTAAAAAAAGTGTCCTTTTCCCCATTAATAAACAGGCGAGGAAACTTTCTTTCCGGGCCTATCCCTTTGCAACACATAAGGATAAATTCACATATTTAGGTGTTAATGTAACTAGTAAATATAAAGATTTACTGGACAATAACTTTAAAGTAGCACTGGATAAAGCAAAGTTGGATATGGAGAGGTGGGCATCGCTCCCCTTATCGTTAGCAGGGAAGATAAATTCTGTTAAAATGACTATAATGCCACGGTTCCTCTATTTATTCCAGACGATACCAGTTTTCATTCCTAAATCATTTTTTAAGGAATTGAACGAATGTACATCTGCCTTTATTTGGAAAAAAACAGTCCCCAGGATAAGAAGAGAGTTTCTGGAGAGACAGAAAGAAGAGGGAGGCCTGGCTCTGCCGAACTATATGCACTATTATTTTGCTGCTAATATACATAAGTTGTTATTTTGGGTCAAAGAGTTAGATGAGGATGAAACCCCGATATGGGTTCATATGGAAAGTTACGTCTCCAGCCCAGTGTCCTTGCGCTCCCTGGTCTGTGCTCCTCTACCCTTGAGCAAACATTTCTACACAAACAACCCGGTGGTATCTAATTCTTTGAAAATTTGGGTTCAATTCAGATCACATTTTAAAAACAGAAACGCCCTCCTATCTGCTCCCATCTATGGAAATCACTTGTTTTCCCCAGCCCTCGGGGGAATAGCCTTTAGGGAATGGCAAAGAGCTGGGGTGGAATGTGTAAAACATCTTTTTAAAAATGGTACTTTTATGTCGGCTGCTCAACTGGAAAAGGACTATGGAATCTCCTCCAAGACTAATTACTTTAGATACTTCCAGGTTCGGGACTTTGTGAAAAAGACATTCAGCCCCTCCCTCGAGCTTCCACAAAGCGGATGGATAGACGAGCTGATGGACACAGATCCGACTGCTAAAGGGACAATCTCCACACTATATGCAAATATTCAGAATGTGGCTTCCCCCTCCCTGGTCAGTGTAAGAAGGAAATGGGAGGAAGAATTGGGGCTGGACATATCAGAGGTTGACTGGGGAGGAGCAGTAGATCTAGTACACTCTGCTTCTGTATGTGTGAGACACGGATTGATACAGTTCAAGGTGTTACACAGACTCCACTTGTCAAGGGAGAAACTGGCAAGAATGTACCAGGGGGCCGATTCGACCTGCCCCAGATGTAAACAGGTGCCAGCCAACTTATGCCACATGTACTGGTCTTGTTCCAGGCTGAAAGACTTTTGGGCTAACATTTTTAGAACATTCTCATTCATTTATAATAAAGATATGGAACCAATGCCTCTGACGGCCATCTTTGGTGTGACACCGAGGGAAACTCAACTAACAGCCTCTCAGAGGAAGGCAATTGCATTCACTTCACTGTTAGCTAGGAGACTGATTCTATTTAACTGGATAAAGGCAACACCGCCATCCCATAAACGCTGGGTGGAAGAGGTGATGGCACACCTCAAATTAGAACATCTCAGATTTACTATACAGGGCAACACCAAGAAATTCTCTAAGGTCTGGCAGCCTTTTATTTCCTATTTTGAAAATGAGTTTCCGTCTACTCCAACATAACTGGCAGCTCCCCCCCCCCCCCCCCCCCCCCTCCTCCTTTTTTTTTTTTTTTTTTTTCTTTCTCTAATCTTCTAATTTGTTAATCTGGTTGTATAATAACTTTCATTCAAGATTATCTGTCTGTCTGGGTATAGTTTTGTCTTACATTGTGTTGTAGGACTTGAGTTCGTGCTTTTCTGTATGAATGTTATGCTTTTTGAAAACTCAATAAAAACACTTTGATTATTATTATAAATATACCTAGGTATACAAAGCCTGCAGGAGACCACTTAAAGGGAAAAGAAGGTAAAGCAGCCGGTATCGAATTAAGACTCCCAAGTGGCATGGCTTCAGACTTGGTCAAATTAATTTTATACCCAGAGAATTTACTAAATAGGTCAATAATGTTAAGCAGAGCTGGAATTGACACCACTGGATTGGAAATAAATATCAAACATCATCTGCATACAGACTAATCTTGTGCTCATAATCCACTAGTAGACCCCGTATATCCAGTGCCGCCCTTATGGCTTCCGCCAATGGTTCGATGGCTATGGCAAACAAGAGGGGTGACAAGGGGCAGCCTTGCCTCGTTCCTCTGTGCAATGGAAACCAGTCCGATCTAAGCCCATTAGTCAAAATAGCCACCTGAGGATTATCATACAAAATTTGGACCCACCTAATGAAATTATCACCGAGACCAAATTTATTTAAAGCATAAAATAAATAAGCCCATTCTACTCGGTCAAACGCTTTCTCAGCATCTAGAGAGAGCACCAGACCATCAATGTCTCTTTGCTGGAAAGCTTGAATTACGTTGAGAAGGCGCCTGACATTATTACAGGAGTTACGACCTTTTATAAAACCTGTTTGATCTTCTTTTATAATTTTAAGCAGAAGGCCTACAAGTCGAGTAGCTAGGATTTTTGACAGTATCTTCCGGTCTACATTAAGAAGAGCTATTGGTCTATATGAAGAGCAAGACTCTGCGCACTTCCCCTTTTTCAGAATGAGACAAATATTTGCTTCTCTTAGAGTCTGAGGCAATTCAATATGCAAAAAAGAGTAGTTCAGCATATCAAGTAGTGGGTCTACTAATAAATCACGAAATTCTTTATAAAATTCACTACTAAACCCATCAGGCCCAGGAGCTTTTCCGTTCTGTAAGGTTTTTATAGCACTCAATACTTCACTTCTGGAAATGGGGGCGTTGAGATTGGTCCGCTGTTCTGTTGATACAGTAGGCAAATTAAGATGAGAAAAGAAATCCTCCATTAAATCCAGCACGTCCTGCGGTTGTTCAGATGCATACAGTCTACAATAAAATTCCTTAAAGGCGTTATTGATAGACTTATTGTCATATATACGATTATTCTGAGCATCACAAATAGCTGCAATGGCTTGTAATTATGATCTTTTTTTGGTGAGGTATGCCAAATATTTTCCAGGTTTATTTTCATGTTCATAAAGTCTTTGTCTAGTAAATTTTAATTTGGACTCCTCATCTTGTGTGAGGAGGTTATCTAAGGTTGACCTGACTGCCGATATTTCTTGCAGTAACGCAGGAGTAGGAGAATCAACATAGGCTCTCTCTTTTGCTTTAAGCTCATTCATTAACAGATTTTGCTTTCTCAATTTCTGCCGCCGCTTGCTCGCTGAAAATGAAATAAAAATCCCTCTAATGTACGCCTTACTAGTTTCCCATAGGAGGACAGGGTTATCCGTCGACTGTGAGTTAATAGAAAGAAAATGTCTAAACTCAGTGTTAAGATAGGATACGAAAGCATGATCCTTTAAAATAGTTGTATTCAGTCTCCAGTATTTTACTCTGTTTCCTATACCTTTAAGAGAGAGATCCAGCACCACATTGGCATGGTCTGAGATGACAATATTACCTATTATACAAGATAAAACTGAATGTAAGGAGAGCCCAGGTAAAAAAAAAGTAATCGATCCTAGTATGACACCTATGGGGTGCAGAAAAAAAAGTGTATTCTTTACCCAAAGGATGAATTGTCCTCCATACATCAACAAATCCTAAATCTTCACATATAGAATTGAGTGACTTAGCTTGAGAGGAAAGAGGTGAAGCTTTGTGAGGGAATCTGTCAATAAGGGGATTCAGTATACAATTAAAATTCCCACCCACTATGGAAATATCTGAGGGGATCTCAGAAAAGTCTAAGAATACCTTAGTTATAAAATCTGACGAGTGAGCTGGGGGATAATAGACGTTCAGTATGGAAATAACAGTACCTGGTGAGTTGCCCTTGACTATCACATACCTCCCATATTTGTCTTTAACACAGTCTATTATTGAAAAAGGAAGATTCTTTCTCACAAGAATTGCCACTCCTCTACTTCTTGAGGTAAATGAGGAGAAAAATACCTGTTCAATCCCACCCTGCTGTAGTTTCGGGTGTTCTACATCATCCAGATGTGTTTCTTGCAGAAGCGCAATATCAATGTATTCTTTTTTTCAGAAAGGTGAGTATTTTCCTTCTTTTAATAGGACTATGGACCCCTCTTACGTTCCATGTACACAGGCGTAGCTTATTACTTGCCATACCGTTTAGATCAACCCTCTATATAGACACATAACTCACTCCGAGCACCGAACTGAAACAGCATAATACAGTAAAAGCGGTCACTGAGCTGGGAAAACAACAACTCTGAACAGGAGCTAACATACAAAAACAAAAAAACCCAAATACAACGGGGGCTGTCCCTGCCACTTGTCCCGCAGGGCCTTTTAAACCTCTTCCACATCGCTCTCTCCGCACGACCCTCATAAACTAAAATAAAAAGAAGAAACGGATCTGTCAATAATAAATGAATGAGGCTGTGCCCTTGCACTGGCTACCCGTTAAATCTAGAATAGAATTTAAAATTCTTCTACTAACATACAAAGCTCTTCATGGTCAGGCACCATCATATCTAAAAGAGCTCATAGTACCTTACCACCCCACTAGAACACTGCACTCCCAGGATGCTGGGCTCCTGGTGGTTCCTATAGTGACTAAAAGTAGATTGGGAGCCAGAGCTTTCAGCTATCAAGCTCCTCTTCTGTGGAATAAACTACCACTCTGTGTTCGGGAGATAGACACGGTCAACACCTTTAAGAGTAGACTTAAGACTTTCCTTTTTGATAAAGCTTATAATTAGGGCTGGCTCAGGTCATCCCTTAGTTATGCTGCCATAGGACTAGACTGCTGGGGGACTCACATACTTTCTCCTTCTCTCTCTCTCATTCTCTCTCCCTCCTTATCTATTCATCTATCTAATCCATCTAATCCATCTATCTATCTATCATGTTACTAACTAAACTTCTTCCCCGGAGTTTCTGTGCTCTCTCGTCCAGCAGGTTCTTGTGGACTGTGCCTGCTGCTGTGGTCCTGCGTGGCGTCTTCTGCATGTGTTGTCACCGTCATCATTGTTACCGTATAACAGATTATAGTTAGTAAATGATTTGCTGCTGCTGTGCATCTGTATCTCTATCACAAGTTTCACTGTTACTGTAATTTATCATCCATTGTAAACATTCTCATTTTATCAGCCATTGTAATTCACTATAATTCATTGTGAGTGTACAATATGTGTGTGTTGATTTGTTCTGTACATGTGACATCATTGCACGTCTGTCCGTCCTGGGAGAGGGATCCCTCCTCTGGGGCGGCAGTAGCTCAGTCCATAGGGACTTGGCTTGCAAAACCGGAGGGTGGCGGTTCAAGTCCCACATGGACCAAAATATGGAAGGTGGGCTGGTAGCTGGAGAGGTGCCAGTTCACCTCCTGGGCACTGCCGAGGGGCCCTTGAGCAAGCCACCGACCCCCCCAAACTGCTCACTGGGCGCCGGTCTGGCTGGCTGCCCATCACTCCACCATCTCTCTCCACATTGCATGTCTCCATTGTACTGCATGTCTGTGCTGGTGTACTGCATGAGTGTGTGTATCAGGGTGAAATGCATGTAAAATAAATAGAGTGAAAAGATAATTTCCCCATTGTGTGGATTATTAAAAGTAAATCTTCTTCTTCTTCTGTGGCTCTTCCTGAGGTTTCTTCCACCTTTTTCCGTGTTAAAAGGTTTTTTGGTGGGCAAGTTTTTCCTCACTCGAATCGAGGGTCTAAGGACAGAGGGTGTCACTCCCTGTACAGATTGTAAAGCCCTCTGAGACAAATGTATTTTGTGATTTTGGGCTATATAAATAAAATTTGATTTGATTTGATTTATTGTCGTTTTAGCTCATGTAAAACTTGGGATAAAACGAAATTGGTCAGCAGCCCGATGTCAATATAAAAATATAAAATAAAATATTTATAGAAAATAAAAATGTAAAAGTAAAGGCAGAATTTAAGCTTAAGAAAAAAAAACAAATATATACATATAAATAGAAATAGAACAACAACAATATCAGGTTCCTTGAATTTTACACAGACTTGTATACTTCTAAATCTACCACAGGGCCTGAGATTATTAATACGTTTTTAGATAGATGTAACCTACCCAGATTAGGTGTTGAAGATTGTAAGTCGCTAAATGTGGAGCTCACAATCAAAGCGGTTCAGTCTGCTGTTGCCTCGTTAAAAGGTAATAAATCACCAGGTCCTGACGGACTCCCTAGAGAATTATATAAAAAGTATGGTGAAAAGTTATCTCCTTATTTACTAAAAATATACAAACTCAGGAAAGCGGCGCCCTACCACCGACTTTAGCCGAGGCTGTGATCACGGTAATTCATATAAAAGGGAAAGACCCACACTAAGTAGGTGCTTATCGCCCTATTTCACTCCTGAATGTTGACGGGAAGATATTTGCCAAAATACTTGCTAACAGACTGGGCCCCCTGCTGGAGAGGTTAGTTCACCCAGACCAGACAGGTTTTGCCCCTAACAGAAACTCTACTTTCAATCTGAGACGCCTCTTTAATATCACGTACACAAGAAGGGAACCACACTTTGATCTCGTCATACTCGCGCTTGATGCCGAAAAGGCGTTTGATCAGATAGAGTGGCAATACTTATTTGAAATTCTCAGTAGATTCAATCTCGGAGATGGTTTCTTAGCACTAATTAAACTTATCTACAGAAACCCTACAGCCCAAATTCTAACCAACCGAACACTTTCCTCCCCATTTAAGTTATGTATGGGGACGAGGCAGGGATGCCCCCTCTCCCCTTTAATCTTTGCTCTTGCTATTGAGCCGTTGGCTTAAAGTATCAGGCTCGGCCCCCAGATCAGGGATACACCACTAAAGAAACAATTAATAAAATAGCATTGTATGCAGATTATATTCTTCTTTATGTAACACGACCACAAATGACTATTCCAGCACTTTCAGATAAAATCAATTTATTCAGTACTTTCGCAGGATATCAGATTAATTGGACAAAAGTTGTCTTAATGGCAGTTTACATGGATGACCTGGCATTCAACCTCCCATTTAAAATCTCCTCCGAAAAATTTACTTATCTGGGCATTGAAGTCACATGACAGTATACTTCTCTCAGCAAAATTTTCCTCCTTTAATAGAAAAACTGCGCTCTAGGTTAGCGTTTTGGGATGTTCTCCCAATCTTGATGATTGGAAGAATAAATGTGATTAAGATGGTCTTTCTCCCAGTTATTATATCTGTTTCAAAATATCCCAATATTCCTTAGAAAAACATTTAGATTCTTTAATTACCCCTTTTGTGTGGGTACATAAAGCTCCCAGAATAGGTAAAACAATATCTCTGTAGGCCTAAATCTGCAGGAGGATTAGCAATTTCAATTTGTTTTACTACTGGGCCTCAGGGATTAAGAATTTTATTTTCTGGCTAAATACCACAAAGTCCCCACCTAATTGGCTACTGATGGAACAGGAGGAATGCCATTCATACTCACTGGCTACAATTTTATTAGCGCCAGCTAAGATCAGCAGGTTATTATATAACAACAATCCTACTATTCAGAACATGATATACATCTGGAAACAAATCAAATCCAGTTAAAATCTCAGATTAGATATAGATCAGATCTATAGCCTCTGCATTACCCATAGATAAGAACCCCACATTTGCCCCATCCGGCTTGGGTGGAGCCTTCTCTAAGTGGAATCAGAAAGGTATTAAATAGTTGGAGCTCTATATATACAAGGTGTATTTGTCTCATTTTCTCAATTACAGCTGAAATTTAGATTGGAAAATAATAGCTTTTTCCAATATCTGCAAATTAGGGACTATATACGTAGACATCGGGAGGATTTTCAGACTGAATCAAAAACTTTTATGGATGACTGTGTGAAACTGTCAATAAATGAAGTTAATAACACGTATCTATAATATTCTCCTGTTATCAAGTCCCTTCCCTGCCGATACACATAGACGCAAGTGGGAGAAAGAATTTGGCGAACCGATCACGGATGATCTATGGGATAGAGCCCTTGAAAAGATCAACACCTGTTCACACAGTGCAAGACACTGTCTTATTCAATTTAAAATTATACATATGCTCCACATTTCAAAGGAAAAATTACATAATATATATCCAGAAGTATCACCTCTATGCGATAAATGTAAATCTTCTATTGCAACCTTTCTTCATAGCTATGCCCTATGCCCCAAAATTTACTCTCTCGTCTGGTGTTTTTAATATAATGTCCGAGGTTATAAGGTTTGTGATACAGCCAAAACCCTTACTTATTATTTTTGGGGTGTCTGAAGCCTTTAAAAAAATGAACAAAGCACAACAATGTTTTATTTCATATGGTCTTATAATAGTGAAGAAAATGATTCTTACGTTATGGAAGAGTATAAACACACCAACACCTAAGATGTGGCTAGAAGAATTAACTACGGTAATACAGTACACCTGGAAAGAATAAGATATGTTCTAGAAGAGTGTTTCCCAACCGGGGGTACCCCTAGGGGTACGCGGAGGTACTGCAGGGGGTACACAGGGTTTTTTTGTTTTTTTTAAGAAGGCGTTACAAAAACTGTAGTCCAAAAACTCGTTATATTCGTAATATGACAACAGAATGTCTGCTGTGTAAGTAATTTATTTAATAGGCCTACAATTTCCAAGATGATAGGCCTAGGCCTAAATATTGGAACTCGTTCCCTCGGGAAGACAATGGCCTGATACACAATATACAACGGAAGCCATGACAACGGATGACGCATATTAAAAATATCTGGTGGCTGCTACATGATGGATAAATGGTTAAAATGTCCAGTCTCTCATCTGGGTCCAGGGGGGACATCAGAGGAGACAGCAGAGAAACGAAAAAAAGAGACAAAATCTAAACCTAGGGTGTACAATGATAAATATATTTTTTATGATTTTACGTCTACGACGTCTTCGGAACTACCACAACCTCAGTGTTTTTTCTGTGGTGAAATGTTGGCTAACAGCGCAATGAAGCCAGCCCATCTGCAGAGACATCAGAGCACCAAGCACCCTTCAAAAGTAGGGAGAACCGAAGAGTACTTCAAGCGAAAGCTGATAGAATTCAAGGCAGGTCAGAACACAATTATAAAAGCCACAAGTGTGTCGAACAAAGCCCTGGAGGCGTCTTACGCCATATCACTGCTTGTGGCACACTCAAAAAAAAAACACTCAATTGTTGAAGAATTAATTCTCCCTGCAGCAACACGTATGGCTGAAATTATGATGGACAAAAAGGCTGCAGAGACATTCAAGAAAGTTCCCCTGTCAAACAACACTGTGGCCCGTCGGATTAGCGATATGTCTTTGGACATTGTGGGACAAGTCGTGAACAAAATAAAACAAGCTGGTTATTTCGCTTTGCAGCTCGATGAAATGACAGATGTCAGTGGAGAAGCGCAGCTCCTGGCCTTCGTTCGTTACAAAGATGTTTCGGACATGAAGGAGCATATTTTGTTTTGCAAAAGACTGCCAGGAAAGACAACCGGGGGAAAAATGTTCCAGGTTTTGTTTCAAATATTAACAATAAAAATGCCTGTTTAAGAAGAATGGAGGACACTCACACACAGTTTTGTGATGAATACATGTTTGTTAAATTTACAGTTATGTTACAGTGAGAGAGAGCGAGAGAGAGAAAGAAATGTTACCTGCTGTATTTTGAAGGTTATTTTGATTTAGTATTCAGGCTATTTTGGCCAATTATTTTTATTCCAAGAAAACATATTCTTTATTCTTATGTTGCATTAAGTTGATGCTAAAAAAGAAGGAGAGAGAGCCTGACAAGTTTATGTTCAGTTTAAGAAGATTAAATAAAATGTTTTTCATCTATAACCGCTGTGTTATGCTCTATTTTTTTGAGTATTTTCAACGCATATATGTGTGAGGGGTACTCCTGAAGTGACAAGAAGGCTCAGGGGGTACTCAAGCCAAAAAAGGTTGGGAAACACTGTTCTAGAAGACAGACTCCAACATTTTGACGTAACGTGGCAACCTTTTTACAGTACCTTGCTAATACCAATCCAACTTAAAAGTCAGTCTCTTATACAGGTACTACTCGGAAAATTAGAATATTGTGTAAAAGTTGTTTTTTTCATGCAATTCAACATAAAAGGTGAAACCAATACATTTTATAGACTCATTACAAGCAAAGTGAGATATTTCAAGCTTTTATTTGTTTTGATTTTGCTCATTAGGACTTGCAGCTTCAGAAAACCTCAAATTCAAAAACTCAGAAAATTAGAATACTGTCAAAAGCTTCAGTACTGTAGGCTCAAAGTGTCACACACTAATCAGGTAAGTAATCCAAAACACCTGCAAAAGAGTCCCGAGCCTTTAAAAAGCCTGTGTCTTTGGTTTAGAAGAATTCACAATCATGGGGAAGACTGCAGATCTGACAGTTGTGCATAAAACCATCATTGACTCCCTGCACAAGGTGGGTAAGACACAAAAAGTGATCGCAAAAGAAGCTGGATGTTCTCAGAGTGCTGTGTCAAAGCACATTAATGGACAGTTAAGTGGAAGGCAGAAGTGTGGAAGAAAACGGTGTACAAGCCAGAGGGATGACCGCAGCCTGGAGAAGATGGTCAGGAAAGGGCCATTCAAAAGTGTGGGGGAACTTCATAAGGAGTGGACTCAAGCTGGAGTTGCTGCTTCAAGAGAAACGACACGCAGGCGGATGCTGGACATGGGCTTCAAATGTCGTATTCCTGTTGTCAAGCCGCTCCTCACGAGCAAGCAACGCCAGAGGCGCCTTAGCTGGGCTAGAGAAAAGAAAGACTGGACTGTTGCCCAGTGGTCCAAAGTCCTCTTTTCTGATGAGAGCAAGTTTTGCATCTCATTTGGCAACAAAGGTCCCAGAGTCTGGAGGAAGACCGGAGAGGCGCAAAATGGAAGATGCATGAAGTCCAGTGTTAAGTTTCCCCAGGCTGTGATGACTTGGGGATCCATGTCAGCTGCTGGTGTTAGTCCTCTGTGCTTTATCAAGTCCAGCATAAACGCAGCCATCTACCAGGACATTTTAGAGCACTTCATGCTTGCTTCAGTGGACCAGCTTTATGGGGATGCGGATTTCATCTTCCAGCACCTGCCCACACTGCCAAAAGTACAAAATCCTGGTTCAACAACCATGGGATTACTGTGCTTGATTGGCCCGCAAACTCACCTGACCTAAACCCCATAGAAAATCTTTGGGGCATTGCCAAGAGAAAGCTGAACGGGAAGAGACCAAACAATAAGGAAGAGCTCAAGGCCGCGATTGAAGCATGTTGGTCTTCCATAACACCTGAGATGTGCCACAACCTGGTAGCATCCATGCCGCGCAGGATTAAGGCAGTCATTCGTTCAAAAGGGGCCCCAACCAAGTACTAAGTACAGATGCAAGATTTTACTTTCAGAGGCCTGACATTTTTGTATTTAAAAGCCCTTTTTTAAATTGATTTCAAGCAATATTCTAATTTTCTGAGTTTTTGAATTTGAGGTTTTCTGAAGCTGTAAGTCCTAATGAGCAAAATCAAAACAAATAAAAGCTTGAAATATCTCACTTTGCATGTAATGATACTATAAAATGTATTAGTTTCACCTTTTATGTTAAATTGCCTGAATAAAACAACTTTTACACGATATTCTAATTCCGAGTAGTACCTGTATGTCTAGCAGAGTTCCCGTGATATTTATTTATTTCCCAGATTATTTCCCAGACGGGTCTTCTCTAGGGGGGGGTCTGTCAACCTGCTATTTTCTGTTTCTGTTGTTTCTGTGTATGTGCTCTGTAATTATTTTGTAATTACAATGTTTGTATGTGTTCGGCGTTCTTTAGTTTACCCCGCCGAAGGGGTGCTGAGAGAGCAAGCGTTGGATAACTCAAATGTCTTCATGTGATGATTTATTTTTCTTTTCTTTATTTTTACATCCACATTCCCACATTAGGTTATAAACCTGCAGAAAATACCAAAGTGCTTGTGTTTGATTCATTTAAAATGTAAATAAATACGAATAAATAGGTGCACATATAAATACAATTAAATAAATAGATTCATATAAATATATATATTTTATAAGCTATGCATCATTTAAAAGCATTTAATATAAAGCACCAGCATATAAATAATATTGTACAAATAACTCAAGTAAATATACTTTAAACCTTTAAACCCACAATATAGTTACACAAATAGACAATGGAAAGTAAATCACATGCAATCAGAAGCTGAATTCCACTGCAGCAATAGCAAACCATTACAAGTGTCAAGTCCCATGACCGAAATACTACGTTTCCCATCATGCCGTTCACCAAAACCAGGAAGTGACAAACGCACCCTTCAAAAGTTTGTACCGGCAAACAATCCACAATGCATAGATGGTAAACACCGGATTTAAAGCGATCACCACGCGATCAACAACAGGACAAAGTTTAAAACATCAGTCCAAGTGATAACAACAGCAGCAGCGGCCGTGGCATATATTACAAACACAAAGCAACGAAAGGGTTTTAAACCAGCACCTTACCAGTGGCGTCTTGCTCAGTCAGCATGCAGGTTGGATGTTACTCACTCATCACCGTGCTCGTTCCCGTTTTATGAAACGTCAACACGCTATTTGGGATTACCGACAGTGCGTGCGACCAACCACCAGTCACAACCATTTCGCCCCGGTGAGTGCACCCTCCCATCTAATCAGCTGTTTGCATATTTTAAATCACCCGCTGCTTTTGTGACACATCACCTCCACCACCAATGACAGTGCGCAACACCTCCCACTTGACCAAACTTAACCTGGTTTAAGGAGGTCACCACCACATTTCACCACAAGTGTACACGCACTATAATGCATACTTCTTTAAATACATCCCTCTCCCATTTCATTTACTTTTTTTTTTTTTTAAACTAACTAGATAGAAAGAGAGAGATGGGAGTGATAGAGAGAGAGAGATATAGAGGAAGATAAAGGTTACATCTTGAGGCAAGACGCCTACAGGATTGATTTAGGGTTTGGTCCTCAATAGTCTAAAGTCTTCAGGGCTAGTGGCAGGTCATCTCAGCCCTCATGTTCATAGTCACTGGTTTTCCACAGGGATGAGCACCACTAGTTGCCTCACGTCTCTCCGTAGGATCACTGTAGTCCGCTGCTCAGGGTTCCTTTTGAGAGGTCCGATTGTCAGAGAAGCAGGAAGGCCAGCACAGGTCTTCACATCCGCGTCTCTAACCAGGCCCTCCTTGTCCGGATGTACTCTTTGGATTCGTCCGAGTCGGAACTGACCTTGCAAAGCGTTTGGGTCAGCAATCCAAATGATGTCTCCAACTGCAACGTTTCTCTGTGTCTGATGCCATTTTGGTCGAATGAAGAGGTTGGACGATTCCACTTGTGTCTCCTCCTTGCCGGGTTCTCCCAAGGAGTAGCGTGTTGGGAGTCAGGTACTCGATGGAGTCTTCTTGTTCTTGTGCCCTGGCGTCGATTGGCCTTTCATTGGTGAGGTTGGCAGCCTGGTAGAGGAGGGTTTGGAGCTCACCCCAGGTAAGTGAGTTTGTCACTCCTCCAAGGCTTGTAAGGGCTCGTTTGACGAGTTTGACTGCGGCTTCTGCAGCACCGTTGCGGTGAGGTGCATCAGCGGGGTGGAAGTTCCAGGCCCATTCAGTTCCATTCCTGCCAGCTTTGTCCTCTATGGAGGAGTTCTTTAAGGCAGCCAGGTGGTTGTGCAGGTCTTGAAGGGCGGGTTTAGCCCCAACAAAGTTCGTTCCCTTGTCCGACCACAGTTTCTTTGGGTGGCCTCTCAATGCCACAAAGCGAGAGTACGCTTGAAGGAAACTCTCCGATGATTGGTCGTCGACGAGGTCTACATGAATTGCCATGGATGCCATGCAGCAGAATACTATGCCCCAGACCTTTTTTCCTGTTCTTCTCTTAACAGCATCTTTGATTTCGAAGGGGCCAAAGAGATCGAGAGTGGTGTATTCAAATGGATTGGAGCTTTGAGATGTTTCTAGTGGAAGATCGCTTATCACTTGTTGGCACATTTTTCCGTTCAGCTTGCGGCATGGGATACAGTCATTTACCACCCTTTTGACTATTTTCCGGCCTTGCACGATCCATGCTTTCTTGCGGGTGCGTAGCAGTGTGGCAGCAATACCTTCATGGTTCTCCTGGTGCGCTTCCCTTGACAGCAGAGTGGCAATCCAAGAATTGTAGGGGAGTAGGGGGACAGCTGTTCCATCCTCAGTCCAGGACTGTACTCTGCCGCCACAGAGGAGGAGTCCTGTCCTTTTGTCCTTGTGGACCACCAAGCGGTTCAAGGTTGAGTCCCTGAACTGACTGGCACTTTGAGCTGCAAGAACCAGGTCTTGGAAGGCTTGCATTCTTTCTTCCACAGACAGGATGGCATGATCTCCCTCCCACTTTGGAAGCTCTGGGGTCTGGTGTACTTTCAGCCAGGTCTCAGCTGCTCGTCGTGTCCAGTCTACAATCCCACATAGCTTGGAGAGGGAACTGAAGCGCTGGGGTTTTACAAGGTCTACCAGACTTATTCCCCAAGGTTTTCTCTGCTTGCCCTTTGGGACCGTGTCTGGGATAGCAAGAGAGTCCAGTGAAGCTTTAGATTCATTTTCTTCTTTGCAGTCGCTGGCCATGTCTGCCTTGGAACCAGAGTCCAGCTTTTGTAGTGCCTGGGCCCTGGTGATTGCAGCAGAGAAAGCCTTTCGCTGAAGCTTCCCCATATCTTCAGTGGCCGAGGGACTGATTTCACTAGCCGTCTTCATTGGCCAATTGGACTGGGGCTGTTTTAAGAACTCCGGGCCTTCCTGCCACCTTGACCCTTTATTGAGTTCCTCAGGGGTGGCACCTCGGGTAAGTATGTCAGCAATGTTCTGGGAGCCTTCAATCCACCTCCAGTCCTCCACTTGGGCAGCCTTTTGTATCTCACCAATGCAGTTTGCGAAGAACGTCTGATATCCATAGCTGTCTTTTTGGATAGCTGCAAGGATTGTTTGGCTGTCTACTAAGTGAATCCATTGCGCAACCTCTATGTGACAGTGCTTCTCAAATTACTTTTTCAGGCGGGTGGCGAAGACTGCACCACACAATTCCGCCTTGATCACATCTCCTTTTTGGTCAAGAGGGGTGAGCTTTGCCTTGGACTCCACCAGCTTGATTTGGACGCCGTCTTGAGTTTCCCACCAGAAGTAAAGGACTGCTCCATAGGATGACTCACTTCCATCAGAGAACGTGATCCCCATTGGTGGGCCTGCAACACTGGGTGGCGTGAGGCTTCTCTCAAACCTGACCTGGCCAAGTCTTACGTACTCTTCAAAGAGGATTATTGCGGCTTCTCGAAGCCTGGGTGAGAGAGGGGTATCCCAAGTGTCCTTGGACTTGCTGTTCTCTCCGCACTCTTGGAATGCTTCCCGCACTAACATAACTCCTTTCTGTTTGGCAGGTGAGGCAAGACCAATGGGGTCAAAGAATGTGGCAATCTGGCTGAGAAGGATGCGCGAGTAAGGGGATTTGGGGTTGCTCCCCTGACATCCTCCATGCGCAGATTTAGGCCGGTTCTCATTTTCCCTCTTTTCTTGGAGAAATTGATTGAGGTCAACAGCCGGAGCTGGTCAGTTTCTGGCTCGTAGCCTACCCCAAGTGCTTTGTCTTCCCCCTCATGCATTTGATTGGGCAGTACCAGTATTGTGGGTTGGGCGGTAGCAGTGTCCTTGCTGGGAGCTTCAGTTGCCTCACTCCTCCCACTTTGGCAAGACAGGACCCATGGTTTAAGGAAGAAGCCTCCAGCTTTCAAGATCTCCTCCACTCCTTTGGTGATCCCTTTTAGAGTCTTGAGGTCATTGTGTGAGGTCAGGATGTCATCTACATAGCTATCCTCTATGAGAGCTCGCCGTTCTTCCTCCATTTTAGCAAACTGGGGAAGGTTGGCCGTCTCCTTCATAGCTACTTGAGCGATACATCCTGCCGGCTTGTCACCAATGTTTACTCTGACTAATGCAAACTCTTCAATATCGTCTCCCGGGTTGTCCCTCCAGAGGAAGCGATGCAGGTGGACTTCTTCATCTTTCAGCCACACTGAGTTGTACATTTTTCTTACGTCACCCAGTGCAGCATGGAGTCCATTCCTGAATCTCAGAAGTACGCCTCTGATGGGGTTGAGAACATCTGGGCCCTTGTAGAGAAGGTCATTTAGGCTTATGCCTCGGAACTCTTGGCTGCTGTTCCACACAATTCTTACAGGGGTGGAGGAGGAGTGCGGTTTAGGAGCAACTAGATGGCTTATGTACCATTTGGGTCCTTCCCATGCATCAATTTCCTCCTTTGTGAGTTTCACAGCAGCTCCTCTTGAGACCATTTCATGCATCTGGTCTCTGTAGGCAGCTTTCCACACAGGTTCCTTCTCCAGGCGCCCCTCTGCGTTTTTGAAGGTTGCCTCCACTGCTCGTCGATTGTCCGGAAGGCCTCTGAGGTCTTTTGTCCAGGGATACGATGCGTCCCAATGGGGAGAGTTGCAGTGTTTATCGGCCAGCACGTAGGTAAGGCAATCCTTGATCTTTTCCAGGTCTCGTTCTTCCTTGAGAGTCATTTCTTTCCCTCCTGGGGGGCATCTGCCACACTTACAGCCACCACATTATGGACTGCAGGCTGCTCCTATGCTGTCCCACTTGAACCACTCAAAGATCTTTTTGTTGGTGGTTGCAGCACTCCATGCAATTGTATCTTCAGGGGAGACTATGGCTTCTTTATACAATGCTGAGGCTGCTCGCATACTTCTTGCTATGTGGGTTTCGGAGCGGTGAACAGCTAGGTCGACTTTTTCAAAAAGGTCAGAATGGGTCCCACCAACGGTCTTCCCCAGTGGGCCGTCCCAGAGGACCAGGTCTCCCATGATCTTAACTGGCTGGGGGACCAGGCGGCCCTCCCGGTGGCTGATGAGAAGGTCGATTTTTGTGGGGCGGACCAGCTCACCTCGACTAATGTCAGGGAAGAACCTTTGAAGTTGCTCTGGAGACACTGCTTGGGTGACCTCTGCTATGTTCTCCAGGCCATAGCAGATGATCCTGTGCTCGGCTACTTTTCCCTTAGGCGTCTTGATTTTAAGCCGGAGGGAGTAGCGTCTTGTAATGACTGTAGTCTTCATGCCTCCCACACCATGTACTATGAGCTTAATGTGTTCACCACATAGCCCAAGGCGCTCCGCTGCCTCATTGGTTATGTGATTGGTATCGGACGCCAAATCAATGAGCGTGCCGATGAGGCTTCCAGAGTTCGTCGTTACTTCCAACAACATCATTACCACTGGGTATTCATGTCGTCCAGCTCCAGCCTTGGCGCATGCAGTTGAGGAAGCTCTGTTTGAAAAGGCATTTTTGTACTACTCTCTTTGCTCGGAAGTCAGCCCGGCCAGGAACTCCTCTTGCTGTTTGGTTAGGCCTAGAGGGGTCTTTTTACTGTTTCTTGCGCTGTTGCCATCCCTTTTGGGAGCAGGTGGCTTAGGGCACAGTAAGTAGTTGTGGTCTGACACTCCTCCATTCTTGCAGTCTGACTTTGGGCAAAGATACTTCTGTGTGCACCCTTTCCCATCCATGGGGTGGGACCTGAGGCACTTTGGGCACACTCCGAATCGTTTCAGGTGAGCCCTTTTGCTTTTGACATCTTGCCCTCTGAAGGCCTTGCAGGAGAACAGCCGACCAGCGTGAGAGTCCTCACCGCAAACAGGGCAGCTGGCAGGGTCATCCTTCTGGCCAGCAGTGGACTTGGTGAAGGACCTTTTTGTTTTTTCTCCAGGGCCCTTTTCAGTAAGGCTTTTGTCCCCAGAGCCTGGCTCTAGTTGGTCGAGCTCCTCCAGAATGTCCTCCTGCTTCTTTAGGAACGCCAGAAGGCAGTCGAAGTGATTGGCGGGTGAGAAGTTGTTGTCAGGGTCACTCTTATGTACAATCCACTCCTTCTTGAGTGAACCAGGGAGTTTGCTCTCTAGAGACTGAGCAACAACACGATTTTTCACTGCATCCTCTTCACCGAGAAGTTTTAGGTTGCACAGAGCCCTTTCTACTGCCTGAATCATTTCGATTGTTCTTCTGGGGTTGTTCCCCTTTATGGGAGGGAGAGATTGGACCTCATTGGTGATTAGGAGGACAATCTTGGCCTTGTTGCCATACTTATTGTCCAACAGTCTGAAGACCTCTGCAGCTGAGGCACAGTTAGACAGCACAAGGTCTTTTTTGACCCTCTCGTCCAGGCTGTTTAGAAGATGGAATTTTTTAATGCAGTCTGACTGCTGTGGGTTTCCCAATTTCTCCAGATCTTTCCATTCTACTTTCCAGCGATAGTAGTCTTTCATTTCACCGGTGAACTTTGGGAGCCGAGCCCTTTCGAGGCTGATCTGGGGTTTGACAGCAGACTGGACTACTGGCCCTGAACTACTTGGCTGAAGGGGTGACTGGGCCGGTGACTGGGCCGGTGACTGGGCCTGCGAGTCTGTTTCGTCTTTGGGCTTTACCTTGAGCTCTGACATGTCAGCGAGTGACATGAACGAAGAATCTTTGATTGCTGGGTCACCAGCCAAACTGACTTCCTCTCCAGCTGCTCTCCTGCGTCCTCTTGTCAACTCCTCTTCGTCCTCCTCAAGCCTATCCTCCAAAGTCACCACTCTTCTCTTCAGACTCTTGTACATAAATTTTAGGTCTAGTGCCTTTGGCCCAGGGACTAATTCCTGCCAGTCATTGAGCATGCCCAACAGATCGGCAACTTCACGGCAAAGGCCCCGGTTTCTGAGCCTACGATCCTTTATCGCCTTCAAGGGGTCTTGCTCCTCTTGTCCAGCACTAGCAATCGCAGACTCGGTAGTCCTGGCCTGCATTGTGAAGGCCTGCTCCGCATGCCTTTCCCAGAAGATCTCCTGAGTAGCAGTCTTCACCTCCAGGTATCGGTCCTCACATTCAGCAGTTTTCGTGCCAATCAGAACAGCAGTCGCGTCATCATCAGCCTCTCTTAGAGCCTCCGCATACTCATAACCGGTGTCTGTCACCTTTGTGAAATCAGCCTTGAACAGTTTCCACTCATTTAGGATTTCCAAGGGCTCCAAAAGACCGGGCTTGATGAGTGCATTGCCTCTTTTTGTAAATGCTGCTTGAGCTCTGGATCTTGCACTTTTAAGTTTTTCCAGATCCGCCATTACTTTCCTCCTTTTTTAGTTGATTAGGGAACAGTTTTCACAATTCAGTTTTTTTTAATGTTCCTCTCCAACAGGCAGGGTGGATGGAACTGGATGTCCAGAGTTGGCTGCAGTAGAGATGCTTTAATGTCCTTGAATTACTGCACCGTTAGCAGTCACAGTTTTTTATCTCCTGGGGAGTAGCCTTGGTTTATAACTGTTCGGCGTTCCCGCACCGAAGGGGTGCTGAGAGAGCAAGCGTTGGATAACTCAAATGTCTTCATGTGATGATTTATTTTTCTTTTCTTTATTTTTACATCCACATTCCCACATCATTAGGTTATAAACCTGCAGAAAATACCAAAGTGCTTGTGTTTCATTCATTTAAAATGTAAATAAATACAAATAAATAGGTGCACATATAAATACAATTAAATAAATACATCCATATAAATATATATATTTTATAAGCTATGCATCATTTAAAAGCATTTGATATAAAGCACCAGCATATAAATAATATTGTACAAATAACTCATGTAAATATACTTTAAACCTTTAAACCCACAATATAGTTACACAAATAGACAATGGAAAGTAAATCACATGCAATCAGAAGCTGAATTCCACTGCAGCAATAGCAAACCATTACAAGTGTCAAGTCCCATGACCGAAATACTACGTTTCCCATCATGTCGTTCACCAAAACCAGGAAGTGACAAGCGCACCCTTCAAAAGTTTGTACCGGCAAACAATCCACAATGCATAGATGGTAAACGCCGGATTTAAAGCGATCACCACGCGATCAACAACAGGACAAAGTTTAAAACATCAGTCCAAGTGATAACAACAGCAGCAGCAGCCGTGGCATATATTACAAACACAAAGCAACGAAAGGGATTTAAACCAGCACCTTACCAGTGGCGTCTTGCTCAGTCAGCATGCAGGTTGGATGTTACTCACTCATCACCGTGCTCGTTCCCATTTTATGAAACGTCAACACGCTATTTGGGTTTACCGACAGTGCGTGCGACCAACCACCAGTCACAACCATTTCGCCCCGGTGAGTGCACCCTCCCATCTAATCAGCTGTTTGCATATTTTAAATCACCCGCGGCTTTTGTGACACATCACCTCCACCACCAATGACAGTGCGCAACAGTATGTTTGTAACTAACATAACATAACTACTTAATTACAAAGGTGAAATATTAATGCTCAACAGTCATAAAGGGAACTCTAATGTTAATTATACTGAGTTTTGTTTTTTTTTTAAATAGAAATTTACAATAGAGGAAAATACTCAGCAGCTTCACCGGCTACAGTCAGTTGCATTGGCACACCATATAAGTTACATTTGAGACAACACCGCTGAGTTGTGAAGTATTCCCATTCACTTTGCAATAGACAATGTTACATTATTTTAAATATAATCTTAAAATGTTTTATTTTCTCTACAGTTTTCAGGGCTCCGAGAGTATGCTAGTGGGATAAGATAGGTTGTATCTACCAGCCCCCAAGATAAATGGCAGGTCCATGATTATGCTTGATGAGAAAGTCAGCCTTCTACTGATTTACCAGTTGCATTGATGTAACATTTTAAACATCAAATAAAATTCCTTTAGCAGGACAGCAGTTTTCAAGGCTAAATTGGTTCAAGGCTTTAATTGGGCATTTAATATAACAATGATCGATGAATGAAGAGCCACACAGGAGGGATCCCTCTCCCAGGATGGACAGACGTGCAATGGATGTGACATGTACAGAACAAATCAACACACACATACTGTACACTCACAATGAATTATAGTGAATTACAATGACAATGATAAAATGAGAATGTTTACAATGAATGATAATTTATTAGTAACTTGTGATAGAGAAACAGATGCACAGTAGCAAATCATTAACTAACTATAAACTGTAATGGGGATATGGTAACAATGATAACTGTGACAACGCATGCTGAAGACGCCACGCAGGACCACAGCAGCAGACACAGTCCACAAGAACCTGCTGGACGAAAGAGCACAGAAACTCCGGGGAAGAAGTTTAGTTAGTAACGGTACATAGATTAGATAGATGGATAGATAAGGAGAGAGAGAGAATGAGAGAGAGAGAACAAGAGAGTATGTGAGTCCCCCAGCAGTCTAGTTCTATAGCAGCATAACTAAGGGATGACCTGAGCCAGCCCTAATTATAAGCTTTATCAAAAAGGAAAGTCTTAAGTCTACTCTTAAAGGTGTTGATCGTGTCTGCCTCCCTAACACAGAGTGGTAGTTTATTCCACAGAAGAGGAGCTTGATAGCTGAAAGCTCTGGCTCCCAATCTACTTTTAGACACTATAGAGGACAAGGACCTAATATTCAAGAGCCCACATTTAATTATCTTATTTTGGACTCTTGGAGATGTTGATTTAATTTTTATTAAGTTTTTATGATTAACTCCTCTTCTGTATGTTTTATCTTTAAATAATGCAGGTGGACGGGGGACAGACACAGTCTCTATACTAGAAGATTGGGTGGGCAGCTGCTCTAGTGGAGGCGCAGAATAGCGTGTAAGACTGCAGCTCTGCTTCCTGGTCTCAACTCTGGATTGTCACGGGTTAGATCGACTAATAAACTTGGCCATGTTTCTTGATATAAGAGCTGCTCCATCCAAAGTGGGATGGATGCCGTCTCTCCTAATCAGACCAGGTTTTCCCCAGAAAGGTGTCCAATTATCTATGAAGCCCACATCGTTATCTGGACACCACCTCGACAGCCAGCGGTGAAATGACGACATGCGGCTATACATGTCCTCACTGGTTACATTTGGTAGGGGTCCAGAGAATAATATAATAGACCAATGATAGATTATACATCCATCTCTGTAATTAATTAACCCACTTGTTACTTGTTCTTGTGTATAATAACCAACATGCCAGTGAACAAAACATTTTAACTTTAACTCAACAGGCATATGAGGACAACGTGGGCCTCACACAAAGTTGTATGAAGGATCATTCAATTAAATACTCACTAGCTACTTACTTCATGAATTTTTGTTTGACAGATTAATATTTGATGTTGCATGTTTTTTCATAATGTTGTGTCAATGAGTGATGCAATTTACAACAGAACCTGCAAGGGGGTCTTTGTAGATGGCTTTCTGAGAAGGAAAGAGACAGAAAAAGGCAGTCTCATGCTCTCACATGTGCAGAAAACACTTTCCACCCTCTAATTTGCCCCCAAGGGGAAAAACTACATAAGAGAGAGAAAAGAGCATAGAGTCGGTGAGAGGGAGGGAGTGGAACAATGGAAAAGTGAAGGGTGACACCTTTCCCAGCAGTAGGTGAATGACCCATCTCTCACTCTTCAGACTAATGAGAGAGAATGAAGGAAAAGCTACAGCAGCTACAAAAAACATCAAGCAAATGCCTCACATTTCTAATGCTGTCATCTTTCACTTCCACAGTCAGACTGCTGCAGGACAACAGAGGGGGTGACAGTCGCAACACACAACAATGATCCACTCTATCAAACTGTCTGGCAGTTGTCTGATTCCTCATTGTTATCATGATCACTATACACTTTTAAAAAAACAACAATGTATAAATGCATTAAAATACTAATACTGTAGCAGCAACATTGTTCTTTACAGTATAATCTTACTCATTCTATTTTCTTCTAAGACTCTACTAATAGTACTGAGGGTGACTGGAGGAAGGTTATGAGGTCATTGAAATCAAAGGCATTGATTTCCTTGGTAGTATGAACCTGTTTTTTAAATGATGAGATATTGTGTATGCAAAGATGTCATTATGGACTGAAAATGACACTGGATGAAAGTTCATGGTGTTCATGGGAAGTGTTTGTCCACCTTTTCAATCAGTTATGGTGACATATAGTACCTGTGTGACCAGCTTCCAATAACTGCCACAGTAACCATTAAGACTGCAAGCATCTTGAGGGTTATGAGAGCTCACTGATTGGTTTAAATACATTACTCAGTCAAGCTCAGATGTTATATTGGGTTTATTTTTTTGGAATTGGCTATTGGTACAGATACCTCGTTGGTACCTCAATAAAGTTTTATGTTGTGACACTGTTGTGGTTAAGGTCTGCTTAGCTTTAGGCACAGAAATCACTTGGTTAGGGTTAGGAAAATGTTGTGATTTGGGTTAAAATTCAATAACTCTGGCACATAAAAAAATATTTTGGGGCAAAGTACTTCACATGGAAGGCATTATCCGTATAGTACAAGAGCTCCAGCAATAAATTCTGGCGTACTCTAGCCATTTAGTATTTCAGTTCCCTAAAGCTGATGGTCTCACAAGAAACATATTAAAATAAAAGGTCAATCTTAAAGCAGCAGAGACTGCGATTTTGTGACTTTTAGTCTTTAATATGGTCAAGCTCCTTAAACACCAGGATCCTACATTTTCCCATAACACAACTCAATTGGAGAATGACTGTGTGCTTTGGCTCGCTATCCATAATAAGCCATTGTTTGTTTGTTTTTACCTGACGTTTGACTTTTTCTAAAAGGGTCTGTAAGTTATAAATCTTATGGATAAAGTGTATTAGCATGCCCATGAAAAAAGGAGCTTTTGGAAAAAGATTTAACCAGCTGTGTCTCTCCTGTAACCCTAACCCTACTCACCACATGTAACTGAGAGCAGAAGAAGAGATTTAGCTGGTTTTCTGTCAGTGTTGACACATTGTGTTCAAATTTAAAAATGCCAAAAGTGTGGATGTAGTTCACAACAGCTTTCATTGAAAACCTGTCAGATGTCTTGTCTTATGTATTTTTATTGAAGCTCGGTTCAAATTTACAGTTGTAGCTGAACCTACAAGAACACATAATAAATATGAGTATAGCTACAAGCTAACAAAACAAACATTATCATCAAAAAAGTACCCTATAGAGTACCCTATAGAACAGCCTCTGGTCCTGTGGTAGCTGTCTGACAAAGAGGAGAGTTGCTGTAGACAGAAGCAGATGTTAAATTCTAATGCATTTGGTAGTGGTCAGTTAATTTTTTCAGCATTTTAGTTTCTGACCAAATATCTAAACTATAAACTAATGACATCTGTCTGTATTGTGTTAGCATGTTGATATTATCATTTAACTTACCTACCAGTACTGTACCTACAGTGCATACGGAAAGTGGCCTTCATCATCTGTAAATGGAAGTAGTTTGGGACTACCAGGACTCTTCCTAGAGCTGCAGACCCTTTAAACCAAGTGATCGGGGGAGAAGGGCTTTACTTAAGGAGATGATCAATAACCCAATGGTCACTCTGACAGACCTCCACCATTGCTGCAGCACTCGACCAATCAGGCCTGCATGGTAGAGTGGCCAGACGGAAGCCACTCCCTAGTAAAGGGCACATGGCAGCCCGCCTGGAATTTGCCAAAATCACCCGGATAATTCCATCCCTACAGTGAAGCCTGGTGGTGGCAGCATCATGTGGGGATGTTTTTCAGCAGCAGGGACTGGGAGACTAGTCAGGATTAAGGGAGAGATGAATGCAGCAATGTACAGAGACATCCTGGAAGAAAACCTGCTCCAGAGTGCTCTTGAACTGGGGCGAGGTGACCTGGATTCACCTTTCAACAGACAACGACCCTATGCACACAGCCATAATATGTAAGGAGTAGCTTCGGGACATCTCTGTGCATGTCCGAGAGTGGCCCAGACTTGAATCCCATTGAACATCTCTGAAAGGGATCTGAAAATGGTTGTGCACCGACGCTCTCCATCCAACCTGATTGAGTTCAAGAGGTTCACTAAAGATGAATGGGTGAAACTGGTCAAAGATAGGTGTGCCAAGCTTGTGGCTTCATATTCCAAAAGACTTGAGGCTGTAATTGCTGCTGAAGGTGCCACAAAAAAGTATTGAGCAAAGGCTGTGAATACATGTACATATTGTATTTTTGTTCTTTATTTCTAATAAATTTACACACTTCTTTCATATTGTCAATATGGGATATTGTGTGTAGTTTTTTTATGGGAAAAAATGAATGCTGTGACAATGAAATGTGGGAAAAGTGAAGTGCTGTGAATACTTGAATTAATGTACTGTAGTTAGGTAGATATCATTAAAGGAAACCAGACTAGCTTTTACCACCTGCCTTTCCTTATGCTAAGCTAGGCTTATCTCTGCATCCTTAGTTAATGTAACTCTTGTATGGTCTTGTATGGTTGATATAGTAACAGTGTCCGTTGTTAATTCATGAGGTTGGTGTAAAAAAGAAAACCACTACCACATATTTTCAACCATGTTGCATTGCCAAGCATTGTTCAAAAAAGTTTATTTTCAAATCCAATGAAGATGCCACATTTTCAAAGACCCCATGTTAGGCTTAACGTCAGGACAATGTGTATCAAATACTCCAGTAACATCTCTGATATCACCGTTTAATGTTAATTCAAAAAGGTTATAATATGTTTGATGTCTAATTATTTTGTCACATTACCCCAGAAAACATGCATACTATAAAGAATAGTAAGACAAAATGATAAGAACGAAACATTTGGATGCATGCAAATACATTAATGTATGCAATATTTACACACACATTACAGATGCACCACCTTATCAGCAAACCCAGTTTCTCCCAGCAGCAGCTGCAGGACACCAACCAGCAACAAGCAGCTCTTTGAATGAACTGTGACAAGGTGTTGTTCTTTTCCCCCCTCCCTCTGTCTTCTGTCTTCCGGGAACACTAATAGGCTCCATGCAGAGTAATGTGACCAATTGAATCATCCTCGCCCCGGAGCTGGAAGCTGCAGATCGGCGGAGCAGAGAGCGCCACGCTCAGTCCGGCTCCCACACAGAGAAAACGTCTCTGGGGTGACACATTATCAGTTTCTGCTCTGGACTCCTCTGGGATTTTACACCCTGTCCTCCCAAGGAACTAGTGGCACTTTTTCCATCTGCCTCAGCCCTTTTGCTCTTTTAGCCTCAGACCTCAGACCAGCTTGTAGGTGAAAAGGTCAGAGGGCCCCTCTTTAGCCCTGACATCAGTTCTAGGTGAGTACAAACTCCAATGTGTGATGCTGGGCACAGCTGAGGTACTCATACCAGGACAATGAGTGAGTGATCCTTTTAAGACAATGATGAGTGTAAATTAAAGTAACTTGTTGACACCATAATTTGAAACAGGATTTGTCACATGACATCAATTCTATGCACTTTATAAACTTTGTTAATTACATTAAACACAGAAAAGAAATTAATTCCTAACTGTTTTTACCAAAAAATTTTATCATGTTTATCAATCATCATTTTCATGTTTATCTCTACAATGTTACAGATGAGTTTTTGTATTTCAAACATCTTCATTGTGTGAGAAAGTGGCGTAAACAGGGGATGAATAAACTTTAAAGCTGCAGACTGAATGTTACATAAACCCCTCTGCACCCCTTTGAGTTAGCAATAAAGAGACATTTCTACTAACTTGCTCACTTAACTTCTACATCAGAATAGGTTAGAGACCGGGAAAATGGCTGACTAGGCACCATCACGCATAGCCGTCTTTACTAGGAGATGATTACAGCAAGTCTAAATATTTAACCAGCCTCAGTGACTTCATGCTCCTAAGAGTTACACAAAGTGCTGTTTGTTTGCATTATCATACATCGGAACAATTTACAGGAAGGAAAAAGATGTTAATTTAAATTAAATTCAGATGAAGATTTGGCACAATTGATAATATAACGGGCTTTTAAAATACAACACATTGTTAAAGATGAAACCAGCGGTTTTCAATCATTTTGGCTTTTGACATTCGTGTAGTTGGGGTCACACATCAGATCAAATCAAATTTTATTTATATAGCATAAAATCACAAAATACATTTGTCTCAGAGGGCTTTACAATCTGTACAGGGAGTGACACCCTCTGTCCTTAGACCCTCGATTTGTGTAAGGAAAAACTTGCCCACCAAAAAACCTTTTAACAGGGAAAAAGGTGGAAGATGTCTATGGGATGTTAACAGCTCCACCACATGGTTTCAATTCATGTTCAAATGTTCAATAAATGTTCAAATGATCCACCAAAAATCTAAGACTAGAGAAAAATCTAAATCAGATTTGTGTATCAGAACTTTGTGTGTTTTTTTTCTAGTTTCCTCTCCCATTAATCATCTCACGACCCCTCAGATTTATCTGATGACCCTTTGGAGGGCCCCCACCTCTAGGTTGTGAACCATTGGACTAAACTCGCTAGCTAGAGGCTAGAAATCACTTATTGCAGGTTTAACACAACTATTGTTGTAAGACTAATATTTACTGGGTCAGATTACTTGCTTGTGTTACAATTACACTATATTTAGCATTGTGTAGCAACAATGGCCTCTCTCATTAAAAGTTATAAAAATATATTGCAAAATGTGAAGTTATAGGCCATATATATGAACATTTTATAGCCACTTCCATACAGATGACATTTAACTTTATACAGGTGTGGTACCGAATATATTATATGTATTAACTGTATTAACCTTAATTAGATTTTCAAATAGACTAATGTCAATTTTACATTTTGTATTATGGATTTCTCGGAAACATTGATTTTCATGTATTTATTCAGTGCTCTAATCTAATGACCAGAGAGGTCACTGGCTAATGCTGTGACAGTTCTGACAGTTTTGTCTGACAGTGACTGTGCACTGAGAGTCACTATAATGAAGCCTTAGCCAGCACATGGCTCTCATGTGACAACCTTGCTGACTGTTATCAGGCTGGTGTTTCCCCCAGCCTCAGTACAAAGACAAATGCCTTACCAAAACCTTACTACATACTCCTACTTTACCTACTGTTACTTCAACTCATGTTACAGACAAGTCCTGGGTTGGATGCTGTTTGTTTTAAAGATGGGTACCAAATGTTTTCTGACGTCCTTAGACTTATTACTCTGTTCATATTTAATTATTTAAACTGACAAAAGAATTGTGAATTTAGTCAAAATTGAAACCAAATAAGTTAAACTTATACACTTATACACTTGTCTTTTGAAGTTTATACTAGTTAGAAAAATGTTCTGGAAACTACCAAGTGTTCAAATATATTTACATTTTTTATTTATTTATTTATTTATTGGTTACTAATGTGTTTAGCTTTGAAACAATGCTGTTAGATGAATGAATTTAGCAAACTATTCTCATTAGCTTACACTAGTATTATTTTGTCCCAAAAGTCACTCTCACTCTCGCAGTGTGTTGTACTTAAAAGCTATGCAAAGTTCAAATTAAATGCATGAAAAAAGTTTGCAAGTGCACATTTCACACACGTGTAACACTATGTTAAATGTATATTGTAATTAGTGAACAAGACAAGTTGAGAGCCATGCAGTGCAGTAGGTTTAAAGCTCCCCGCAGATGAAAGATGCATTCCTACTCTGCATGTCGCTGTGTTCCTCAGACAGATTCCCAGCTGGGACCGGCTCTAATCTCCTGGCAACAATATTGACATAGAAATAGAAACTCTGGAGAGCACAGGACTCTAGCTGTCTGCCTGTCAGGACTGCCTTCACATACATCTGGTGGTCAGAGTTCCTCTAGACACATGTCCTGTTTAAATTAGATACATGGTGATGCTGTAAACACAGCTTAGTCTCAGAATTTAAAGGAACACATCACACATTTTGTGTGTGATTTACTGTTTTTCTGAGAGTTAGATAAGAAGATGCCCTGTGTTCCCAGTATATTCTATCTTAGATAAAACACTGTAAAAAATGCTAATTGACCTCCATCAGAAACGAAACAACTCGAAAAGTCTAGATAAAATTGACTTGACTAAAGCCTTGCTAGTAGTCTCTACTGGTCACATTGTTTATTAGACTCTATAATGCAGTGTTGGAAAGGAAACAACACAGTGGTGGCATGTATTACCAATAATGATGCTTGTTCTTGGGACGAAGAATGTGTTCAGGGAAAGACCAGTAGGCAAAGATTTTATTTTTTCCTGAGTGGTGCCAAATAAAAGCTCATGGGGTGGCCAAAAGTGAAAGGAAAGGTTCATTCTGGGGATCATAATTGTGCACAGTAAATAACATGGCAACATGTCCATTGAATATTACATTTCTGATATACCAGTTGATATTTTGGCCTGACAGTCGCACAAGTGGAAAGGCCAGGAGTTTATTTTGCATTTGTATTTTTCCATTTCACTTTTATCTAAGGTACTTTACTATTTGCCTCTCATTCATTGAATGGCAGCAGGCTACCATTCAAGGCATTTACCAGTCATAGGTAACAGCTTGGGTTTCAGTTTCATGCTTGAGGAAAAATACAAGGGAGCCAGGGATTGAACTGCCAACCCTGAGATTAGCGGTCAACCCACTTAACCTGCAGAAACACAGCAACCACACACTTGATGACCATTTGGCACCAAAACAAAATAGAAATAATTGTCACATCAACACAACCATCATGACATAAAATTAACAAATAAAATACCAGTATCAGTATCTACCTAAATGAAAAGAGTTGGATGGAGCAGGGTGCAGCAAAAATAAGTATTCCAACAATTTCAAAGCTGTCTTATTTACAATGTTGATCATGTAAAGAATAATCAGACCAAACTGTGGTCTTTCCCCCCTGCGTCCAGTCTTTGTGCCAAGATACCTACTGTAGGCATGTTCATTTAAAAAGCATAGAACAATGAGTATAATTGCATAAATGCTTACAAATTATCCGTATGTGTCTTTTATCATTTTATTTCAGGATCATCTGCACCTTGCCGTAACCTGCTTGAGATCAGCCTGTAACCATGACAACCAAATCCAACAGCAGTGTTCTTGGTGGCAAGGCTTCCTCATCTCCTCTCCTGTCCTCACCAACCCGCCAGCGCCTGGTCACCAAAGACGGACACTGTGCCCTCCGTCCCCCACTGTGCCCTACAGGCTCATGGCGCAGGGCCTCTAGCCGAGCCTGGCTGTTGGCCCTGCAAGACCTGTGGGGACTGTTGGTGGGTCTGCGCTGGAGATGGGTCCTGTTGGCCTTCTGTGCCTCCTTCCTGGTCCACTGGCTGCTGTTTGCCTGCCTGTGGTACTTGCTGGCCCACCTCAACGGAGATCTGGCTGTGCAGGATCATGATGCCCCCCCGCAGGGGCATGTGGTTTGTGTGAAGCACATTACCAGCTTCACTGCCGCCTTTTCCTTCTCCTTGGAGACACAGCTGACCATTGGCTATGGCACCATGTTTCCTAGTGGGGACTGTCCCAGTGCCATAGCACTGCTGGCTGTGCAGATGCTGCTGGGGCTAATGCTAGAGGCATTCATCACAGGTATAACACTTATTTCCTAAACCCTTCTCTCCACAAATATCATTCCTCCTCAGTATACAGTTTTAATTGTAAGTTAAATGAACACATGCCATGGCCCAAATATAATATTTATTTGTGGATATGTATTTCTGGGTATTAGTATTATATATTTGAAAAATTAGGGGTCTGATTATATTCAAGAAGGTTTTTTTAGTGTTGTGTAAAAGTGTCTTCCAAATTTGTTCCCCTCACATCACCCTCATCCATCCCAACAAGTTGTCTTCTGCAAGCATTGCAGAATTATTAATCTCAACACAAATTGACCTAATCTGAGACCTAACCCCAACCATGGAGCTTTGGAAACACACAGAGAAACACCATTCAAAGGGGAAACAGACTGACATTAGAGCAGGCCTTGTATTACAGAGTGAGCCTCTTACATCAAAAGAATGTCTTAAGGATTATTTGTAGCCCTTATGTTTCACACTGAAGTGTTGACTAATGACTATTGTGCCGCAATCAATTAATTGTTACAAAGCATCTGCTACAAACAAAATGGCAATATCTGCTGGAAAGCCCTTGGAATTGCATTGACACTGAATTATTAAATTTTAATCATATTGATGTTGATGACATTAAGCACAAGTCTATAGCGCTATATTGCTCAACAATCAACATGGGTGTGACACCTCTCTGATACAAGAGTTAAGTAATGAGCCTTAGTAATTCAGTACTTCTATAATCCTGGGCCTGGTGATGAAAGTTCAGTGTGTAATAATCTGAATAAACTATTCTCAATAGTATGTGTGCTAGCATGGTAGGATGGTAATCTTTTTTTCTGACATTTCCATCTATCACATGCACAGTCATAGAGTGTACACAGACCAAACACGGATGTGTCTGTCCTGTCTCCTAATGTGAGACCTAATCCTCAGGAACCACATAGGTTCCAAATTAGGTGCTCATGGGCAAAACTAGGCAAAAAAGAGGACAAGAATATATCATATAAATATAAAAATATATCTTTTATTTATTGTAGAATATGCTTAATTCCTGTGGTAATTAAAAAAAGGGCTAGATGCATTCTCTCTGAACAACTTTGGACAATACCACACCTATGCCATGTGGTTGTGACTTGGACCGCTTTTGCTTATTGTCTGAAAGTATACCCTCTCCATTGCTGTCAATACAGAGGATATTGGTGCGATTTGCCAGTGTACATGAACAGTGATGCAAGGAGGAATGTGAAAATACTTTAAGCTTACTCTTGGGCAATCACATCTAAAGATAAAAGTGGAAGTTACAAAAGTTGCTAAGATATGAACATAGCTATATTTGATTGTACTTCTGTGTTTTAACATTATTTAGGTAACTTTCTACAACATAAAGTTGTTTTACCACTGCTGCTATAGTCAGAACAGGATTTTTGTCATCACATCACACTCAAGTCTTGTGTTAACCTTCAGGTGCATTTGTAGCCAAGATTGCGCGTCCTCAGAAGCGAGCAGGAGCCATCCAGTTCAGTCCCCAGGCAGTGGTGGGCCAACACCAGGGCCAGACATGCCTCATGCTACGAGCCACCAACCTGTTGCAGCGGCCTCTGGTAGATGTGAAGGTGAGTGCTGTGCTCTATGAGGAGCATGAAGGTCAGGCCCTGCACCAGACCTCACTGGACTTCCACTTGGATCAGCTAGGCCAACAGCCCTGTCCCTTCTTTATCTTCCCGCTCACCTTTTACCACCCCCTGGACCGTCGGAGCCCCCTCTACCCTGCCCTGTGTGAGGGCATATCCAATCACTTTGAGTTGGTGGTTTTCCTGTCAGCATTGCAGGAGGGAACTGGTGACACCTGCCAGAAGAGGACCTCCTACCTTCGCCAAGAAATTCAGTTTGACCGTCGCTTTGTGCCAGCATTGGGGCTGGATTCTCGGGGGAGGTACATGGTCAGCACCCAGCACTTTGACACAGCCCACTCAAAGGAGCCTTTGGACAAGGACTGTGTGGTGCAGATCAACGGTGATGGCAGTGACAGGATGTAGTAAGGATACTGTAAGGGAGGTTTCCTAGGGATAAAGGGGCTTAATCTGAAGCTTAATTGTTGAGGGTAAATTTGGGACAGATACTTTTGTCAGCAGGTACTTCTTTCAAATTGGAAAATCTGAATGTGTGTCATTTGAAATTATAAAAGTATATCACAGTCCTCTTGCCAATCAGTTGAAGTTACTAGAGCAAAAACCAGGGTATGATCCTCTACTGGCTTCCCATCCTTCGATATTTCCAGTTGTGTTAGTTGAAATAGTTGGCCAAGAGGGGATGGCAATTTTGGGAATTGAGTGTGAATAAAAACTACTGTTTATTACAAATTGGGTTTTATTTTTATGGCTCTGGCCATGGCTTCTGACAACTATGACAGCATTGTACTCCCCAAAATATAAATTAATTGTGCAGTTCCCAAATCACTTAAATAAAGCAGCCAAAAAAGTGAGTGTTCAGACTATTAGACAGGTTGTAAACAAATGTTCAGGTTAGCCAAATTTATGTGGAAAAAAAACAATAAAACAGTATTACTGTACGGACCACAGTTGTGTGCACACATGCAGCTTTCCTGTGAAATAAGTGATTATTTTTCTCTAAATAAAGTTGTGTAAATAATCTGGATAAACAGTTTGTTTCCAACCTGTCTGATCATTTAATTAGTCATGTTTTTAGCACCTTCCTATTTTGTTGATGTCACCAAGTTCACAGATCTAAGCAATTACTTTGGTGAACCAGCATAAAACTCAGACTCACTTTTCCTTAGAATTCCTTCAAATTTGCATTTCCATTACATTATTCTTAATTTGTACATACAGTTTCAAAACTAACTTGAGTATGATCAAGCCATATTTTAAAGTATTCAGTTCCATTGTGGTGTGGACAATTAAATATAAAATTCAGTTTAAGTTCCAGTAATAAATATGTCTTTAATAACACTGAATTAAATGACAACATGTAATGTAAAAAGATAATGATGAGAATAATTTTGCTTTTGCCTTTTTTACCTCCCAATTTTGGTTTTACAACCTATTTACCTTGTTTTGGTTCAGTCTCACAGCTCTCTTCAATCTCATTTCCAGCAGCAGTTGGCAGATCTTTTCAATAAGAAAGCTCTGATTAACCAACAGTACACTACCTGCCCAACATGAAACAACAGACAATGTTACAAACTAGCTGATGAACATAGAAAAACTATTACTTCAGGTTAAATAAAAAACCATCATCATAAAGATCCTATGTGAAAGATTTATAAAGAATAATTCTAAAGTTATCTGCTATAATCACTAACCAATTTCACACATAGGGCTTTGAGTAAAATACACACTGATGTATCTGTGGTTGAATGGAAACAGCTCAAACAGTGCAATCTGTTTTCCTCAGTCCCTGGGTGTAATGTTTCAGAAAGCTGAATCAGATGTTGAAGAATTGAATTTGAAATGTATTATGCCATCACAATTTCAGTTGGTAAATGTGAATTCATTAAAATTTTATCAGAATAGGAATGCTGGTTCAGCTCCGGCTTGGGACCTTTGTTACATTATTTCCCCTTCTTTACTGCCTGCTTCTCCACTATCAGCTCAAAATAAAAAAGGGAAAAATGCCCCATACTATATCTGAAAAACACAACAAAAAACATTAATTTCACTCCAGACTTCACATACAAATGAAGAATATAAATAAAATGAAACCATACATAGTGTACAATCAAATTCTGAACTACAAATTCGGATGCACCACATTCAAATCTAATACCTGCTGGCACAAATATCTGCCTATAGGTAACAGGTAGTAAGGCAGACCAATATGGAGTAGGACCAGTAATAGTAGGGATAATGATGAAAGGATATTACAGGGTTGACGTGAGGTATGTGGAGTGGGAAGCAGTGATAAATTAAATAAATTTTTCCATTTGTTCATTTTCACAAGTTAAGTCAGTACTCGGCATGCCAGCAGTTCCTTCACCATTGACCACCCCCACTGCTGTTTTATTTAAAGGAGCATATTACCATATTAGTGTTTTACATTGTTGAATGTGTTTTTCTGTCTTCCAGGCATCCACTGCTTTAATTTAATTTCACCACACCGTGAAAATCAACATACAGTACTAGTATTTGAAGCAGAGAAGACCATGTCAAACAGAACAATGAGGCTGTTAATAAATAAACTGATGTAATGCATGTAATGCACTACACCAGTGGATTTAAATTTGCCATGAATCCAAAGTAAATATTTTCCACTTCAGAACAGAGGGACATTTTAAATTGACAAACCTCAGTGCCGACTGTGCAAAACTGAATATAGAATTAGGTGGTATGGCAGGTATAGTGAGAGTGTGCAAAGGTAGAGTACCAATAAGGAAGAGACAGAATGCAATG
The DNA here is from genome assembly GCA_036937835.1 of Pampus argenteus. Taxonomy (NCBI): domain Eukaryota; kingdom Metazoa; phylum Chordata; class Actinopteri; order Scombriformes; family Stromateidae; genus Pampus; species Pampus argenteus. The sequence continues at coordinate 24,964,573 of CM072868.1, forward strand.
ACTCTGCTGTCATCTATATAAAATGGCATTCATGTAGCTGATCAGAGACTGGCAACTCAACTGATGTATTAGACTATCAACATGACAGTCCCAACAAACCATTAGATGGTTGTAATTCCACTATCAATATTAAACTGCTGAGGTTATTCTTTGGACGAAAAACATCCATGTCTTAAAGTGAGGTATCTAACATTAGACTGACCTGCATGAAATGAGGTATGGCTCATTAGTGACTGATAGACTGATACTGACTGCTGATTGATTTGTAAATTAATGCCTTTATTTTGAAAAAATCATTGCCTAAATCATAATGCGAAGCAAAGATTAAACATATGTTCAATTTGTACAATACAAATGTTTCTAGATTAAGAGATGAGTTAGGAAGTTAGGAAAAAGTTTACATGTTGTAGTTAATGTTTGTATTTGGAGTATTTTCCCTTTAAATGTTGTTGTTGATATGAAGAGAATCACTGTACTATCTATATGTTTTAAAAGAATGTAACAACTTCAGAGATGAGAGAGGAAATGTTCCACAAAATATGAGTGTGAAGGATGAGATGCCATTGTGTCTCATATGCTTCAGTGCCTTTGTACAGTGTACATTACATTAAATAAATATTTTCTAAGCAAGGTTGGTAGTGAGACAGACCATTATTACAATGGGCCTCTGAACTCCACAAGTATGAACTCCAACATCACCTCATCACAGTTCTCGTGGAGATAACAGACAGTGTACAGCAATGTGTATCCAGATGTTTTATCAATGCTGCTCCCTGGTGGTGATGGCTTGTACATTTTTATCAAACTAAATGAAATAGTAATCATTAAATGTGTCACTAATATCCATTTCATTATTGTCTTAATGTGATCAATAAATAGGTCCAACTCATATGAGATGTTTTGAAGAGGGTTCCTGTGTGAAAACCTAATTTTAAGACCTATAGTATTGTATGTATATGTTTCAAATTAACTTATGTTTAAGAGCTACACAGCAAACCTGGGTGCAGGCAGTATTTCAGTGAATGCAAGGCTTAATAGCAGCTAGGACACAGGATTTTAAGGGCAATGGCAATTTCATTATTTGAGGGTTTAAAAATATATCTTCCGATATTCACATTTTAACAAACATAACATAAGCAAATATTTTTGATTAGTATGTACTGAGATGAACATTATTAAGTTGAACAGTTTAATATTTCATATTTTTTGAAAACACAGTGGTATTGTTTAATAGCTACTGTGTGTGTGTCTGTGTTATTCATTCAGAGATTACATCAATATGGACAATAAATGAATACCCAATGATGGTTCCAGAGATCCTTTATGAATAATGAGTCGCACTCAATATTTTTTCCATATTATCTTTTAAAAGTATTTACTGCAATCAAGTCAAGCCTTTCCATTCTGACATAACAACACAATATCTACAAGTTCCCAAAAATATACTTCACTCACCTTTTTATATTTGGCAACTTGTATATCTTTGCTAAAACAAATAGCAATATATACTATTTAATTTATGAAAAAATACATTGTCAGTTTCTACAACAACACTCACCAAGTGATACACACAGTAGGTTTTTTTTTTATATGGCAACTAGAACATTCTACAACTTAAATATATTAATAATTGACTGAGTCATAGCTTCACCTTTAGGTGATTCCACGTTGTCAGTCATGTGGATGACTTACATTTAACGTTTAATACATATATTATTTTAGTTTTATCATATCGTAGATTTATTAAATTTTACTTGCAGAACATCTGCACATTAACCCCAAATAAGACTTAGATAATCTGACATACAGTGCATACAGAAAGTATTCACAGCGCTTAATTTTTCCCCCCTCATAATTCAACCCATAATACCCCATAATGACAACTTTAAAAAAGTTTGTTAATTTATTGAAAATAAAAAACAAAGAAATCACTTGTACCTGAGTATTCACAGCATTTGTGATCAAGCTCAAAATTGAGCTCAGGTACATTCTGATTCCACTGATCATCCTTGAGATGTTTCTACAGATTAATTGGAGTCCACCTGTGGTAAATTCAGTTGATTGTACACGATTTGGAAAGACACACACCTGTCTATAAAAGGGCCCACAGTTAATAGTGCATGTTGATGACCTCCAAGACACGATTGCCTCAGGCATAGATCTGGAGAAGGCTACAGAAAAATTTCTGCTGCTTTAAAAGGCTCCAATGAGCACAGTGGCCTCCATCATCTGTAAATGGAAGTTTGAAACCACCAGGACTCTTCCTAGAGCTGCCAGACTTGAATCCTATTGAACATCTCTGGAGGGATCTGAAAATGGTTGTGCGTCGGTGCACAACCATTTTCAGATCCCTCCAGAGATGTTCAATTCAAGTTCAAGTGAACCTCTTCTTCATCAGGTTGGATGGAGAGCGTCGGTGCTCTCCATCCAACCTGATGGAGTTCAAGAGGTTCACTAAAGATGAATGGGTGAAACTGGTCAAAGATAGGTGTGCCAAGCTTGTGGCTTCATATTCCAAAAGACTTGAGGCTGTAATTGCTGCTGAAGGTGCCACAAAAAAGTATTGAGCAAAGGCTGTGAATACATGTACATATTGTATTTTTGTTCTTTATTTCTAATAAAATTACACACTTCTTTCATGTTGTCTATATGGAATATTGTATGTAGTTTGTTTGTTTTTTTTGATGGGGAAAAAATGAATGCTGTGACATAATGAAATGTGGAGTGAAAAGTGAAGTGCTGTGAATACTTAAATGTAATTTATTTGTAGCGCTGGAGGCGAGGCTTAGCGACTTAGAGACACGGTACCGCAGCACCGAAAAATCAGTAGCTGCTATAGTTAGCAAGTCCCCTGTAGCTGGTGCGGTACCACCGAAGGCAGCTGTAGCTAGCCGTCCCCCGGTAGTTCCCGAGCAGCCAGGAGGCTGGGTGACTGTTCAAAAGAGGCATAGCCCCAAACAGAAGCCTACGGTACACCACCAACCACTCCACGTCTGTAACCGATTTTCCACACTCAGCGACACACCCGCTGAGAGGCCAACTCTGGTCATTGGCAGCTCAATTTTAAGAAATGTGCAGTTAGCGACACCGGGGACCATAGTTAAATGCATCCCGGGGGCCAGAGCGGGCAACATTGAATCTAATTTGAAACTGCTGGCCAAAGATAAGAGGAAATATAATAAGATTATTATTCACGTCGGCGGTAATGACACCCGGTTAAATCAATCGGAGGTTACTAAAATTAATGTGTCATTGGTGTGTGAATATGCCAAAACAATGTCTACCCAATGTAACCAGTGATGACATGTTTTGTAGAACCCAATGTAACCAGTGATGACATGTATAGCCGCATGTCGTCATTTCACCGCTGGTTGTCGAGGTGGTGTCCAGATAACGATGTGGGCTTCATAGATAATTGGACACCTTTCTGGGGAAAACCTGGTCTGATTAGGAGAGACGGCATTCATCCCACATTGGATGGAGCAGCTCTTATATCGAAAAACATGGCCAAGTTTATTAGTCGATCTAACCCGTGACAATCCAGAGTTGAGACCAGGAAGCAGAGCTGCAGTCTTACACGCTTCTCTGCGCCTCCACTAGAGCAGTTGCCCACCCAATCATCTAGTATAGAGACTGTGTCTGTCCCCCGTCCACCTGCATTATTTAAAGATAAAACAAACAGAAGAGGAGTAAATCATAAAAACCTAATAAAAATTAAATCAACATCTCCAAGAGTCCAAAACAAGATAATTAAATGTGGACTCTTGAATATTAGGTCCTTGCCCTCTAAAGCTGTTTTAGTAAATTAATATCTGACTATGATATTGATTTATTCTGCCTCACTGAAACCTGATTGCAGGAGGATGAATATGTTAGTTTAAATGAATCCACTCCCCCCAGTCATTGTAATACTCATATTCCTCGAAGTACTGGTCAAGGTGGTGGAGTTGGAGCCATATTTGACTCTAGTTTACTCATTAATCCTAAACCCAAACTAAATTATAATTAATTTGAAAGTCTCGTTCTTAGCCTGACTCACTCAACCTGGAAAACATTACAGCGACTCTTTTTTTTGTTATATTATATCGAGCTCCAGGTCCTTATTCTGAATTTCTATCTGAATTTGCAGAATTTGCATCAGACTTGGTCGTTAAAACAGATAAAGTAATTATTGTAGGTGATTTTAATATTCATGTCGACAACCATAGTGATAGTCTTAGTACTGCATTTATCTCTTTGTTAGACTCAATTGGCTTCTGTCAGAGTGTAAATAAACCGACTCATTGTCTGAACCACACTCTTGACCTTATACTCTCATATGGCATTCAAATTAATCATTTAATAGTCTTTCCACATAATCCTATTCTATCTGACCATTTTTTAATAACCTTTGAGTTCATATTACTGGACTTTAAGCCTTTTTTCAGAAACTCCTACAGCAGATCTGACAGTGCTGTAGCCAAATTTAAGGAAACCAATCCTACAGTATTAAATTCAATGCCATGTCTTAATGTTACAGAGGACTTAGCAGCTTCCTGTAGCCCCTCACACATAGATCAGCTTGTTAATAATACTACAGACACATTACAGACAACTCTTGACTCTATTGCACCTCTGAAAAAGAAGACAATAAAACAGAGGAGGTTAGCACCATGGTATAGCCAGCACACTTGCAAATTAAAGCAAGAGGCACGTAAATATGAACGTAAATGGCGTGCCTCTAAACTGGAAGAATCTCACCTAGCCTGGCAAGATAATCTTGCAATTTATAGGAAGGCTCTGCGTAATGCCAGAACAGCCTATTATTCCTCATTAATTGAGGAAAATAAGAACAACCCCAGGTTTCTCTTCAGCACTGTAGCCAGGCTAACAGAGAACCACAGCTCTATTGAGTCATCTATTCCTTTAAGCCTAACTAGTAATAAGATAAGATAAGATAAGATACTTTATTAATCCCACAACGGGGAAATTTACTTGCTACAGCAGCGGAAGGAGGGAAAGAAAACACAGTGTACATATTTACAGAAAAATTTACAGAAAAAAATTACAGATTTACAGAAAGTAAATTAGGAGGTCGTTTGTAACTTGTAACCCAATGACTTCATGAGCTTCTTTAATGATAAAATTCTAAATAATTCTAAATATTAGAGACAAAATTCATCACCTTTTGCCCTCAACAGGCACTCATCTGAAATTGGATACAGCAAGTTTGGAAATAGCTATAAAACCTGATATATATTTAGACTGGTTTTCTCCCGTCGACATTCAACAAATAACTACAATAATTTCTTCATCTAAGCCGTCAACCTGTCTTTTAGACCCCATCCCAACCAGGCTGCTTAAAGATGTATTACCTTTAGTTAGCCCTTCCTTGTTGGATATGATTAATTTGTCTTTATTATCAGGATATGTACCACAGTCCTTTAAAATAGCTGTGATTAAGCCTCTTCTTAAAAAACCAACTCTAGATCAAGAGGTTTTAGCCAACTACAGGCCAATATCAAACCTTTCATTCCTCTCTAAGGTACTTGAGAAAGCCGTAGCCAATCAGCTACGTGATTTTCTCCACACAAACAGCTTATTCGAGGAGTTTCAGTCAGGATTTAGAGTAAATCATAGCACAGAGACCGCACTAGTCAAAGTTACAAACGACCTCCTAATGGCACCAGACAAAGGACTCATCTCTGTACTTGTCCTATTAGATCTTAGTGCCACATTTGACACCATTGACCATCAGATTCTCTTACAGAGACTGGAATATCAAATTGGCATTAAAGGAACCGCCCTAGGCTGGTTTAAGTCATATTTCCTAGACCGTTCTCAGTTTGTTAATGTTAATGATGAATCCTCCATGCAAACCAAAGTTTCTCATGGAGTCCCACAAGGTTCTGTATTGGGCCACTTCTTTTCAGTTTATATATGCTTCCTCTAGGGAACAGTATTAGGAATCATTCAATTAACTTTCACTGTTATGCCGACGACACCCAATTATATTTATCAATCAAGCCTGATGAAACCAATCACTTGACTAAACTTCAAGCATGCATTAAGGACATAAAGAATTGGATGACCCACAATTTTCTGATGCTAAATTCAGAAAAAACTGAAGTTCTCTTAATAGGACCCAAACACATCAGAAACTATCATTCCAGAGATTTAGCCTTAGACGGGATCACCCTGGCCTCCAGCTCCACTGTAAAAAATCTTGGAGTTGTTTTTGATCAGGATTTGTCCTTTAATGACTATATAAAACAACTTTCGAGGACTGCATTTTTCCACATACGTAACTGTGACAGTTTCCCTGTCCCGTGGGTTTGTTCAGCACAGAGTAGACGGGACCACAGCTTGTTCACAACTTAGACTTTATTTACAACTATATAAATCATCCACACGGCAGCCGATCACAGGCTTGGTGCTGCCGTCTGCTGTGTGTCTTTGTCTGTGAGTTTTTGCCCGTGTGTCTGTGGCCGTGCTTCCCACCTGCTTCACTGTCTAGCACGCCACTATATCGGGAGGCGAGAGTGATTAACCACCTGCTTTACCCTCCTCCCCCTCTCCTTTTCAAGCAGGGGTGAAGGGGACGAGGAGTCGTGTCTCCTCTCTCTCTCCTGGACAGCGTCTCTGCTCCTCGCCCTCCTGGTTTCCAGTCTAGGAGGCAAAGGAGACAGGTTAGAGGAAGAGTCACTTCTGGTCCTCGAGCGCCTCCCTTCCTCCAGGTCTCTGCTCCTCGAGCGCCTCCCTTTCTCCACGTCTCTGCTCCTCTCTTCCTCCCTGTCTCTATGACGTCTGTTGACAGCCGGGGAACGAGAGGCGGGGGACAGGGAAGCTCGGGACAGGTGCGCGTCCCTCCCTCTTCCGTTTTCCTGTTGAGGCGGCGACGCCGGCCTCTTCTCCGTCTCCTTCCTTTTGTCTTTAATGGACCGGGGAAGGGCGCCGAAGGACCGGCAACCCGGATCACCTGCCCGACCTCCCTTAGTGGACACTCACGGCGGAAGTGTCCAGGCTGCCCGCACCTCCAGCACTCCTGCCCTGCCGCCTGAGGGACCCTCTGAGGGCTAAAGGCAGCGCCCGTAGCGGCTGGACCCTGTGGCGGAAGAGAAAAAGAAGGGATGTTATTGCGAGGCGCAGGGGAGGGGCGGGCGGGTGTGTACTGCGGAGGTCCGGGTCTTCTGCAAGGCGCAGGGCTGGGACGGCCGGAGGACGCTAGCCGCGCCTCTGATGCCTGGGCCCGGGAGTGGACGGCCAGATGGTCTTCCGCGAGGGCGACGGCAGCCGCCAGGTTGTCGGGGCGGTGACAACGCACCCACTCGAGGGTGCCAGCCGGCAGCCCCTCCACGAACTGTTCCAGCACGACTTTCTCCAACATCTGCCCCTCGCCCGTGGTCTCTCCCGGTTGCAGCCACCTGTATGCCGCGTCCCTCAGTTGCTGTGCGTAGGTGAACGGGCGGTCGGCGGGCCCCAGCTTGGTCCCCGAAACCTCCGGCGGTGGTCCTCGGCCGAGTGTCCCAGTCGGTCCAGGACAGCCCTCTTCACGGCCCGGTACTGCCCCCGAGCCGAGGCAGGCAGGCCGAGCGCCGCCGTCTGTGATTCCCCAGACAACAGCTGAAGCAGACGCACAGCCCACTCTGCCTCCGGCCAGCCACACGCCGACGCTGTCTCCTCAAACATCTCCAGGTATGACTGGGCATCATCGTTCCCAGTCATCCTGTGCAAGGTCATGCCAGAGAGCGAGGGACCCGTTGATGTTGTCCCCGCCCGGGCCAACATCACATCCAGCAGCTGCGTCTGCTGCTGTAGCGCTGCGAGCTGTTGCCTGCTGGCCGCGCCTGGTCCCGGCTTATCGCGACGACCTCCGTCATCATCTGTTCCAGCACGACCACTGGCTGAATCTGCTGCGGCTCTGACATTACCTCTGTGCTGATCCAGATTGGGCGCCAAAATGTGACAGCTTCCCTGTCCCATGGTTCGTTCAGCACAGAGTAGACGGGACCACAGTAACATTGCCAAAATCAGATGCATCATTTCTCAAGCGGATGCAGAAAAACTAGTCCATGCATTTGTTACTTCTAGGCTGGACTATTGTAACTCTTTGCTATCAGGCTGCTCTAATAAATCTCTTAAGACTTTGCAGCTGATTCAGAATGCTGCTGCACGTGTTCTCACAGGAACCAAGATCAGAGATCACATCTCTCCCATTTTGGCACTATCAACCCGTTAAATCTAGAATAGAATTTAAAATTCTTCTACTAACATACAAAGCTCTTCATGGTCAGGCACCATCATATCTAAAAGAGCTCATAGTACCTTACCACCCCACTAGAACATTGCGCTCCCAGGATGCTGGGTTCCTTGTGGTTCCTATAGTGTCTAAAAGTAGATTGGGAGCCAGAGCTTTCAGCTATCAAGCTCCTCTTCTGTGGAATAAACTACCACTCTGTGTTCGGGAGGCAGACACGATCAACACCTTTAAGAGTAGACTTAAGACTTTCCTTTTTGATAAAGCTTATAATTAGGGCTGGCTCAGGTCATCCCTTAGTTATGCTGCCATAGAACTAGACTGCCGGGGGACTCACATACTCTCTCATTCTCTCTCTCTCCTTATCTATCCATCTATCTAATCCATCTATCTATCTATCATGTTACTACAGTCTTCTAACTGGAAGAAGACTGTGGTCCCACCGCTGCTCATCAACGGGGACAGTGTGGAGAGGGTGGCAGACTTCTGCTACCTGGGAGTCCACATACAGGACAGTCTTTCCTGCTACTAAAGAAGGCCCAGCAGAGACTGTACTTCCTGAGAATACTCAGGAGGAATAACATCACACAAAGACTGCTGGTGTCCTTCTACCGTGCCTCCATTGAAAGCATACTCACTTACTGCGTATGCATTTGGTACACCAGCAGTACAGTGGCTCAGATAAAAACGCTCCAGAGGGTCATCAACAACGCCCAAAGGACTGTAGGCTGCCCTCTCCCAGCACTGGAAGACCTACACAGATCCCATTGTCTCAAGAAAGCCCACAACATCATAAAGGACACTTCACACCCTGGTCACCCCCTGTTTAAAATGCTGCCCTCAGGCAGACGATACAGAGCCATTGGTGCTAGAACAAATAGACTCAAACTGTTTTTATCCAACTGCAATAGTCACTGTGAATGCTGCTAAAAAATGATGTGCACTATGTTTTAATGTTTTATGTTATGGGTGTATGCTCCCTTTAGCATATTTAGTATTTATTTTGATTTTAGCATATGTTTAATTTTATTTATTTTAGTACATTTTAATGTCTCAGGTATTTTATTCTTATTTATTCTAGTTATTTTAACACTCACTAGTCACTTTAATGCTAGGATTTTATTGCACTGACTAGAAGCACTTTCAATCTCGTTGTACCTGTGACAATGACAATAAAGATCTATTCTATTCTATTAAACTTCTTCCCCGGAGTTTCTGTGCTCTCTCGTCCAGCAGGTTCTTGTGGACTGTGCCTGCTGCTGTGGTCCTGCATGGCGTCTACTGCATGTGTTGTCGCCGTCATCATTGTTACCATATCCCCATTACAGTTTATAGTTAGTTAATGATTTGCTACTGTGCATCTGTTTCTCTATCACAAGTTTCACTGTTACTGTAATAATTCATCATCGATTGTAAACATTCTCATTTTATCATCCATTGTAATTCACTATAATTCATTGTGAGTGTACAATATGTGTGTGTTGATTTGTTCTGTACATGTGACATCATTGCACGTCTGTCCGTCCTGGGAGAGGGATCCCTCCTCTGTGGCTCTTCCTGAGGTTTCTTCCACCTTTTTTCCCTGTTAAAAGGTTTTTTGGTGGGCAAGTTTTTCCTCACTCGAATCGAGGGTCTAAGGACAGAGGGTGTCACTCCCTGTACAGATTGTAAAGCCCTCTGAGACAAATGTATTTTGTGATTTTGGGCTATATAAATAAAATTTGATTTGATTTGATACTTGAATTAATGTACTGTAGTTAGGTAGATATCATTAAATGAAACCAGACTAGCTTTTACCACCTGCCTTTCCTTATGCTAAGCTCTGTTTTGAATCCAGCTCTGTGCTTCACAGCCAGACATGAGATTTGATATCAATCTTAACATCTCATTTTGGAAAGAAAGTGTCTTTTCTGAAACCCGTTTATTGGCTAATGTTAATTTGTGTACTGTAGCTGCATAGCACATGCAACTTTTCTGCCACTGAGCTCTTGTTGCCTCTGTTACCAACCACAAACAGTTAGACTTCTAACAGTAGATTGAAGTAAAAGGCCAGTTTACTAACCATGATTAGTTCTACTCAGCCTGTGAAAACAGTTTTATAGTCTTCTGGAGAACATAACCCTGATTATTTTAGAGTGACGCCATCAGAGTAATCTCAGTTAGGGCTCGTAGACTACAACTACAAACTGGTGTTGTTAAGTTTGAAAGAGATGACCTTTACCAGGCAGGTAAGGTCTAATGACAACTATCAAACCTTGTATAATGGGAAATAGTAGGATATAGTGATATGTCTCTGAAGTTCACCAACATTATTTAGAGTAACACTAAATCATTAAGATACACTTGTCAAACTCACACTGCAAATGTTTTTGAAAAGTCAACCAAATATAAATTTTTTGGTAAATATAAATGATTCAAACAATGCTGACCACTGATAGTGTTGTCGATAATCAACAGTGAGTTTGGGAGATTTATAATATGTATCTATATTTAAAATATCTCTGGTGTATAATGCATTTGTTCTGCATGCATTGCAGAATATTAAATACACCATACATAAATTCACATGACAACTTAGCATCTGTCTAGTAGCTGGGAATTTGGGTCCAACAACAACACCAGGACATGTACAAAACTCTGGTGTAACAGGTAACAGGATGAAATCTGCATCTCCACACAGATCCTCAGCAGAAGGAATCATGAAGTCCTTTAAAACAGACTGTTGTGGTGACCTTGGATTTAAGAAAGCAGAGTCTACCAATACTTGCACTGGAGATTGCACCCCAAATCATGACTGAGTGTCCCGTAAAATTTGGGCTGATTTCTCAAATTTTTTGTATTCCTGTTTTCATGGGTTTTACAAGCTGGAAGCCCAAATTATGTAAAAAATAAACAAATAAATACTTGAAATTGTTTAAATTGTGGGCCCTGAATCTAAAATCTATGAAAGTTTTGAATGGAATAAATAACCTTTTGAATTACGGAAGTAAAAATTTTCCATGATATTCTAATTTTTTGGAAAGGGTCTGTATAGAGATGTGATTAGCCAAACTAAAAAGATAATACACTTACCAACATCTCTAAAACTCAACTAACACGTTATGATTTTTGAGTAAAAACTAAGGCTGCTTTAATCAGGATTTTTGAGTCTGATCACTGGAAACAGTATTGACCAATAACAATCACTGATCACAGGGTCTATTTGAAGCCTTTTGTTTATTGTGTAGCATTATTTATTCAACTATTCTTAACAACACTGCATATTAAGTATTAAAATTATTAGATGAGAAACTATAAATTGACAACTGTTTATTTATTGGCAGCAACATGTGCAACATATTACACACTCTCTCTTAGAGACAATTTAAACCTCAGCAGCCTGCGCTTAATTGCTGGGAGCATCTTAAAGTTTAACAAATATAGCTTTCATTTGAATAAAATAAATACAATTTCATCAAATAAAAATGAGAATAAAATCTAAAGGCATACAACACACACGTTAGAACAATAAATTACCATACTAACTCGAATAATATAACACACCTTTTTAAGACAAATTTTTAGTAAGAGACTTACAACTTGGATGAAACTACTATTATTTTTACTCACAAATGTTTTACACTTACGGCAAAGTAACAAGTGCAGTTTTCATCATTGAGTATTTCAGGGTCACAGTTTCTGCTCTGCTGAGCTCAGTGTGTGTGTGATCACAGGTTTTAGTTTTTACATTTACAGTATGGGTATGGATTAAAAAAATGAGATACAACATGCTAATTTGTGATATTTAGAAGTGTTGTAACTACATATTGAACCCCTGCTTCCAGTCTTTATGCTAAGCTAGGCTAACCACATCCTGACTCACACAGACATCAATCTTCTCATTTCACTCTCAGAGAGAGAGAGAGTCAGAGAGAGAGAGAGAGAAAGAGAGAGAGAGAGAGAGAGAGAGATATATTTTAACTAACAACTTCAAACTTGTATGAGGCTTAATTTGCCAACAACAAATCTTCACACTATGCGGTGTAATTATTTACACTATTATCATACTGTGATTTATACTAGTTTCTATTATTATTCTATTTCTATAATGTTGCGGGCTGTAGAATAGATGTTTGTTTAATTGCACCAAATTTAATAGTGTTAACAAAGTGAGGATGAAACAAAATTATCAGACATAAACCATGACTATAACATGAAGTTTAAATGCTTCACAAACCCAATACACAAACATATAGTAAACCCAGAATAGTGATCTAACACAACATATACTGTAGGTATTGAATACAGAACATACTGTATACAGCGTCACTTTGCCTCAACAGGCAAAGTTCCAGTACTTTTACAGAGGAACACATGAAGAAAAAATCTACAGATAAGCACAATAAACGGATATTTCCATGAATTTGGACAATTAACTAAATATTTTCTTATGCATCTGAAGTAGTGGTTTTGCCTTGTGTTTCTAAGGAACAGCTCCAGAAGAGGTGGTACTAATAAACCTTACCTGTGACTTGTTTTGAGGTATTTTCAAGTATTTACTTTAATGCATCTTTCTCTCTTTGTTATAAAGTGCCAAATTCTGAGCGTAGTGTAGTAGTGTGAAGATATTTCTGCAATTGGTAACACTGAATGTTATCCATTATAGGGTCAAGAGCAGAAAGTTGACTGCAGCTGCTTGAAGGCGGCTTGCCTCTGTTTTTTCTCCACTTCCTGTCTTTTGCGTTCTTCTTTTTCCTCTCGAATCTCAGCCTCAAACTTGCTGCCCAGAGACAGAGCCTGCATCTGGTAACACACAAAAATGATAGTGTTCCTTCCCATAAACACAGATTGTCCTTAAATCGTACTCTTATATTCTAGGACCAGGTCTCATGCTCCTTCGCAAATGTCACTACTTACGTTAACACTTTCAAGTGTTCAGAGAGAAGCTCTGACTGTTGTTTGTATGCATTAGCTCAACCTTTTATTTCGTAGCTCTATGGAAAGTTTCTTGGACTGGCTTTTGGTTTTTAGAGGCCTTGTGCCTTGCAAGCTTTGTGGTCAAGGCAGATGGCTTCCCACCTAGAGCCTCGTCCTTGCTGCTGTCACCAAGTGCTGGCTCATGGGGGAATTGTTGGGAATTAAAGACTATGGTCTAGACCTGCTCTATATGTAAAGTTTAATGAGACAATTCTCACTCAACCATAGCCACTTGTGTCATTGGTAATTCTGAGATTTTTGAAATATTTTGAGATGAAAATTGTAATGGTAATGTTATGAGAATTATGTGGGGAAAAAGTCATATAATTATGCATGTTTTAACATTTCTTGAGAGAACATACCGTATTTTCCGGACTATAAGCCGCTACTTTTTTCCCATACTTTAAACCATGTGTCACAATCCACTCTGGTCCCCTGCCTGCTTTTCCCTCTTACCTGCACCCAGTAACTTTCCACTCACCTGTCAGCCCTGCCTCTTCATCAGTCACCATGGTTTCTCCCGCCTTCCACACCTGCCCCTCATCAGTAATCAACCCTGTATTTAAGCACCAACCTCCAGACACTCTGCCAGATTGTACTTCGCGTCATGCAAGTCTTTCCAGCACTGTTTTACGGAGCTGCTCCGTCACAGGTATAAAATATTATTACACCTAAACCCCCTCAAAATGAAAAACCCACAAAGAAATTCCTATGATACAGCTTTTAGGTTGAATGCCATCGATCTGATTATCCATGAAGGAAACAGAGCGGCTGCACGTCAGCTTGCCGTTAATGAATCTATGATGAGACGATATGTGATGAAGATTATCAACTCCGACGATGAAAAGGGACGACTTCAGTACACAGAAGAAATGAAGTGACAGTGGTATGGTGTTCATAACTTTTAAATGCTTAGGAGGAAGATAAATAGTGACGTGTGGCTTCATTTCATGGGAGAATGAAACGACTTTAATAGTTGCGCAGTTGCGCTTTAACAGTGTGCGGGAGACAACGGCTGTCACCTTTTCCTCCCGCACACTGCACAATAATGGTTTCAGTACACAGGAGGAAGATAAATAAAACCATCAATGACTTTTCTGTTTTGTTTATCAACACTTTTATTGCCGCGTTTGATGCTGCTTTTATTGCGGCACTGTTCGTAAACAATCAGTTCAGTATATGAATAAACACTTATGTATCGGGGTATGTATATATCGGCGGCTTATAGTCCGGTGCGGTTTATATGTGACAAAATATATATTTCATTCAAATTTTAGTGGGTGCGCCTTATATTTAGGTGTGTTCTATAGTCCGGAAAATACGGTATGTATTGTACAGTCACTCGCAGGAAACTGGAATTTGTGTATCACTCTAATATAACTTGTACAGTGCATACGTAGAGTATTGCCAGTGCTTCACTTTTTCCACATTTCTATATGTCACAGCCTTATTCTACAACTTATAAAAATTAAATGTGTTAAAAATAAAGAACAAAAATATAATATGTACATATATTCACAGCCTTTGATCAATACTTTGTTGTGGCACCTTTGGCAGCAATTATAGCCTCAAGTCTTTTGGAATATGAAGCCACAAGCTTGGCACACCTGTCTTTGGCCTGTTCGCCCATTCCTCTTTACAGAACCTCGGTGCACAGCCATTTTCAGATTCCTCCGGAGATGTTTAATGGGATTCAAGTCTGGGCTCTAGCTGGGCCACATTCACAGAGTTGTCCGCTCCTTCGGTATCTTGAATGTGTGCTTAACCATCGCCTCAGTCTGAGGTCAAGAGTGCTTCCAGGCTTTCTCTGTACATTGAGGTATTCATCTTTCCCTCAATCCTGACTAGGCTTCCAGTTCCTGCCACTAAAAAAACATCCCCACAGCATGATGCTGCCACAACTATGCTTCACTGTAGAAATGGTATTGTTCATTTGATGAGCTTGGTGGTGGTGCCTGGTTGCCTCCGAGCATAAAGCCCTTCGGCCCCAATTATTCAGTTTAGAGGAACTGCATATTCTGGGAAGTGTCCTGGTAGTTGCAGACTTCTTCCATTTACAGATGATGGAGGTGACTGTACTCAGTGGAACCTTTAAAGCAGCAGAAAAGTTTGTGTACCCTTCTCAAGATATGTGCCTTGAGACAACAGGTGGTCCACAGGTGGACTCCAGTTAAGCTGTAGAACTTGAAAGGTTGTGAATACTTATGTACAGAGTGATTAGTATTTTTTATTTTTAATAAATTTGCAAAAATCTCAAACAACCTCTTTTAAGTTATCATTATTGGGTATTATGTGTAGAATTTTGAGGAATGAAATTAATTGAATCCATTTTGGAAAGAGGCTGTCGCATAACAAAAAGTGAAGCGCTTTGAATACTTTCCATATGCACTGTATGTCCTCTCATGGAGGAGGCTTTTCCAGATATTTGTTTGCAAGCAAAGTGCAGCTTTTCCAGATATTTGTTTGGCCATCCTACCAAAAAGTTTTTCTCAGTGACATGCTTCATGGTCAACCAAGAAATTTATAGGCCTATCACAAATAGATTAACTAATTAAACAGCCTCAAAACACCTGGCTGACCAGGTGCAACCCATTTTGGAGACGAACAGACAATAAAAAGCTATACACTACAAAAAATGTCTATCACTGTTGGCTTGTGCATTTTGATTAAAAAATCTGCTAAATAATCTAATGATTAAAATTTGATCACAACTGACCAATAAGACCAAAGTTAAGAAAATAAATAAAACATTTTAACCCTAAACGCAAAACATAATATTTAGCATGCCCCTGGAGAAGGTAGGTCCAATTAAATATTGTCACTTTGAAGTTCAAAAATCAATGTGCTTGTCAGAAGAAATAAGACAACATACAGTAAAAAGTGTCATCTACCTTGGCTTCAAAGAAGTCTTTGGCTCCCATCACTCCCTCAGTGGAGACATTGATCTCAGACAGCCTGGCCAACGCCATCAGACCGCTCTCCTCTTGCAGCTCTCCAGCTGCTGCTCTTCGGAAAATCAGCAGAAACTGCAAGAAGATTAGTAGATATTCAGTTATGCAGGGTTTATCTCCCAACATCATTCTGCACATTTGTCTTTGCTGTGTTCATGTGACGAACATGTTACTTATGTTTGGCCTTCACCATGCTTCAACATGGGGCAGAACTCCCATAATCAGTAACTATTTTGAATAATTGTTTATATAATTTTCAAATAAAAATGTCAAACATGGTTAATTGTCGTTCTAGGTTTTGCCCGCCTTACATGATAATAAACTGTATATCTTTGGACAAAACAAGACATCTGATTATATCACCTTGGGCTCCAAGAAATTTTGATGCACATTTTTAAATATTTTCTGAAATTTTATAGAGAAAAAAACTGATTGATTAATCGAACAAATAAGTTGCTTCGTAGCTTCATTGTTCCGGGTTGCTACAATATAAAAACTGAAAGAGGTTTTCCTTGCTGTAATCATTTCTCCTGTTCATACTAGCTATTAAAATATCTCCTTCAAATTAGGGCTGACGGCAAACAATCGATTAGTCATTGGTCGACCAAAAAAATATTAGCTGACTAAAATTCTATTGGTCGATTGGTCGGAGGGAAAAAAAACGCGTCTTTTCGAAGGGCTGAAGGGCTTTTAATTTGACGAGTATGATAGAGGAAGTCGCCGTGCCACTAATTTACTGTTGGCATACACCATGTCTGGAAGAAGTTCTAAAATTTAAAAATTTTTAGTTCTAAAAAAAACACCTGTTGCGGAGTGAGGATGACAGTGCGGCTGCGACAGAACTGAAGAAAACACTTCGTGAGGAAATTGACAAGCGGTGGGAGCTAAACGATGAGCTGCACTCCAGCATATACATCAAAGCTGCTTTAAAAATCTGCCGTTCATGGAGGAAGAGAACCGGGACCAGGCATATGTTACGGTGTTGGACGCTGAGAGTCTATCTCCAGCAGTAGAGCCTGTCCAGCACGCCAGCGGTGATGACGACGAACCTGGCCCCGCACCAAAGAAGAAAACGTAAAAGACAGACAAGTGGGACGAGATATCCATGCACCAAACAGAAGAACATAACAGTGAGATGAAACGGTACTTAAAACAAAAGTTGAGTCGGGACCACTAAAAAACGAGGAGCGCTACCCGAAGCTGGCCAGAGCAGCCAAGCGCATTCACTCCATCCCGTCCACGTCCACACCACCGGAGCGCATCTTCTCCACGGCCGGCTTCATTGTAAGCAAGACACGGAGTTCACTTCTTATTATCTTCTTCTTATCTTATTTTAGGCCTATACATTGAGTTTTTATTTAATTAGTTGCCGTTGCGTTGGTCTGTTTATTTGCACTAAGACGTGTTTCAGATTTGCCGATTGCCGGTTGTTAATTATTATTTAATTTTAATAGGCCTACTTGTCATTTGAATCTGATAGCTATCATATTTTATTCGTTATCCTAAATATCAAAAGAAGCGGAAATAAAGTTGTATTAGTTTAAGGCTGTGTTTTATTTTCTTTGTTTCAATCGTCTTTCATGAACAATGTGTGTGTATCACGTGTTTTAAATAAATATTCATCATAATGTTAAGAGTCTGACAGTCTTTCTGATTCATTTGTTTTGACACATCCTGAATACCAGAATCTGAAATAATTTGCCCGTGTAACAGACGCAGACTGTGCTGTGCGCAGTGTACTATGTCAGGCAAGGTCCGACTGGGAGAACTAGGCATTTAACTGATTTTTATGTAGGTTAGTTAGGTTATGTAAATCAACCAGGCCTACACCACATATTTCAGGCAATCAGACAACATAACCATTTTAAAATGCCTGCATGGTGGAAAATCGCATGAAGGGTACCCTAGCCATTAGTGGTAAATGCGCAGAGAGACGGCCGCCTGGCAGTTGTGTAGCATATCACGTTATTTCGTTTTTTTTTTTTTTTTGAGGGGGCGGGGCGATTATTCGATTAGTCGGAGTGAATGCACGACCACTGGTCGACCAAGAAAATCCTTGGTTGAGGACAGCCCTACTTCAAATGCACATTAAATGTAAGTAATGGGTGTGGTGCCAAAATCCACATTTTGTGCAAAAATGCATTAAAATTTCAGTTTAGTCATATCATGTGCATATAAGCCACATTTACAGTATTTTTAACATCAAATTCCTTGCGCTGTGTGGTACAGTACAGTAAAAAGACTACAATTGAAATATATCTATTTGATTTGACTCATTTGGATGTTGAAGCTTCATATTCGCTTCAGATAAACTTTAAAATACATACATAAAATGTTTTGACTGTGGATTTTGTACCCCATCACTTCAATCTAAGTGCATTATGAAGGGATCGTCTAATGATCAGTATGAACAAAGAATGGTTACAACTGTTTTGATGTTCACATGGGCACCTGACCATTGTTTTAAGACGGACTTGAAAAATTGTGAACTTTGGCCGCAGTTCAGGTTGCAGTAACTCTCAAACTCCACACCCAATCTCCAAGCTGTTTGAGATCATGTGATTCTATGAAAATGTACTTAATGTGAACTATGTACACAGGATATCAACTGAATTATTAGAAGCATCAAAATTGGAATTTAACTCAAGGGCCTTTTTTCATTTGAACTGTACTTGTTGCATAAAAGTCTAAAAAATTAGTAATCACTGTTATCTTAAATATGAGTGTTTCCCTCAAACAGGCTTTCAGTAGGGTTGTATTTAAAGGTGATGATGAATCATAATGTTAAGCTACCTGACATGTATAAAATCACTTTCACTATCACTAAAAGCCACATTCACAGTAATGCCAGACTCACCTCTCTGAAGCTCAGTTTGCCATCAAAGTCTTCATCTACTTCTTTGATCATGTTCTTGAGTCCCAGGTGGGTCTGCGGAGCCCCAAGCTTCTCCATCATCAGTTTCAGCTCCATCAGGTCGATGAATCCATCTTTACCAGTGTCATACCTACAAAGCACAAGACTCACTCAACATTTAGTCCACCAAGGACCCACTCTGGTACTAAATACAGTCACACAAACCTGACTGAAAACCACAGCAATACAGGGCCCAGCCGAAGACTCACGGGCTGGGTCTTAGTTACTAGGAAACAAGCGAACTCTTGAAGACCTGTAGTGCCAATTGTCCTTGACAGTTGTTTGGCAGGTGTTTATAAAGTATTGAGCCATTTATTCCTAGTTATTTTGTGATATATGCTTTATTTTTTGTTGGAATTTGTTAACTTTTCCTCAGTCTACAAATTCTGCTTTTAATGTGTTGCTCTAAATGCCACAAAACCTAAACACCCAAGACTAGCAACTACCATCTCCCTTTCTGGCATGAATTCCTCCCTGTATCAATGGATTCAATCAAAACAGCTCTAGAATGTTAAAGGATTTTTCTCCCCAAAAAGCTCTCACCTTTGTCACGACTGTCAAAGATTCAAGCAGCCAGTCAGGCAGCTGTTATCACCAACTGAATGAACCAATGGTAAAGCCCACAGAGTGTCTGATACCATGCCTGATAGGAAGCATATTTATAGAAGCCTTCAGCAGCTGTGTATGTGTACATGAATACATACTTTAAGTATCAGTATGAGTTTAATCTGTTTAGGCTAGAAACCAAGCCATTCCAGCTCTTCATAAGGCCATGATGGTCCTTTTTCTGTGCTGTTTGAAAAGAGCTTTCATTTAGCAATACCCCCCGCTCCCAGCATTATTTATAGTATTTTGGCTATTTTTTACAAATATAATGTATATCCTGAATAAGGATAGTTTTGTTTAATTAAGTCAGTAGGAAGACATTCACACTCAGGTGGAATCATAAAAGAACAAACCTGACAATGCTTGTCACAGGAACTGAGAACAATATTATAACTACTACTGACATAATAATAATATTTAACCACAGAGGTTAAATACCTGGTTTTCTACACCAGCTAGTTGGACTAGTTCCAGCCTAGTCAAGCGAGCATGAACTGATGAAGCCTCTTGGATGAGAGGTGAAACGTCTTCAAAGACAAATAACCAAGTCCAGTTGCGATCGATTTAATCTACTTGAAATAATAATAATAAAATAATAGAATAGAATAGTTATATAAAGCTTTTAGTTAAGGTTATGAAGGTATATGATGACTTGAAGTATATGTTGGGATGTTAACTCTGGTCTCCAATGTTAAAAACATTTACTTGTATTACAATGTGGTACACTGAGCAAACATCACAGTGCTTCCTGTGTTATCAGAGAAGATACTATGGCAAAGAGCAATGTATTCCACTGACTGCAGAAAAACATGGCAGCATTATATCACTGTTAGGCTGATGAAGGGATTTTCTGAGGCAAACATGAGCGCAGATACCGGGGAGATGAGTCCACTCAATCTTCTGAAAAAACATGAAGTTGTCCCCCCAGTAGATTTACTTCATCCTGATACCCTTGCTTGCTATTGGACTACTCCCAGAACCCATCTCTGCAGCATCTCTGTTGCACATGAGTTGTGTCTTCAGTGACTGAGTGGCTGGTGCTAACCGAGCTGCTGCTGGAGAGTAAACAAGCAAATACTGTTCCAGCAGTTCTGTACAATAGGTATATATGTATAGTGATGGCCTAAAAGTGAGTCATTAAAATATATTTTAAGCTTGACCAGATTCACTTAAAGACCCGCTAGTGACAACCACTGCATCCCGATCCCCACCCACACCGTAATCAGTGTTGGGGGTAACGTGTTACAAAGTAACGTGTTACTGTAATTTCATTACTCTTGTCAGGAACGTAGGAACGTAACGCATTACAGTTCAAATTTTGGTAACTTCATTACAGTTACTAGACTACAGTAACGCTTGTTACCACGTTACCTTTTTGTGCAGTGAAATCATCTATATGTTGATTAATAAAACGAAATGATTTGTGTAAACCAGCATGAATTCTCTCTTCCTGGCTCTGGGTTAAATCAAACTACTGGCGCATGCGTGCTGCTGGGGAGTTCGCGTGAGATCATGGGAGTAGCGAAGTCATGGATGTGGACGAGTGTACAGGGGCATTCGGCAATTGGAAATATTCCCATTATTTCCAGTTTATTGCACACAAAGGCAAAAATATTTTAGTCAAGTGCAAAATTTGTCCTGGAGATAAACTGCTTTCCACTGCAGTATTGTCGATGAGCAATCTGTCTAAATGATACAGTTATGCCTTGAACCATATTTATACTTTGGACAAGGTCATTGCCTTTAAAATAAAGTTAAATGAAATCATCTTGTTTGTGCACACATTTTTGCATACAGAATTTGTATGAGTGGGAAAAAGTAAAGTAATGAGTAGTGAGTTACTTTTTAAAATTAGGAATGAGTAAAGTAATTCCATTACAGTTCAAAGCAGTAACTGAAGTAAAGTAACCTGTTACTTATTTTTAGTAACTTACCCAACACTGACCGTAATCTTAATTTAATTAGTCTATATATGACAACTGCTGCATATTAGTATGTGACAACTGATCATCTGCCCAACATAGCCACAATTCCTGAGCACCTGATGACAAACCTATTCAAATTAAAAGGACCAACAGCTAAGTGTAAAATAGAGTAGTATTTATTTAACTGTAACTGAAATGCCTATGACTTATTATAAAGAGCTAGTTGCAGCCAGAGGCAATTTCTTGCACAGAATTCCTGTACTCGGAACACAAAGGCATGGACTTGTTTGGCTATTCTTTCTTGGGAGCACCGGAATGTCAGAGGCACACAAAGCAGGGTGTTCCCCTGCTGCCATCTGCCTATGAGCAGAGTGGGTATAAGTGCCATGGGCACACAGGAATGTCCTTCACCAGAGACAGTCCCTCATCAAGAATGCTTTTTCTTGTTTACCATATTTTCCGGACTATAAGCCGCTACTTTTTTCCCATACTTTGAACCATGCGTCTTATACATAGGTGCGGCTTTTCTATTAATTTTTCTTCAGCCCACATTGTCTCTGTGTGTGCGCGCGCGCCGGCCGCAGTCATTGACGGAGCTGCTCCGTCACAGGTATATAATATTATTACACCCTCACCCCCTCAAAATGGAAAACCGAAGCAATTCCTATGATGCAGCTTTTAAGTTGAATGCCATTGATTTGGCTATCCGTGAAGTAAACAGTAAGGACTAACTTACGTGCAGCCGCAGTGAGACGATATGTGATGAAGATTATCTGACGCTGTTCAACTCTGACACTGAAGAGGATGACTTCAGTGTCTTCAGTGCGCAGAAGAAATGAAGTGACAGTGGTTTGGTGTTCATTAGTTTAAAATGCTCAGGAGGAAGATAAATAGTGACGTGTGGCTTCTTTTCATGGGAGAATGAAGCGACTTTAATAGTTTAGAATGAAGCGACTTTAATAGAAAAGGTGACAACGGCTGTCACCTTTTCCTCCCGCACACTGTTAAAGCGCAACTGCGCAACTATTAAAGATACCGGGGAGATGAGTCCACTCAATCTTCTGAAAAAACATGAAGTTGTCCCCCCAGTAGATTTACTTCATCCTGATACCCTTGCTTGCTATTGGACTACTCCCAGAACCCATCTCTGCAGCATCTCTGTTGCACATGAGTTGTGTCTTCAGTGACTGAGTGGCTGGTGCTAACCGAGCTGCTGCTGGAGAGTAAACAAGCAAATACTGTTCCAGCAGTTCTGTACAATAGGTATATATGTATAGTGATGGCCTAAAAGTGAGTCATTAAAATATATTTTAAGCTTGACCAGATTCACTTAAAGACCCGCTAGTGACAACCACTGCATCCCGATCCCCACCCACACCGTAATCAGTGTTGGGGGTAACACGTTACCCCCAACATTATTTTCAGTATACCATACTGAAAATAATGGTTTCAGTACGCAGGAGGAAGATAAATAAAACCATCAATGACTTTTCTGTTTTGTTTATCAGCACTTTTATTGCCGCGTTTATTGCTGCTTTTATTGCGGCACTGTTCGTAAACAATCAGTTCAGTATATGAATAAACACTTATGTATCGGGGTATGTATATATCGGCGACTTATAGTCCGGTGCGGTTTATATGTGGACAAAATATATATTTCATTCAAATTTTAGTGGGTGCGCCTTATATTTAGGTGCGCTCTATAATCCGGAAAATACGGTATTTTAAACTATGCACTGTGGCTGACATTGAGGAATCCATGTTTGTGTGGTTTTCAGACACTTCTGCATTATTGAGTGCCAAGTTGTATCAGAGCTTTAATCATTAACAATGTGGATCCTGATGTCAACAGCATTTACAAGCCAGAAACTGGTATATGGTAATTATATAATATGAACATAGCATTATCCAGGTTCCACTATAGTAAAGCATTACTATTGGCGGGTATAGCCACATTTCTCTGTTGACCAGTTCACTAATCTGGGTTGGACAGGATGACTGGACATTAAAACTCAAAGGTGATGGACCAAAACAGAGTTTGCATGCTGATAGCTACAAGGTTTAACATTTTTTTTTATCTTACAAATTTTTTTTTTTACTAAATGTGAAATGTGTTTCATATTACTGAAGAGTGGGAGTACTTCATTTGAGAGAGAACTGATGCAATGTTTGTGACAGTCTGGAGTGACTCTCATTGCTCTGCAGCTTCCTTGTTAATTATAGATGCCTGAGCTTTTGGCATGTGGGAACTCACTTTCTCTGCTAGTATTCTTCTCCACCTCCCCCATTATGACCCATTCAGTTTAGCTCAGTTCTAGGGGCTCTGTTGCAGTGCAAAAAAAATTATGATGTAAAAATAGGACATATATAAAAAAAAAAAACCCAGAGATGACATAAATCCATCACAAAAAATTTTACTTTGGCACATCAGCAAGGATACAGGAGCAAATCCGGAAATACTTAAACCTATAAATTATTTATATATAATCATGACAATATCTATTACAACTTGCTGAAATGTTAAGAACTAAAATATGCCTTTAAGCCAAAAGCTCTCAGAGGAGGAAAACTGGGTCACCAGGCGGTGGTTGCCCTATGGGAATGTGGACTGCGTGAATGGGATCAGTGCAGCGAAAGGAGTGAGACTAAAGCGATTTGAGACATGGGAAACTGAATCTCCTACATGACAAACAAGTGTTTAGGTTAGAAACCTGGTTGCGTTGAAATGTGGTAGGTGGACTGTGAAACTCCCCTGCCTACAGCTCCAGCTTTTCCATCAACACTCTGTAGGTGCTCCAATTCTGCATGTGGGAGAAATTCAGTGGAAAACAAAACAATAAGGGCAGTCAGCATCATCTGACTAACCACCAGTACAAAACTAATAGGACAAAGGTCAAAGGACAAGAAGTATGGAGACCTGAGATATCTCAAGTCTGCAGAATGAGCCATCTGTGAATTCTTTGTCACCACACCAGTCATTTTTTGACTAACCATCTACTAGCTGTGCTACTTGAAAGTTGATGCTCCTGTGCTGACAGCCAGAAACGGGGTGGTATCTATGCGAATGTTATGGCAGTTGTTATCTTGACTTATGGTTATTCTGGTCATCAGAGCTGCTTGCTAACTAGAGCAAGCTGCTTTGTTCAGAAAATCCAAAACACTGCAACTATATGGTGTTACACACATTAACTATTCACACAGAATGTGAAGCTAATTTTAGATGTGATGCAATGACATACCGAAGATGTAAACTGGGTGGAAAGAAGGTGAAAGGTGATAATTCACTTTGCATTCTGTCTGAACACACAATTATACATGTGACGTTATCAGTTTGTGTTTTATTTCGTTTTGCCACAGTTAGCCCAATCTTCACTTCAGAGCATGTCAACCTGACTGCTATACAGTACAGTAAAGACATGACCAAAGATTGCTTGTGAGGGAAAAAAGGTAATGTAACACCTCCAATGAGACCAGAAGTCATAAGACATTTGCCATTTTACAGTTTCAGCAGTCAAGCTTATGACATATCTGCTGATTTAGTTCAGGCAAATATCTGCATGTTCTCTGGTAAAATGGGCACAGATAGGTCCTTACCCTCCTTCTAAATATAGCAAATCAGCCATGATGACTCATCTTGCCGTCACTCAGCATCAGTAAAACAACTCTTAGAATGAAGAAATTCAAACAGTCATAGGACACCTTTATGAATTGTTACTGTGACATTGCTTTTCTCTGCCGTTTGTGTTTAAGGTGAACATTTTCAAATTAGCTCCAGCCAGTCAAATGTAGCTTTCCTTTGAATCTATATGTCCATTGTTGTATATAAAATGATTAATGCTCATGCCCATGTATTTGAGCTTTGTGAGACTTTGCAGTGCAACTTCATGTCAGTCACCACAATAAAGCATTGTCCTTTGTGGGTTAATGTGGCTCAGATGACACAGACGTTTCCAAACTTGTCCTATGTTACTTCATCTTTATGAAATGCTGGATCATTTGGAGTTAAATCTGAATGATAAATAAGAACAGTTATTGAATGTTATTCACTATTAGTTTTCCACCCAGAGAGCTTTGGCAGTGGAACAGCTGTCACAGTGAATATGGAAAGTATTCACAGCGCTTCACTTTTTCCACATTTCTATTATGTTACAGCCTTATTCCAAAATTGATTCAATTCATTTTTTCCTCAAAATTCTACACACAATACCCCATAATGACAACATGAAAAAAAGTGCAAAGTTATATAACATATATGCATACCGTATTTTCCGGACTATAGAGCGCACCTAAATATAAGGCGCACCCACTAAAATTTGAATGAATTAGATTAGTGAACTGGTCAACAGAGAAACGTGGCTATACCCGCCAATAGTAATGCTTTACTATAGTGGAACCTGGATAATGCTATGTTCATATTATATAATTACCATATACCAGTTTCTGGCTTGTAAATGCTGTTGACATCAGGATCCACATTGTTAATGATTAAAGCTCTGATACAACTTGGGACTCAATAATGCAGAAGTGTCTGAAAACCACACAAACATGGATTCCTCAATGTCAGCCACAGTGCATAGTTTAAAATACCGTATTTTCCGGATTATAGAGCGCACCTAAATATAAGGCGCACCCACTAAAATTTGAATGAAATATATATTTTGTCCACATATAAACCGCACCGGACTATAAGCCGCCGATATATACATACCCCGATACATAAGTGTTTATTCATATACTGAACTGATTGTTTACGAACAGTGCTGCAACTATTAAAGTGGCTTCATTCTCTCAGGAACTGAAGCCACAAGTCACTATTTATCTTCCTCCTGATCATTTAAAACTAATGAACACCAAACCACTGTCACTTCATTTCTTCTGTGTACTGAAGTCGTCCTCTTCAGTGTCGGAGTTGAACATCCTCATATAATCTTCATCACATACCGTCTCAACATAGATTCATGGTGGGTCGGTGCCTTGCTCAAGGGCCCCTCGGCAGTGCCCAGTAGGTAAACTGGCACCTCTCCAGCTACTTGAACCGCCACCCTCCGGTTTTTCAAGCCAAGTCCCTATGGAATGAGCTACTGCCGCCCCTAAAAGCTGCATCATAGGAATTTCTTCGTGGGTTTTCCATTTTGACGGGGTGAGGGTGTAATAATATTTTATACCCCCTGTGGGCTGAAGAAAAATTAATAGCCGCACCTCTGTATAAGCCGCATGGTTCAAAGTATGGGGAAAAAGTAGCGACTTATAGTCCGGAAAATACGGTATATAATATGTAAATAAGTATTCACAGCCTTTGCTTAATATTCAATACTTTGTTGTGGCACCTTTGGCAGCAACCAGTTTTGCTCATTCATCTAAACAACTTCTTGAGCTACATCAGGTTGGATGGGGAGCACAGCCATTTTCAGAACCCCCCCCCAGAAATGTTCAATGGAATTCAAGTTTGGGCTCTGGCTGGGCCATGTTAGGACATTCATAGAGTTGTCCTGAAGCAACTCCTTCAAAATCTTGGCTGTGTGCTTAGGATCATTGTCCTTTTAAAAGATGAACCACAGGTCAAGAACACTCCGTAGGAGTAGGTTTTCTTCCAGGATGTCTCTGTACATTGATGCATATATCTTTCTTTCAATCCTGACTAGTCTTCCAATTCTTGACATTCACGCCAAAGTGTTCCATCTTTGTCTCATTCAGACAAGAGAATTCTGTTTCTCGTGGTCTCACAAACTCTGACGTCATTTGTATCTATTATTAATTTATTAAGTGTTGTTTCCCACTAGGTTACAGTGACACTGAGCTAAAAGAAGTAAAAATGGTTATTTATTTTACTGGGCCAAAAGCAGTCTGAGCCACCTGTGTATTTTATTTATAGACAGCTCCTAGACTGAATATCTAAAAACAATGATAACTATATTAATATTATAAAATGACATGCTGCACACCATAATGGTAACACTGTGTTTTTGTATGGCAACAGATTATTATTTTCATTATTAATTAACTTTTGTTGTATTTATATTTATTATATTTTTGTATTATTTTGTTAGTCTTTTAGTCTATCAAATGAGAAATCACAATTTCCTGAAGCCTAAAGCATCGAAAACGAAGATATTCAAAAAATAGTTATATTAAACAGTGTAAAACAACAAATCATTCAATTTTAACCATCCAACTAAAGGTGAATTGTCAACAGCTGAAATGAAGCCAAGTCAGTTATTCATGTAAGAACCACAGTCTTGATTTGAGATTCTAAGAGCACACAACTCCCAGTACATGAAGGGTGTGTCCCTGAGGAAACTACCAAAAACAACAGTAGCTTTCATCCCCAAGTTGAAAAGTACACAAAGACACAATGATGGTGAACTATGGATTCCCGCAATCAGTAAATGATAACAACAAATATTAGACTGTAAAGAACAACTGGAAAACAGAAAAAAGGATGTCTTGGCCTCGTTATCTGTTATCCATATATCCACTTGCTACACTGATAGCCCTGGAATACTGGCCATTATTACCAGAGGCTAAATCATCATAACCCATGGTTGGATGGGTTCTGATATTTCATCTCAATTGCTGGTAGCAATATGGAAAAAGGTAAATTATTAAAACAACAGGACTGATGATCCTTTTAGGCAATGTTTTTTTTGGTTGCTCTGTAAACACACCAGTTGCTCTTCTTCTGTTGCATTTTTGACAGAGTAGCTGATTAAAGCGTGTTTACTACACTCAGGGGTGGATACACTTGATTTTGATTAATTAATTAACTCTGAGAGCTGTATAATTAAAGGATAAGGCTGGCACTTTTTGTATTGTGCGTGTATTCAAAGTCTGATATATCTTATTCCTCGGTACAATAGACCTCTGTTGTTGTCTATAAGTAGTTAAGAACATGTAAGTGTTCCTTTGCTACTAAGATTACGCTCCAGTCTGGTATGTTTCAAGAAGACCACTATCCCAGTCCCGATGAAACTAAACGTTAGTTGCATAAATGATTACCACCTAGTAGCACTCACTTCAATTGTCATGAAGTGTTTTGAGAGGATAGTCAAAGCTCTCATTACATCGCATTTAATAGCATTTGCACTGCACACTGCCCTCTCCCACCTGAAGCCAAAAAAACACTTGCATGCACTTGACACTCAGGACAGGTGCCCCCAGCTCAGCCCCCCCTGCTGTTCTCCTTGTTCACCCATGACTGTAAAGCCACACAGAGCTCACTGATGACACCACCATCATCAGCTGCATTACGGACAGAGTCAGTCTACAGAGGAGAGGTGGTCAGGACAACAACCTTCTACTCAAGGTCAGCAAGACCAGGGAGCTGATCATGGACTACATGAGGTTGCAGGGAGGGGGACAAGCCCCCATCCACATCGACATAACAGCAATGGAGAGGGTCTGGCATTTTGCTAATAATTTAATTAAGAGCTATTTAGTGTTACAGTGGAATGCCGAATTTAGCAGAACGGTCATAATTACCAAAATACTTTAATAATAATTATTAAAGTATTTGT
Source organism: Pampus argenteus (assembly GCA_036937835.1). NCBI lineage: Eukaryota > Metazoa > Chordata > Actinopteri > Scombriformes > Stromateidae > Pampus > Pampus argenteus. Next base: position 24,993,675 of record CM072868.1, read on the forward strand.
TAGTGATAATAAAGACTATAGTTGGTTAACTCAGTGAAAAGTGTAAATAATATTAATATAAAGTATTTTATGACAGTTTTAGGAGAATATGAGAGAATATGTTTATCCTAGGTGTGACGATTTAATTCTAAAGTATATCAAAATCAATGTTGTTGTTCAGATGAAGAAAAAAATTATTCCATGCATGTTACTTTCAGGCTGGATTATTGCAATTCATTATTATTAGGCTGGCCCAACAAGTCTCTAAAGACTCTCCAGCTGGTCCACGTGTTTCTCTCTCAACCCAACTGGTCAAGGCAGATGGCTGCCCAACAACAGCCAGGTTCTGTTTGAGGTTTCTTCCCTTTAAACTGTGAGTTTTTCCTTGCTGCTGTCACCATGTGCTTGTTCATGGGGGAATTGATGGGTGTCTGTAAAGAGTATGTTGTAGACCTCCTCTATATGCAGAGTGTCATGAGATAATTAAAATTGGCTTGACTTATTTTGATGGCAGTTTTTTGACAGACAATTTTGTCCTTTAAGAACATCAGGATTTTTGGCTGGACTGCAACAACAAAGCCAGCACTATAACCAGGAATGTCTGTGACTGACTGACTTTATACCATTGGTTGGCACATGAGAAACCTCCAAAGTTGGTTCGGACACCATTGTATCCGAGATGGGACAAAGTGCAAGTTTACAGAGTAGGCGAAACAGCCCTCCATTTCCTGAGAGGCATGAGGGAGAGCGCACACTCATAGCACCACCAATCACTCACAAAACACTCAATAGTGTACTCATAGTGAATCATAGAAAAAATGAGACATCTGCAAAAACAGATGAAAGAGTTATAATTACAATTAAAATAAGTTCTCTGTCAAATAAAACATCTTAAAACATGAATGGAAAGTTGGCTATTCTTGAAACTGCATGTATAACAGTTTTTTACTCAAATGTAGCTTAAACATGCAATCTGATATGCTACTTCAGTATACTTTAAAAAAAATTAGTAGGACATTACAGAAAATTGCAGATGAACAGGACTATCCCTGTAACAATTTTGCACATTGACCTTATCCTGTCCATATACTAGGTTTGACCTAGTCTAGTTAAAAAAGGGATGTACAAGGATTAAAAAGACAGGAGCTAAAATGGGCAGTTTCAGACAGAGGCTGAAGTGAGGGGCTGCATAAAGGGCCAGTATAGGATAAATAACGACTGTAACTGTTCTAACTGTAAACCATGCAGAGATATTCCAGTGGATTAAAAATAGAATAATTAAATAAAACAGTACATTTGTTAGTTTTCTTTTTGTATTTGCAGTTTTTTTATTGTACTACAGGTCTTGCCTCACTGTTGTTCTATTTTGGTAGGGATATATTTTGAGTCAGTCTTTATCCGAGTATCCTACCAAGCCTACCAGTGTAGCAGGAAATGTTTGTATGTTGTAATATCACTTATATCAAATGGTAGAATATTTTACCCAAACTATAAAAATGCCTTTTTAAATGCCCTTCATATTATAAGATGAACAACAATGAGAAAATGCTTTACAGAAAATGTGAGATGGTGCAACTGTAAACTAAAATAAATACAAATACAACGCAATCTAAGAGGAAGTGAAAAATATATTGTTTACTTGTATTCTTTACAGTGTTTAGATTAGCCACTTCTGGGATTCCAGCTGTGTGTCAAAAACCCCAATATCATTGGAGAGAGTTAGGAGTCAGTAATAGAGCAGTTCAGAGCTCTCTCTCCGCTTATCACGACACTGGGTTACATCGACGGAATGTACGAGTAAGAAGAAAAAATAGCAGTTAATTGTGAGAAGGCCTGTAGTGAGCAGAGAGTGAGGCATTTTTAATCAATGAGCAGAGTGACAGCCAGAGCTTTCACCTGGAGGCTTTACGTCAGCAGCTCCATGTAAATCTCATCATGAGCTTCCAGCTTTACATGCTCATTCAGTCCCAATCCGCAGGACTGCCAGTGAACACGATGGACCACTTGATACATGTGTACATGAATAAACAATAGAGACTTTAGCTATTGTTTATCAGTCTCTGCTTACCGTTTGAACATTGTCTCCATGTCCTTAATCTGTTTGCGGGAGAACTCCTTAAACTCCGTGTAGGGGTTGAAGACGCGGGTCGGTCGAGGAGCAGCGTTGCCCTCATTTATGTCGAGCCTGCGGGTCAATTTGGCGGACAGCTCGGAGGACGAGTTGCCACAGACTACCTCAGGCTCCTGCGGTTTGGGTCTGACCGGACTCTGCTCGGACTCCGGCCTCGGCTCAGCCTCCTGCGTAGCGGCCAACCGTGACTGCAGCTTCCTAGCCAGTTCGTCAGATGCCATATTGAGGACACGACGCTGCTCACTGTAGTTGTCAGAGAGAATAGACCCTGACAACCGTTTCAACGTTTCAAGTACCACTGTCAAGCTGCCTGAGCCCCCGCCGACAGGAGAAACCTGCGCTTCCGCTTGTTTTTTAGTTGTTGTTTTTTTTTTTTTTGGCAGAATAAATCGAATTGATATCTGACAGAACCATTTTTTCAGCAACCAAACCAAAATGCATGTGCAGTAAAAAAAATACTAATAACAAATAATACAATGGAAATCGCTACAAATAAATAGTGTAACGGTTTTAGAGTGAAGTGCACAGTATAGTTCCTCTTTGACGACTGCTGCGCTGCACTGTTTTACACCATTCCGAGCCAGAGTTTCCACAATAAAGCACAGCTTGTAACAATAGGCTTAGGTTATACAGATGATAAGGTGTGCGATACTGGGAATTTTGGTATCGAAACCAAGTAAATACAGGTTTAGTATCGCCGATACCGATACATTTTACTTGAAATGTCATGATTTAACCAGTCTGCTAAAATTGATCACCAATTACTTAGTGAAAAACTTATTATTATTACTTATTTTTTATACATTTATTTTGGCTGAAAAGCCTCTGTTAGGGATAGAGTATCAGTCAGCATCAGTATCGATCTCATCACGCTAGTACTTACCTTGGTATCGCTATTCATCTTGGTATCGATACTATCGATGTATAGATCGATACGCTGACCCCTAACAGAAAAATCTAATAATTATTATATATATATATATATATATATATATATATATATATATATATATATATATAGTTTATTAATGTTTTCAGTCAAAAAGTAAAAATTGAGATCGGGTTCAGTTTTTTTTCTTAAACGTATGTGCTTCAACCGTAAATTTGACATTGAGTTCTTCTTTTTTTCACTTTAATCTTTAGTTTTTATTTGAACTGCACTCACCTTTACGTCAGGCACTATATAACGCGTGTTGATTTTCTTTTTCAGAATATGATGCTGATTTAAGTATTCTCATGTTTACTTCTGAGACACAGTTTATAAAACACATTGACGTTCTGATGCTGATAACGTTAAAAAAATCCTTTAGAAAACACAAGACAACTTGCATTTTTGAGGATTTTTAAGGACCTTTGAAGGTTATTTGAAGCAATGGGAGAAAATGATTTTTCTCTGCGTATTGTATAATAATAGTTATTAATAATCTTTAAATAATATGTGTTCATTCAGACCGTGTCTAGGATTTATCAACAGATGTAGAATTAATTTGAAATACTGGAGACACACGTACATGTCGCTTAATGTGAAATCACTGGAAGTTACACACTACCAGAAATGCAACTTCCGTTTTTGACATTCAGCCTTCACAATAAAGACTTTAAATTCTGAACTTTATACTTACAAATACGTTCAAACTGAATGTATTATTTGGTTAAATAATAACAATGAAACAGTGTAACTTGTCCTTGCTGTAGGATCGTCGTATAAAATAAGTACTGTACTGTTCATTTTTGAGCTATAAGTTGAATTTTCAGTCGGAAGTTGAATTTTCAGTTCAGCGCCCCCCTTCCCCCACAGCCAGACAGCCATACTGCCTGTTTCACTTTGTACAGTATCAGTCCTGAGTCAGTCCAGACGGCGAAAAACGACAGCTTGAATATAAATAGGTTCAGCTCATTGTCCGGCCAGACTGAGTGACGGGACAAAAAGACACGGGACGAAGACTTTGGTATGTGTTTTTATTTTCCATGACGGTATTTCATTTTTAGACAGACTGGCATTGATCACCCTTCATTCTAAGTGCTAGCCGTAAAGGTCCACTTATAACGTTAAAATAGAAGTGAGGTTCCTTTACGTTTTTGAGATCATTATGTAATATGTAATGCATGTATTTTTGCTATCAGTATTTTGGAATGAATGCTCCAGTACTGAATTGTGCTTTTCAATCAGCTACACCACAGAACTCCCTGACAGCAAGAGGCAGCAGCACAGAAAGATGAGCTCACTGCACAGGTTGGTGACAGACTGTTACTCATGCTGACGTTCAAACATCTCTAAACTCTTATGATTGACTCAACATTTCGAAGAGTAAAATATGAGCCAAAATTTTAGCCAGGTGACATGTCATAGCTATAACTGAAGAAAATAGACAAACATGAAAGTTCAAAGTAACACAAGGAAGTAAAGTTGTTAGCTGGTTACAGACAGAATTTTCAAAATTCTGCAGTGGTCCCTGTTAGCTCTATGGAGCTCTTTTGGTTGTAGAAACCGCCAGCAGGCAGTTGAAAAGAAACCCACAACTAGGTGGAGACCAAAACAAAGCTAAAAGGAAAGTGAATATTGGACTTAATCAAGTGGACACAAACTCAACTCCAAATGAAGGCTAATATTGCTCTTTGCCTGCTGGATTTCTATTAAGCTGATATGTCATTGTTGGGTCTACAGCTTGATAGGCGCAGGCAGTGTTTTCTTTGGCTTGGAGGTATGTCATTATACCTGCTTCAACCTGCAAACAGGCAAACAGAGGCTGCTGCTATTAGTCAACCATGTGAAGCAGACCAGGGATTAGTCTGAATAAAGCACATTATAAAGAAAGTGAGGTGTTGACTGTGGAATTAAACTAAAATTTTAAGATTGTGAACAATGCCATCTATTTCTAACTGAACAGACCTGTATGATGTGTTGTTTCCTAGACAACTGAGTCAGATGGTTGGTGTATGGAGGTGTAAGAGGAGGTTGGAGGTTTCTCTCAACCCAGTCGCTGGCTTTCACTGCAGGACCTTCTGTTCCACCACTTCAGAACCAGGTGCTCATTTTGAATCTTAATTGCTATTTAACAGCCATCACAACATGCTGCATTATTAAATCCAAGACAACATGTGTGATGTTGACAATGTGAAAAGATGAAATGTATCTTTTTTTAACAGTTTTGAATTCATTAAAATCTCATTACTGGAGGTTCAGCAGTTAATCAAAGGTTGTAAGATAGTGGTAATATCAACCATAGTACATACCGAGTATGTATTAGCAGTGGCAGTGGTGGAAACATTAGTTTTTTGAAACTTAGTATTTCGCTTCCACAAAGCTGTGCTGCTGAACGGAATGGTCTGTGAAGCACCAAGAAGAGCAGCCAGTTTCACTCAAGGTTGGAAGCGTTGTGGCCAGTTCGCGATCAGCAACAATAGTTTTGATGTCTGGTCCATTTTCTCTGCGTACCACAAGCAAATCTGGAAAATTTGCTTGCAAAGTAATTGTTACAGTGTTATTTACAATCATATGTTAAACAGTAGTACCACAATAAGTAACATAACCTCCCTCTAACGGGGAGGAAACCTCTAGCAGAAGGGGGGGACGTGGCACAGCAGCAATGATAGCAAGCATAATGATATAATTCTGGCTAATAAAAACCATCACATCACCAGTGACCTCACAGGTGGGACAAAAAACTCTGGAGAAGAAGTCAAGTTAGCAACATCCAATAATGGAACAGGAATTCATAGAGATGGCGAGAAGAGAGGAGTTAAGTTTATTATGGGAAGTCCTCCAGCAGTCTAGGCCTCTAGTAGCATAACAAGGGGCTGGTCCAAGTCAGACCTGAGTCAGCCTAACCTAACTATAAGCTTTATCAAAAAGTAAAGTTTTAAGTCTACACTTGAACATACAGAGGGTGTCTAACCCCCTGACCAAAACTCGAAGATGATTGCATGGAGAGGAGCCTGATAGTTGAAGGCTCTGCTTCCCATTGTACAAACCACAAATAAGCCTGCATGCGAGAATGCAGTATTCTAGTGGGATAATAAACTCTTTAAGATAGGATATTGCCTGACCATTAAGTGTTTTGTAGGTAAGGAGAAGGAGTTTAATTCTATTCTAGACTTAACAGGAAGCCACTCTAGAGAAGCTAACATGGGATAAATATGATGTCTTTTACTAGTTTTTGCCAGTACATTAACAGTCCTTAGAAACTTCTTGGAGCTGCCTGATGATACGGAATTATAATAATCCAGCCTGGAAGTAACAAATGCTTAAATTAGTTTTTCTGCATCTTCTTGAGACAGGATGTACCTGATTTTAGCAATGTTATGTAGGTGAAAAAAAGAAGTCCTTAAAATTTGTTTTATGCGGGAGTTACAGGACAATGATAACTCACAGATTCCTTAGGGTGGTGCTGGAGGTTAAGGTAATGCCATCCAAAGAAAATTGCAGGTCAGGCCTTTGTGTCCTGATCACATGCTTAAAGTTTAGTGGACTGATTTATTTCATCTAGTTTTACTGATAGATGTACACTATATTGCCAAAAGTATTTGGCCACCTGCCTTGACTCACATATGAACTTAAGTGCCATCCCATTCCTAACCCATAGGGTTCAATATGATGTTGGTCAACTTTTTGCGGCTATTGCATCTTCAACTCTTCTGGGAAGGCTGTCCATAAGGTTGTGTTTATAGGACCATTCTTCCAAAAGCGCATTGGTGAGGTCACACACTGATGTTGGTTGAGTAGGCCTGGCTCTCAGTCTCCGCTCTAATTCATCCTAAAGGTGTTCTATCAGGTTCAGGTCAGGACTCTGTGCAGGCCAGTCAAGTTCATCCAGACTCTGTCATCCATGTCTTTATGGATCTTGTTTTGTGCACTGGTACACAGTCATGTTGGAAGAGGAAGGGGCCCGCTCCAAACTGTTCCCACAAGGTTGGGAGCATGGAATTGTCCAAAATGTTTTGGTATCCTGGAGCTTTCAAAGTTCCTTTCACTGGAACTAAGGGGCCAAGCCCAACTCATGAAAAACAACCCCACACCACAATTCCTCCTCCACCAAATTTCACACTTGACAATGCAGTCCGAAATGTACGGTTCTCCTGGCAACCTCCAAACCCAGACTCGTCCATCAAATTGCCAGATGGAAAAGCGTGATTCATCACTCCAGAAAACGCATCTCCACTGCTCTAGAGTCCAGTGGCGACATGCTTTACACCACTGCATCCAACACTTTGCATTGGACTTGGCGATGTATGGCTTAGATGCAGCTGCTCTGTCATGGAAACCCATTCCATGAAGCTCTCTGCGTACTGTACGTGGCCTAATTTGAAGGTCACATGAAGTTTGGAGCTCTGTAGCAACTGGCTGTGCAGAAAGTCAACAACCTCTTTGCACTACGCGCTTCAGCATCCACTGACCCCTCTCTGTCAGTTTACGTGGCCTACTACTTCATGGCTGAGTTGCTGTTGTTCCCAAACTCGTCCATTTTCTTATAATAAAGCCGACAATTGACTTTGGAATATTTAGGAGCGAGGAAATTTCACGACTTCACAGGTGGCATCCTATGACAGTTCCACGCTGGAAATCACTGAGCTCCGGAGACTGGCCCATTCTTTTACAAATGTTTGCAGAAACAGTCTCCATGCCTAAGTGCTTGATTTTGTACACCTGTGGCCGGGCCAAGTGATTAGGACCTTGTGGAACTCCATCTCTAACTTTTGTTCACATTGAGAATTCATCATTAATGTGTACAAACTTAAATCGATTCGATATATATAGGACTTAAACCAGTTTAATACAGTTCCTTATGCTAATTAAATATTCTAGTCTCTTTAGTAGGATGTGATGGTCGATAGTGTCGAATGGGGTACTAAGGTCTAACACAGGGTGGGGAAACTTTTTGACTTGCAGGCCACAATAGTTTCAAAAATTTGATAGAGGGGGCGGACCAAAAGAGGAGGATAGAAGGATGGTGTGTTTGTAAACTAATATAGTATGAAATGAAAAACCATAACATGAAAATATTGGCCTATAACAGGCACCAAAACATCAATGTGCAGGGTTCATTGTAAAAACCTTTTTTATGCTTCACTTTTTAATATAACTTGGCAGTGACACAATTAGGTCTAATAATTTCTAACTTTTCACCAGTGCTGTCTCAGTGCGATCTCTGAATCCTGACTGAAAGTCCTCAAATAAATTATAACTGACTAGCGCCTGCTTTACCAAGGATCTTAGAGAGAAAGGGAAGGTCTGTAGTTGGCTAAAATTCCTGAATCAGCAGTATGCTTTTTAAAAAGAGGTTTAATTACAGCTGCTTTAAATTATGTGGTACATAGCCTGTTAATAAAATTGATCATATCTAAAAAGAAATTAAGTTAAAAATTAAGTGTTATCCATCCTTAAGTAGCCCAGTTGGGATAGAGTCTAAGAGGTACAGGTTGATGGTTTAGATAAAGAAATCATTGAGGTTAGTTCAGGAAAGTCGATTAAAGAAAAACAGTCTAAATATATATCACATTTTACAGCTGTTCTAAGGTTCCTGTGTTTGAGGATACATCAGCACAGATTTAGGGCAGAGGTGATGAATTTTCTCTGTGATACCTAGAATTTTATCACTAAAGAAGCTAATGAAGTCATTACTACTAAAATGCATAGGAATACATGGATCAATAGACCTATGAGCTTGACTGCAAAGGGGCAATGCAGTCAAGCATCATTCACAACAAGCTTGCAGCACTATCAACAAGATTTGGCAAGGTCTAGCCAAGGTAAAGTTAGCAGAAGAGACCTCTAGTATATTTACACATTTTTTAAAATGTCAATTCAGAAGTTATTAAATAATGGTCCGATTTAAAAAAGGATTTTCTGGAAAGATTATTAAATGCTCCATTTCGATGCCATACACCAGAAAGAGGTCGAGGGTGTAGTTAAGGCAGTGAGTGGGTTTATTTACACACTGAAAGAAGCCAATTGAGTCTAGTAATGAGATAAACATAGTGCTAACGCTATCAATATCAATGACCACTTGAATATTAAAATCACCCACTATGATTACATTTTCTGTGATAAGAACTAAACTCTATAAAAACATGGACCAGGAGGGCAGTACACTATAACATATAGAATTAGCTGTAGAGTTTTCCAGATTGGGTGTGAAAGAACAATGTTTTCGAATGAGCTATGATTAAATTTATGTTTAGGGTTAATAATAGGCCAGAGTTAAAAACAGCTGCAACTCCACCTCCTCAGCCGATATCTTAAATGAATGTGAGTATTAATATGACTGGGAGGAGTGGCTTCATTCATCAAGCTAACATATTTTTCATGACACAGCCAGGTTTAAGACAAAATAAATCAATATGATAATCTGACATTATTGAAAAGAAGCTAAAGTAAGGAAAGAGCTGTGAGTGCTTGAGTGGAACTAGTGTACATTGTCCAGTGTGTAGTTAGCTGCAATTATGAAGAATGAAGAAGCAACAACACAGAAACTCTGACGACCTGAAATGACAAAACTGGGTATTTTAACCTAAACCATGATCTTTTCCTAATCCTAACCAAGTGGTTTCTGTGCCATGTCTTCTATTCAGCAGTTTTTCCTTCATGTGCATTTTTTGAATCTAAAGGTGATGACTTTGTGTACCTCCTGCCCTCAGCCAGTGCCAATGTATCCTTAGAACCTTAGAAACAGCTGTAAAACCTTGATATAGATTTAGTCTGTTTTTCTCCAATTTTTACTCTAACAGTGTCTTCATCTAAACTATCAACCTGTCTCTTAGAGCCTATTCCAACCTGGCTGCTTAAGGATGTATTACCCTCAATTTGCGTTTCTTTATTAGATATGATCAATCTGTCTTTATTAACAGACTATGTACCACAGTCATTTAAAGTAGTTGTAATTAAACCTTCTTAAAAAGCCTACTGTTTCGGGTATTTTAGCCAACTACAAACCTATATCTAACCTTATCTTTCTCACTAATACTAAAACGTGATAAAGCAGTCGCCAGTCAATTTTGTGACTTTCTACATAATTATAGTTTATTTGAGGATTTTCAGGACTTCTCTGTGTACTTGTTTGTTTTGTTGGACCTGAGTACTGCATTTGGCACTACTGACATCACATCCTACTACAGAAACTAAAACATTTAATTGGCATTAAAGGAACAGCAATAAGTTGGTTTAAGTCCTATTTATCAGATCGATTTCAGTTTGTACACATTAATGATTAATACTCAATATATGCTTCCTTGAGGTAATATTATTAGGAAACACTCCGTAAATGTTCATTGTTATGCAGATGCTACCCAATTATATCTATCGGTAAAACCAGATGAAATCAATCAGTTAACTAAACTTCAAGCATGTCATCAGGACACAAAACCCTGGATGACCTGCGATTTTCTACTTTACCTTGGTCTCCATCACCATTGTAAGGAATGTTATCTTTAGGACAGGATGAGGAAATGTCCTTTAACTCTCGCATAAAACAAATTTCAAGGTCTTCCTTTTTCACCTACATAATATTGCTAAAATCAGGTACATCCTGTGTCAAAACATGTAGAAAAACTAATCTGTGCATTTGTTACGTCGAAGATGGATTATTATAATTCTTTATTATCAGGCTGCCCCAATAAATCTCCAGCTGGTCCAGAATGCTGCTGCGCATGTACTAGCAAAAACTAAGAAAAGGAATCATATCAAGGAATCATCACCATCATTGCCAGAAAAGTCTTTTGCAGATACAAATAGTTGATTTTTATTAGATAATATTATTACATAGTAATAAGGTGCAGATAGAAAGGTTTATGTATTGTCATAGAGGGAAACGGGTAAGAAGAAAGATAGGTTTCTATGTAATCACTGTAGTTAAGGGAGTAACTGAAACATGTAAAAGGGTACAAGGGTTAGAAGGCAAAAAAGTAACTTTGTCACATCAAGCAAACATGTAAATACATCCCTCTTTCTGTCTTACAGTAGATCCCATAGAGATCCACAAGAGGAAGCTTATCCTGTGGTTCAGCCACCTTCCTCAGGAGGAGAAACAGTTTGGTGGCTACTTCAGTCCAGAGACCATGCATGTGGATCCACTGATCGTGGAAACAAAACCCGAAGAGAGAGCAAGACCCCTCAGCTCTCTCAAAACCCAGACTTCCTCCAGCCCTTCTATGACTGTGGAGGAGCTGTTTGATCGCACTGATACCTGGAATGAGGGCCGAGGACTCAATGTGCTGCTGTATGGGGCTGTGGGAACAGGGAAAAGTACAGTAGTCCGAAAACTGGTGCTGGATTGGTGTGCTGGGACCACCCTCACCCACTTCAAGTTGCTTGTTCCTTTCTCTTGTGAGGACCTTGGCCAACTGACAAAGTGAGATCTTTGTTTTCATGTGTGGGTGTATTTACATTAGCTTGGAATCATGCTATAGTTGGGGATGTCACCTAGCCAATCCTGCACAATCAGTACTTTATTGAATATATCTATTAGCAGTATAAAGCTCATTCCTGTTGTTGTATGGTAGTGTGCCATTTGTCAAAAACACCTCACTCTGCTCTCTACTCTGCAGTAACAAATTAAGAACAGCTAGCAGTTTGAGTAAAATATTCACATTAAAAAGCCTGTCTCAAGTAGTCCCAGCCTAGTCAAGCGAGCATGAACTGATGAAGCCTCTTGGATGAGAGGTGAAACGTCTTCAAAGACAAATAACCAAGTCCAGTTGTGATCGATTTAATCTACTTGAGATAACTATGACCTGGATGAATGAGAATATTCACAGGATTAAAAAGCCTGCTCACACCAGGAAGTGTCACAAATAAATGTATCTGTCCTTGCAAAATGGAAACTTAGAGACGCTGTGATAGTCAGCTAACTCCTGTACCCTGAGAGCTAACCACTAACACAGTATCTAACTGGAACCTTGCCAGCGCCAGCTAGTCACAATAACTCTCCAAGCCAATTGGTCTGTTCAGTTGCAGATAGATAGACAGACAGACAGACAGACAGACAGACAAAGGAAAAAAGAGAATAAGGTTTCTAAAGACTTATAATAGTGACTGTAGTTATTACCAGATTTTAGCTGTTTTTATAGAATGTGATGGCATGTGACAGGAAAGATTTACTGTATCTGTCCCTTCGTCAGCGGAGCTGGAGCAGCCTGTGAGAGAAAGTGCTCCGCTGTCTGTCTAGTGTGTAATGGAGAGGCTGCTCATCATTGTCCATGATGGATAACAGTTTCTTCAGCGTTCTCCTCTCCACCACGGTCTCAAAGGTCTCTAGTCTGAGACAAGTACAGAGCCACCCTTCTTGATGATTTTATCAAGTCTGTTGGTGTCGCTGGATCTGATACTGCTGCCCCAACACACAGCAGCAAAGAAGATGGCACTGGCAACAACAGACTGGTAAAAGATCTCCAACATCTTGCTGCACACGTTGAAGGATCTCAGCTTTCTCAGGAAATAGAGTCTGCTCATCCCCTTCTTATACACATCCTCTGTGTTAGATTTCCAGTCCAGTCTGTTGTCAATAACCACTCCCAGGTATTTGTAGTCCTCCACCACCTCCCCGATTCATAGTGGCTGTGAAGGCAACTTCTTCCTCCTGAAGTCGATCACCATCGAATCGTGATTCTGTTCGGACCACTATACAAAGTTGTCCACCAGCATCCTGTACTCACCCTCCTCTCCCTCTCTTATACACCCGACAACAGCTGAGTCATCACAAAACTTCTGCAGGTGACATGACTCAGAGTTGTATTGAAAGAAAGCCCTCTTCTTCTTGTTCAGAAGTGCCTTCAGGTCGCTGGTAATCCAGGGCTTGTTGTTGAGGAAGCAGTGCACAGTCCGGGCTGGTATGGTGGTGTCCTCACAGAATTTGATGTAATCTGTGATGCAGTCAGTCATCTTGTCAATATCCTCCCCATGTGGCTCACAGAGTATATTACAGTCTGTTGACTCAAAGCAGTCCCGCAATGCCTCAGCAGACTCCTGTGTCCACCTCCTCACTGTCCTGGTGTCCATGGGGTGCTTTCTCACAAGAGGGACATACTTGGGAGACATCATGACCAAGTTATGGTCTGACCTGAGAACCAATCAAAGGCAGACCCAGAAGTACCCAACTCAACGGCTTTAGCCTATTTGAAAGAATACCATGATCAATGGTATCAAAAGCAGAGTTAGTTAGGTTCCTGCGATGAGGGGGTCATCCCGTCCATGTGAGCACATGTGAGCTCTCAGAACTTTGTTGGAGACTCGCTGGGGCCACCTGAAGTTTTCAATGTTTCTGAGAGCCCTGCTGTCAAAGCCATCTGTTCTCACAGCCAGGGTCTTGTTTTGGGGCCATGTTTCTGAGCCATACAGCAGGATGGAGAGTATGGCTGAATCTGGAGTTTCGCCTTGTGTGAGATGGTCTGTGTGACAGCTTCTCTGTCTCGTGGGTTCTTTCAGCACAGAGTAGACGGACCACAGCTTGTTGACAACTTTAGACGCTTTATTTAATACATATAAATCACCCACACGGCAGCCGATCGCAGGCTTGGTGCTGCCGTCTGCCGTGTGTCTTTGTCCGTGTTTCTGCCCGTGTGTCCGTGGCCGTGCTTCACCCTGCTTCACTGTCCAGCACGCCACTATATCGGGAGGTGAGAGTGATTAACCACCTGGGAACCGGTGTGGCAATCACTCTCACCTGGCGCAGCTCTCCCGAGCCCTCCCCACACCTCTCTCCTGCAGCTGATGCACCACGCCCCCTCCACAGTCTGATACTGCCAGAGTGGTTTCAGAGAGAACTCAGGTGGTCTTGAGTGGGCCCTGCTTGCTGAATTCTGGACTGCTGTCTGGGAATATATGGGTTTCCTTTGTAGGTTAGTTGGCCTTTACATTTGGACAGACCAAGAATCTTCTCCCTGCACACTAACTATGAATGACATTTGTTGCATCCTTCTCTCCTGCATTAACTGCCATCTTTCTACTGGCCCTCAAAAATAATAGTTTAAAAAAATCTGACCTGAAAAATCTTTTCAATCATTTTCTGATTCTGATTGAGTTTATATAGATATTGTGCTGGTGTTATTTGACTATATGGTTTTAGCACCAAAAGTCCTAAATAAAGTGAGTTAAAGTGATCAACAACGTGCATAGCATGTTATAATATGATATAATAAGTGCATCAAGTGACAATCTTTGTCCCACACAGGGTGGCCTCCTTGAGAGACCTGGTAAGCAGGAAGTACCTCCACTTGAGAAAACATCCTCTGCTGAGTGGGGAGGGAAACCAGGCCAAGGATGTTCTCTTCCTCTTTAACGGGATGGAAAAGATGAAACTGGACTTCCGGATCGGATCCACAGAGCTCTGCAGTGACCCAAATGAGGCACTGCCTGCAGGTGCGGTAGTGGTCAACCTGCTCAGGAAGTACCTGCTGCCTGAGGTAACACACAGTTAATCATCACTGCAATGTTATTTATCTCTTCTGTTCAAATATATTTCAGACTGCTATCCATCCATGTTTTTTTGTCATGTTGAATTGCAAATTGAAACCACTGGCAGGAGTATTACTTTAGTCTTGTTGTGATGCCATACAAAGTTATTAGCTTACCAACGAGTTCATACAAAAAAGAATGTTGAAATGAAAAATGGACAGCTGAACATATTTTCAGAAATTCAACATGAGAGTTTATATTCCAAAAATGAATCATTTCCATTTGTATGATAAAAAAAACATTTCACATAACCATGTCTTTAAGGAATGGACTCTTTCTTCTTTTTCAAACTTTTGACAGCTTTGTTCAGTCACTAATATACTCTCATCCCGATTTAGTGCTTGCTTTACTTGCTGCTCTAAATTCACAGTACGTATTTTTGTATTTTTTAAATAATCAAAGATCACTGATCAAGATATTACATTTGGAATATAAAGAAGAAACAATATATTTACTCAGATATACTGTATATAAAAATGAGAGTTTTATTTTTTCACAAACAGGACACTTGTTCCTGGGGTTTACTATCCATATTATTGACAGGTAAATTAAATTTAACTTTATTGTCACTTCACATAGTAAGAAACGGTACATAACAACAAAATACAACTTAGATACTGCAGACAGTAGAAAATGTGTGTGATATATATACCAGCACAGTAGAACAGGTACAGTGCTTGTTTTCTCCTTTATATTGACCAGCACTTGTCATATTTCCAGTTTTTTAGTTACAATCTGTGCTGTCTAAAATGCCTGCACTGTTCAGTGCTCTCTGTCCTGCCATTCAACTTGCTTATGGACTCACCTCACTCTGTCAAGCCGGTGTCATTGTCTAGGGTTTATGGTAAATTAAAGGCAGCTAAAAACAGAAATACAAAATAAGTCACCCTAACACCAGTATTTAAATATTTGGAGTGAACATCTGAAATATCTTCAGATCTTGACTTCAGGCTTTCTTTATATTAATAGTTGAATATTCAGTGTGTTCATTACAATTGTGTGCCAATTGTGTTTCATTGGATATGAAATGCCTTGAATTGGATTTTGAACATAGGATATTTTGATGGATATTTTTTCGATCAGGAAAACCTCTATATTAGTGTTTTGCATTATGTAATTCATCTACTGTATGGTTTCCAGGCCAATATCTTGGTTACCACCAGACTGTCTGCTTTGGACCGCATCCCACAGAAGTATGTGAGTCGCTATGCACAGATTTGTGGATTCAGTGACCCGGACCGTCAGAGGGCCTATTTCACCAGCCGCCTTCTACAGCAGAGTGGGGAGACTGCACAGAGCCATGACACTCAGGCTCTCATAGAGCTGCTTTACCTCAACCTCCAGAGGGAGAGCCAACTGGCTGCAGCCTGCTTCCTCCCATCCTACTGCTGGCTCACATGTGCTACCTTACATTTCCTGCATTTCACTGATGCCAAGGCTCCCATCCGCACTCTGACTGGCATCTATACCAGTTTCCTCAGGCTCAACTTTGGAGGTGAGGTGTTGGGCACAGGAGCCGGGACAAGTGTGCCCATTCAGGAGCCTCACAACTCCCTGATGTTGTATGTAGTACGCACAGTTGGAAAGCTTGCATTTGACGGTGTGACATACA
The DNA here is from genome assembly GCA_036937835.1 of Pampus argenteus. Taxonomy (NCBI): domain Eukaryota; kingdom Metazoa; phylum Chordata; class Actinopteri; order Scombriformes; family Stromateidae; genus Pampus; species Pampus argenteus. The sequence continues at coordinate 25,009,842 of CM072868.1, forward strand.
AACGCTTGTCGTTCTCAGAAAAGGAGCTGGAGCAGTGGATTGGCGGGAAGACCAAAACAGATGAAGAGCTTCATCAGCTGGCCATGTTCCGAACTGATGTGCTAGACTTCTTCTTGGCTCCCTGTGTTGAAAGTGGCAACCGTTTACCAGTGGAACTCAGTGAGAATAATGAGAGGCGATATGTATTTGCTGTCCCGGCCATGCAGGAGTACCTGGCTGCTCTCTATGTGGTTCTAGGAGAGAATAAATCTCCTCTGGAGAAGCTGACCAGGAAGGTGTCTGTGGCCATTGGTCAGGCAAGTGAGGATGTCAGTGCCATCATCAACATCCTTTCTAAGTTCATCCCCCTCAGAGTCTTTGCTGTCTTCAACCTCCTCAAGCTTTTTCCAAAGCTCTTTGAGAAAATCAGCAGTAAATCTAAAGGCAGCATTGCTAGAACCATGGCAGCTGAGATGTTTCGCACCGAGGATAGCTACAACGAGGATGTCCTCGATCAAGTGGGGCAAAGCCTGCTGGGGGTTCACGGCCCACAGCCACAGCAGTATAGTGAAGGCCCGTCTTTTGAGCTCTACCCCATCTTCATGGGTGGACTGTTGCATTATGGTAACCGTGTCCTTCTCCAACAACTTGGGTGCAGTATTCAGAGTACCACTGTGGCCCAGATCACACGTGTTCTTCGGAAGTACCTTGTCAGAGGTAACTTATACTGTATGTTATTTTAAGGCTTTCTTTGCAAACTGCATATATAGTGTGTTCCCTTTCATTTAATTCAACATCATACAACACATAATATGAGATATCACACCCCTGTGTGACATGACTGAAGACACCTCTATTAATGCCTTTAAGGCAGATGATCTGTCTTTATGTGCAGGCACATAAATAAATCTGTCACCCAGTCATCCTTCAGTCCTCATTCTTCACCTCGCTAAGAACACCTCTGCTGAGTCAGGTCAGATAGCCAAAGCTAGGTATCTATGTTCCTTCATAGGTTACTGCCAGCTAGAAATGAGCTTAATGGCTCCTGTTGATGTTAGCCTGCATAGTGATAATTTTGAGTTTTGTTTTGTTGTGTCTGAGCACCAAGCATAAACAGTGAAGTACTATTCCATCTGTCTGGGGATTGTCCATGCCAGGAGAGTGTTCAGTGAGCCCAATTCCTGTGCTGGAAAGACTACCATCACGCGGCATGACCCCCTCCTCTCTGAGATGAGGGAACAGCAAGGAACTTTTGGCCAAAGTCCCTGCTGGTAACTGGCCTGACCAGTTGATTGAGTATGTCGTGGGGTTAGTCAGGTTTGTGCTGGAGCCCTCCATAAGCACTGACACACCTAGGGCCGGCCGCTTGTCGTGGCTTGGACATGGGTGGTTTATTGGAGAATCAACAGGAGGCTCATTCACTTCCCCATTTGCTTCCCCTGTATACAATTTCTCCAGTGGAAATTATACTGCCTGTTCTGGAGAGGGTTGCGGTAGTAGGATCTGTCCCTGGCAGTACCAAGGCCCTGGCAGCTTCCTCTCTGCAAGGACCTCCTCTCTTAATAGACTGGAAGTCTATTAAATTGGGAGGAGTCTAACATTCACAGCCACAGCAAAGCCCTATGTAAACAGTGGCTTTCTCACTGGATTGTGGAGGCTGTCTCCTTTGTTTAAAGGGGTATCTGTGAGTGATATCTGCGTTGCACCCAGTTGGTTATCACTGCACTTCGGTGGCTCATTCTTTCCTTTCTACTGGGTCTAAGATGCACCAGATTGCTGAAGGTTTGACTCCAGTTTTGTGGCTGCTCTGTGGGAAGTGAATACATGTTCCATACTATATGTGTTGTCTATATGACATATTATGACTATTACCTCTGTTCCCTGAAGGAGAGGAGTGAGGTACAACAAAAGGTTACCCTGCTGCACAACTGGGCTTGTTGAACTGTTGTTGAACTGAGGGATCACTTTGTTGACAGATTTACAGTGGTGTGAAAAAGTCTTTGCCCCTTTCTTATTTTTGTACGTTTGCCACACTTAAATGTTTCAGATCATTAAACTAATTTAAAATATTAGTCAAAGATAACACAAAATGCATTTTTTTATATCAAGGTTTTTTGTTAAGGGAATCTTTGGAGAATTGTTGCAATTCAGCCACATTGAAGGGTTTTTGAACATGAACCGCCTTTTTAAGGTCATGCCACAGCAATAGGACTCAGGTCAGGATGTTGACTAGGCCACTCCTACGTCTTCATTTAGTTTTTCTTCAGCCATTCTGAGGTAGACTTGCTGGTGTGTTTTGGATCATCGTTCTGCTGTAGAAACCAAGTTTGCTTCAGCTTGAGGTCACAAACAGATAGCCAGTCATTCTCCTTCAGGATTTTTTGTTAGACAGCAGACTTCATGGTTCCATTTATCACAGCAAGTCTTCAAGGTCCTGAAGCAGCAAAACATTTTTTTTCTGAAATGCAGTGTTAGTTTTATGACAGGTGTAATGGAACACACACTTTCCAAAAAGTCGATCAATTTTCCCAAACGTCTTGGAGATCATCAATATTCTGGCAAAAATGAGACAAGCCTTAATGTTCTTTTTGCTCAGCAGTGATTTTCGTCTTAGAACTCTGCCATGCAGGCCATTTTTGCCTAGTCTCTTTCTTATGGTGGAATCATGAACGCTGACCTTAACTGAGGCAAGTCAGGCCTGCAGTTCTTTGTTGGATGTTGTTGTGGGGTCTTTTGTGACCTCTCGGATGAGTCGTTGCTGCGCACTAGGGGTAATTGTGGTCATCCGGCCACTCCTGGGAAGGTTCTCCATTTGTGGATAATGGCTCTCACTGTGGTTTCCCAAAGCTTTAGAAATGGCTTTATAAACTTTTCGAGACCTATAGGTGTGTTGTTTTTGAGGATCTTTTGGTCTTCTTCACTTTGTCACTTTGTCCCTATTTAAGGGATGTCTTGATTGATAACAGGTGTGCCAGTAATCAGGTCTGAGTGTGGCTAGAGAAATTGAACTCAGGTATAATAAACCATAGTTAAGTTATGTTTTAACGAGGGGGGGCACACTTTTTCCACACAGGACCATGTGGGTTTTGATTTTGTTTTCCCTTAATAACAAAAACTTGCTTGTGTTATTTTTATTTTTGCTTGTTTAATTTTTTTGTCTTCAAATTGGTTTGATGATCTGAAACATTTAAGCGTGACAAACATGCAAAAAATAAGAAATCAGGAACGGGTCAAACACTTTTTGACACCCCAATATTTACGTGCAGGCGAGGCCTCACATATGTCACCCTAAATCATCTACCTTAGAGGTGTCTGCAGTCAGGTCACTTCATTTTGTCATTCATCCCCTTCTGGGAACAGAGATTATAGTCAGAACATTCAATTTTGATCGATCTGATATTTGGAGATTTTGAACATTATGCATACACGAAGCTTCAAAGCTTTGTTTGATGCCATAGTATTCAAATGGCTAAATCATTTGAATATTCATTTTTGGGATGGATTGTTAGTTCATCATGAAGTTACCTAAACCACATTGTTTTTGTTTTTGACATGTCTTTATGCAAGAGATCAGCAAGCCACAGCCACCAGAGGAGCTGATGGATCTGCTGGTCCTTCTGTATGAGTTTCAGAACCCCAGACTCACTGCAGAGGTCCTGGCCTCAATCAGAGCCATTCGCCTCACGAGCATTCGTATGACTTCACTCAAATGCTTCATTTTGAGTTCAGTGCTCTTGTGCACCCCTGCAAGGTAAACTGTAGATTGTGCTTTTACTCTCTGTGTATTATGTTTGTTTACAGTTGCTATGTATGAGGTATTTATTTAGAAACAAAGTAGATCCAAAAGAATATCTTTCTGAACAGGAGTTGTAACTCAAACTATTGGCCTTAATGAAAAGTAGACAATCTCATTGGCACACAATTTCACGTTTTCACTTTTTTTATTCAGTCTTTAATCAGCAGTTTAATTGAAATTAAGATCTCTTTTACAGGAGAGACATGAGAACAGTCATTTAATTAAAGAACTCAATGGTCACAGAAATAACTTCAATCTGTAAAAAGTAATAAATAAAAATTCTAAGAAATGTATCTAATGAAAGTCATACATTGCTTTTCAACCATGCTTTAAACAGAATTATTTAAAAAAAAATAAACTAATGAAACAGGCCTGGACAAAAATGATGGTACCCTATAAATTAATTAATTTTAATATTTTGTTGCACAACCTTTTGAGGCAATCTCTGCAATCAAACGATCAAACAATCAAACAAAAGCAAAGAAAGACAGACCAGGAAATTTCAGAAACTACAATCTCTGAACAACAACAAGAACAACACAGAAACTCTTACTTGGAGGCAAAAAAGACAGTCCAGCACAATATGAAAGACCAGACAGATGGGTAAAGAATTTGTCTGTGTCAGGCCGGGACTCAATCAGGACTCAAATGCAAAGGATTTGAAGAACCGATTTATTTGTTATACCAAATAAAAATCACTCCTATGGAGGAAAAAACAACTAACGAAATCAAAATCACTCTTTACAGAGGAGAATCACTGTGACTTTGGCTGTAAATGTAACAACAGAAAATATCTTCATCAAGGAAGCACATAAACTTACAAGAACACTGTAGCTATGGCAAACAAGAAGGCTTGGGTGATCGACAGAAGACGAAGACACTTCGGCACGGGACAAGGGGAAACACAGACTATATATACACACACGAGGGAAATGGGGAACAGGTGGAAACAATCAGGGCAGGGAAGACAATCAGACTGGTGACACATGAGGAAGGACAAGTGACCTGAAACGAGAGGAGAGTCATCTTTCAAAATAAAACAGGAAATGACAAGACATAACAAAAACCCAGCTTGACCTCACCGCGGTGTGACAGTGCCCCTCCTTCTAGGGCCGACTCCTGACGGCCCAGGCTGGTCAGGGTGATCTCTATGGAAGTCCTCGATGAGAGTCCAAGATGAATCGGGAGGGGACTCACTGGCGCTCCTCTGGTCCATTAAATATTGCCTGCCCCGACCTTGAGTGCGCGTCGCCAATAGTTTGCGGACCTTGTACACTTGTACAACGACCTCTGGAAGTGGTGGGGGTGGGGGGGTCGGAACCCGGACAGGCTTGACCTGGTTGACATGAAACTTGGGATGAACTTTGAGGGACCGGGGAAGACGAAGGTGAATGGCTGCAGGTCCAACAGTCTTTGTGATAGGGAAAGGCCCCACGAACCGTGGTGCCAATTTCCGGGACAGAACCTTAAGTCTTAGATGTTTGGTAGATAGCCATACCTTATGTCCTGGCTGGTAATTGGGAGCCGGGCGTCTCTTTTTGTCCGCCGCTTGCTTCACCTGGTCCCCCTGGCGGACCAGGACTTGTCAGGCAGCTGCCCATATGCGTCAGCACCAGCAAATCTGGGCGTGAGCGGAGGGCACTGTAACTTTTTGTTCCTGGTCTGGAAAAACTGGGGGGTCATAGCCATACACACACTTGAAGGGTGAAAATCCTGTGGCTGAGGTGGGCAGTGTATTATGTGCATACTCTACCCAGACCAGGTGTTTGCTCCATATAGAGGGATTCTGTGACACCAGACACCAGAGGCTGGTTTCCAGCTGCTGGTTAAGGCGCTCGGTCTGGCCGTTCGCCTCGTATCATTGTCATTGTTTATCACTATAATTCATTGTGAGTGTACAATATGTGTGTGTTGATTTGTTCTGTACATGTGACATCCATTGCACGTCTGTCCGTCCTGGGAGAGGGATCCCTCCTCTGTGGCTCTTCCTGAGGTTTCTTCCACCTTTTTCCCTGTTAAAAGGTTTTCCCTCACTCGAATTGAGGGTCTAAGGACAGAGGGTGTCACTCCCTGTACAGATTGTAAAGCCCTCTGAGACAAATGTATTTTGTGATTTTGGGCTATATAAATAAAATTTGATTTGGCTTTGGCTGTGGGTAACTTGGGCAAGGCTATGAATCTGGCCATCTTAGAAAATCTGTCAACTATAGTGAGAATTGTAGTGTTACCTTGAGATACCGGGAGCCCCTTAACTAAGTCCAATGAGATGTCCGACCAGGGTCTGGAGAGAATGGGAAGTGGTTGAAGGAGTCCCATCCTTTTCCCTGAGGAAGTCTTGTTACGTCACAGACCGAGCAAGCCTCAATGTACTCCCGGACCTCCCACTCCATAGCTGGCCACCAGAATCTCTAGGGGATTACGAACATGCTGTACTCCCGGATGGCATGACAGGCATGACGTATGAGCCCATTGGTTCACCTGAGGTCGCTGAGCAACTGGAACATACACTCCCCGGCCACTTTATTAGGTACACCTGTCCAACTGCTTGTTAACACTTAAATCAGCCATTCACATGGCGGCAACTCAGTGCATTTAGGCATGTAGACATGGTCAAGACAATCTCCTGCAGTTCAAACCGAGCATCAGTATGGGGAAGAAAGGTGATTTGAGTGACTTTGAACGTGGCATGGTTGTTGGTGCCAGAAGGGCTGGTCTAAGTATTTCAGAAACTGCTGATCTACTGGGATTTTCACGCACAACCATCTCTAGGGTTTACAGAGAATGGTCCGAAAGAGAAAAAATATCCAGTGAGCGGCAGTTCTGTGGGCAGAAATGCCTTGTTGATACATGAGGTCAGAGGAGAATGGCCAGACTGGTTCGAGCTGATAGAAAGGCAACAGTGACTCAAATAACCACCCGTTACAACCAAGGTAGGCAGAAGAGCATCTCTGAACGCACAGTGTGCCACTTCTTTCAGCTAAGAACAGGAAAATGAGGCTACAATTTGCACAAGCTCATCGAAATTGGACAATAGAAGATTGGAAAAAAAACGTCGCCTGGTCTTGATTTCTGCTGCGACATTCGGATGGTAGGGTCAGAATTTGGCGTCAACAACATGAAAGCATGAATCTATCCTGCCTTGTATCAACGGTTCAGGCTGGTGGTGGTGGTGTAATGGTGTGGGGAATATTTTCTTGGCACTCTTTGGGCCCCTTGGTACCAATTGAGCACCATTGCAACGCTACAGCCTACCTGAGTATTGTTGCTGACCATGTCCATCCCTTTATGACCACAATGTACCCAACTTCTGATGGCTACTTTCAGTAGGATAATGCGCCATGTCATAAAGCTGGAATCATCTGACTGGTTTCTTTAACATGACAATGAGTTCACTGTACTCAAATGGCCTCCACAGTCACCAGATCTCAATCCAATAGAGCATCGTTGGGATGTGGTGAAACGGGAGATACGCATCATGGATGTGCAGCCGACAAATCTGCGGCAACTGTGTGATGCCATCATGTCAATATGGACCAAACTCTCTGAGGAATGCTTCCAGCACCTTGTTGAATCTATGCCACGAAGAATTGAGGCAGTTCTGAAGGCAAAAGGGGGTCCAACCTGTTACTAGCATGGTGTACCTAATTTTTTCTGGGCAACCTCGAGGTGGGGGGCTTTCGCCTTTAGCCTGTCGCACCTCATTCTCTATCTGCCAAGTTACCGCTCCAACCACACAGTTTCGTGGAAGGATAGGTTCTGGTTCCTTGGCAACAGGCTCGGGGTCATATATTCGGGACAAAGCATCGGGCTTGGTGTTCTGGAAACCCGGCCTGTAAGAGAGGGAAAACAAGAAACGGTTAAAGAATAGCGACCACCTGGCCTGGCGTGAGTTCAGCCTCTTTGCATTCCTTAGGTACTCAAGGTTCTTGTGATCAGTCCAGACGATGAATGGCACCTCTGACCCCTCCAGCCAGTGCCTCCACTCTTCCAACGCCACCTTGACTGCGAGAAGCTCTCGGTTGCCAACGTCATAATTCCTTTCCGTCTTGGTTAGTCGCCTGGACAAGAATGCACAAGGGTGCATTTTGCCATCCTGCTCCGCCCGCTGGGACAGCACTGCTCTGACCCTGTCAATTGAGGTATCCACCATGAACTGGTGTCGAGGATCTGGCATCGTGAGGATGGGTGCGGTGGTGAACCGGGTCTTGAGATCGTTGAAGGCTGCTTCGGTCTCTGGAGTCCACTGGAAATGGGTCTTGGTCGAGGTCAGAGCATGTAGGGGAGCCGCGATGGAACTGAAGCCTCTGATAAACCGCCTGTAAAAGTTGGCAAATCTAGGAATTGCTGTACCTTTTTGCGATTATCAGGGGTTGGCCAATCAGCTACCGCTTTAATCTTAGCCGGGTCCATCTGAACTCCTCCAGGGGCTACAATAAAGCCCAGGAAGGAGATGGTGGTGGCATGGAACTCGCTCTTTTCAGCTTTAACGTATAACTGATTGTCAAGTAAACGGCGGAGTACCAGGTTAACATGGCGTTTGTGGGTCTCTAGGTCCGAGGAATAAATTAATGTCGTCTAAGTATACGAAAACAAAATGATCAAGAAAATCTCTGAGAACCTCGTTAATCATATTTTGGAAAACAGTGGGTGCGTTAGTTAGTCCGAAAGGCATGACTAGATATTCATAATGGCCTGTAGGCGTGTTGAACCCGGTTTTCCACTCATCCCCCTGCCTGATTCTGATCAAATGGTATGCGTTTTCTGAGATCGAGCTTGGTGAAAATTTTTGCCTGTTGTAACTGATCGAATACTGAGTTCATAAGCGGCAAGGGGTATCTGTTCTTGACCGTGATTTCATTAAGAGGACTATAGTCTATACATGGTCGTAAGGACCCATCTTTCTTCCCAACAAAAAAGAAGCCTGCTCCCGCTGCGGATGATGAGGGTCTAATCAATCCTGCCTTCAGGGAGGTATCAATATATTCTTTCATGGCCTCTTTCCCGGAATCGGGGCGCCGGGAATGAGATCGATGGGGCAGTCGTATGGTCGGTGGTGGTAGGGAGTTGGCTTTAACCTTGCTAAAAACCTCCCCAAGATGATGGTAATCTGTGGGTACCAAGCTCAGGTCCGGGGTCTGGGATTCTGTAGTAGGAGGAACAGATACATGGTTAATTACAGTGATGGGTTTCTGCTGTATTTCATTCATGGCCCTGTGGTTAGTACCGCTCTCCCTCCACCCCTGAATGTTGCCAGTTCTCCAATCCACCACTGGGTTGTGTTGCATGAGCCAGGGAAACCCTAGCACAATAGGATGAGCTAGAGAGTCACATAGAAAAAAAAACATAGTCTCTTTATGTCCCTGAATTTCCCATTTTACGGGTTCGGTGCTGTGCGTGATAGAAAAATAGGTCCTGTCCGTTAAGAGTCTTGGTCCTCATGGCCTGGTGAATGTGATGGGTAGGTACTTTGAGTTCATGGGCTAATTTCCAGTCCATAAAGCTTTCCTCTGCACCAGAGTCTCTGAGGACCCCTTCCGTCTTGGTAGAGGTCTGAAAAGTCACTTGGCCCTGGATCTGACAACGTGAGGATTTGTGAGAGTGTTGCAGACTCACCTTGGGTCTTTTGGCAGGACAGGATGCCACTCGGTGATTCACCTCCCCGCAGTAAAAACATCTGCCCTCTTGTTGTCGTCGTCGACGCTCCTCTGGAGTCAACCGTGCTCTCCCCAGGTGCATGAGTTCTGTAAGGTGAACCTGAGTGGGTGGTGGAACGGAAACCATTTGCGGTCGTCCCAGTCCCGGGTCTCCTTCAGGACTGTTGTACCATGGTCTACTCACTTAGGGCTGTCGTAATTCACGCACCCTGTAGTCAGTACGTATCGCGAGGGCTATGAGCGCCTCTAGGGTGGTGGGTAAATCCAAGGGGATCAAAAGTTTCTGGAACTGTGGCAACAGCCCCTTCAAAAACAAGTCATATAAGGCAGTATCGTTCCAACCACACCCTGTCGCCAACGTGCAAAAACGAATAGTGTAGTTACTCACGGTGTCTTGGCCTTGGACCAGGTAGCTCAGCTCTCTAGCTTTCTTTCGTTCGGTGGAGACGGGATCGAAAGTCTGTAACAGTGCCAATCTGAAGTCCTCAAACACCGAGCAAAGAGTGGCTTGTTTGGCCCATTCAGCTGTAGCCCAGGACCTCGCCCTCCCGGTGAGGTGTGAAATGACAAATGCCACTTTCGCTCGATCCGAGGGAAAGGCCTGGGAAAAGAGCTCAAGATGAATGTCACAGGTCGTGAGGAAATGTCGACAGAGACCAGGTTCTCCGGAGTACAGTTCCGGAGATGCCAGGCGAGGTCCAACCGATGGTGTGCTGGGTTCAGGACTAGGAGCTGCAACGGCGATGTTCACGGGAGCTGGGGGTTAAATGGCAGTTTGTCGCAGCTGCGTGGTTAGCTCCGTTATCTGGCTTGTTAGTAGTGTCAGGTGCCCTGCCACGGCTGCCTGAAACTCCTCCTGGCGAGAAAGCTGAGCCTCCTGCAGCCAAACAGGCCCCATGTGACTCTAACAACTGTCGTTATAACACAATAGAGCACTAACTAGTCGAAACTAACTTTCACCGTCCCCAACAACTGTCACTAAACGACTTTCGTTGGGCACATGGAGAGTTAATGAGCCAATGACATCACTGGCCATGTGACTGCCTCCACAGAGGTTAAATACCTGGGTTTCTACACCAGCTGGTTAGACTAGTCCCAGCCTAGTCAAGCTAGCATGAACTGATGAAGCCTCTTGGATGAGAGGTGAAATGTCTTCAAAGACAAAAAACCAAGTCCAGTTGCGTTCGATTTTATTTCCTTGAGATGGCCACTTTAGAATAGTCCAGTGTTTTCCTCTTAGCCATTCTTGGGTATTTTTAGCTGTGTGTTTTGGGTCGTTGTCCTATTGCAAGACCCATGACCTGCGACTAAGACCAAGCTGTCTGACACTGGCCAGCACATTTCTCTATAAAATCCCTTGATAGTCTTGAGACTTCATTGTACCCTGCACAGATTCAAGACACCCTGTGCCAGATGCCAGATGCAGCAAAGCAGCCCCAGAACATAATAGAGCCTCCTCCATGTTTCACAGCAGGGACAGTGTTCTTTTCTTTATATGCTTCATTTTTTCGTCTGTGAACATAGAGCTGCCAAAAAGTTCAATTTTTGTCTCATCTGTCCATAGGACATTCTCCCTGAACCTGTGTGGCTTGTCAACATGTAGTTTGGCAAATTCCAGTCTGGCTTTTTTATGACTTGTTTTCAACAATGGTGTCCTCCTCGGTCGTCAACCATTAAGTCCATTTTGGCTCAAACAACGACGGATGGTGCGATCTGACACTGATGTTCCTTGAGCTTGAAGTTCACCTTCAATCTCAAGTTTTTCTGGGCTCTTTTGTTACCATTCATATTATCCTTCTCCTTGATTTGTCATCAATTTTCCTTCAGCGGCCACGTCCAGGGAGGTTGGCTACAGTTCCATGGATCTTAAATTTCTGAATAATATGTGCAACTGTTGTCACAGGAACATCAAGCTGCTTGGAGATGGTCTTATAGCCTTTACCTTTAAGATGTTTGTTGATAATTTTCTTTCTAATGTCCTGAGACAACTCTTTCCTTTGCTTCTTCTGGTCCATGTTGAGTGTGGTACACACCATGTCACCAAACAGCACAGTGACTACCTGTAGTCCTATATATAGGCCCACTGACTGATTACTGCTTGTAGAGACATGTGATGCTAATTAGTGGACACACCTTGAATTAACATGTCCCTTTGGTCACATTATTGTCAATCTTTTCTAGGGGTACCATCATTTTTGTCCAGGCCTGTTTCATGAGTTTATTTTTTTTAAATAATTCTCTTGAAGCATGGTTGAAAAGCAATGTCTGACTTTCATTGGTTAAATTTCTTAGAAATGACTTGAATCTGTAAAAAGTAATAATAAATAAAAATTCTGTGACCATTGTGAGTTTATATTTAATTAAACAAAGGGTACCAACAATTTTGTCCACATGTGTAGATGAATAACATGAAATCACTTCTTTTTGACTGTACGAACCACATGATACAGATAACAGTGAGTACAAAATGTCTCATTTGAGATACAGCATGATGCACTATGATACACATGCATGACAATACAAAATATCTCCATAGTCAAGGACAGACAAAAAGATTGGCTGCACAATAGTTACTGTTGGATGAAGACAGACATAATTTTTTCTTCAGCCCACAGGGGGCGCTCTAGCAGGTCACTGCAAAACGAGAAAGCGCCAGTTTTTATACTTAACACATTCCACCCAAGACGCACAACAGAAAAATACGATATATTATTATTACACCCTCACCCCCTCAAAATGGAAAACCCTTGAAGAAATTCCTATAATGCAGCTTTTAAGTTGAATGCCATTAATCGCCATTGCATTGAAATGTGGCTGGGTTTTTCAGCATGACAATGATCCCAAACACACCGCCCGGGCTACAAAGAAGTGGCTTAAGAAGCATTTCAGAATGTCTCCAAATTTCAACCCATAGAAAAAGTTGAAAGTCTGTGTTGCCCAGCGACAGCCCCAAAAGATCACTGCTCCAGAGGACATCTGCATGCAGAAATGCACCAAAATACCAGCAACTGTGTGTAAAAACCTTGTGAAGATTTACAGAAAACATTGTCACCTCTGTCACTGCCAACAAAGGGTATTGTAAAAGTATTGAGATGAACTTTTGTTATTGACCAAATTCATATTCCCCACCATAATTTCCAAAATTGTTTTTTTTTTTCTCATTTTATCTCTCATAGTTGAGGTACCTATGATACCTATTTTTTGCCTCACTGTATCTTCTCCTAGATATCACCTTGAAGAGCTGGACCTGTCCTGCTGCCATCTGACTCATGACATGCTTCAGATGCTCTGGCCTGCCTTCAGACATACACACATCCTCAAGTGAGACACATTGTTTTGTTATTTGCAGAAAGAGCTTGAGTGAGCACAGTAGTTTAGTGCGACTCGATCCCACACATCCTGCTATGGTATGTGTATGGTTGTGGTATATATATATATATATATATATATATATATATATATATATATATATATATATATATTTTAGTTTATTTTATTATTGTTGTTGATTTGTGTTTGCCTGTCCTCAGTCTACAGTTCAACAGCCTGGGTACTGACTCCTGCATCCTCCTGAGGGATTTGTTACTAGAGCCCAAGATTTCTATTAAATCTTTACGGTAAGACTACATTTTTCTTTAGTTCAAGTTTCAACTATCACAGTTTGAGATGGAAGCGAGTGTAGAAGTACCGTATTTTCACGACCAAAAGGCGCACCGTATGAAAAGGCGCAGTTTCATTTATGTGTGCCATTTCTGTATTTAACACACACATAGGGCGCACCTGATGATAGGGCGCACGTTTTATATACATTTTATATACTCTACTACCATACGTACGTCCGCCTTACAACAACACACACGCATACAAGTGTGCGTATTTAAAAAATAGATCGGGAGCAAAACTGAGTTTGTTTGTGCTTTATTCAAGTATTAATTACAAAGTAATAACATTTTCTAATCATCACTCAATAATCAATAGGCGTCGGCATGGTAAAAACAAGCACATTACCGGTAACAGTCATTAATAAAATTCATCGAAGTCAAACTGTGGCGTAGCTCGCCCGGCGCTGCCTACCACTCTTCGTGAAGCTGTGGTCTCCTTCGGTCATCCATCGCTCCCACGCCGCTCGCAGCCTCACTTTGAACGGCCGGTCCCACTCCTTGTTATAGCTGCATTTACTTTTTTTTTACAAGTGCTTCCATCTTTTTGCTCCATGTCTCCTGCTGGCTGCTGCATGCGACGCTGTTGTTGTTTTTGGCGCTGCCGTGCAGCGGGCGCGCGCACCCGCGTCTAGCTTGATTGACAGAGCCCACCCCGCCCGCCCTGTCATTAGACAGCTCAGCCTCTCCCGTCTCCCGAGTCCGACCACATACACACAGCTGTTTGCGCTGCGTAAACGCCAGATTATAGCCTACCTACTGTGAGACTGCATTTAAAAAATCAAGTGCCACTGTCAATAACAATGCGGGACATTATCTTAATTTCAAAATGCGGGACTGTCCCGCACAAAGCGGGGCATCTGGTCACCGTACATCGGCTGTGAGATGCGCTCGCATAGAGTCACAAATCAGAAGCGACGGTGATGTGTGGAAAAAAACCTCCCGGTCTCCTTACATACAGCTGCCTCAGCCACTCCTTCATCATATCCTCGTCCATCCAGCCCTTTTCATTTGCCTTAATAATGACGCCTGCTGGAAACGTCTCTTTAGGCAAAGTCTTTCTCTTAAAAATCACCATCGGCGGCGGTTTCTGTCCGTTAGCGTGGCAGCCAAGCACAACAGTAAACGAAGCCTTTTCGTTCCCCGTTGTGCGTATCGCTACAGTGCTGGTTCCCTTCTTCTCCACCGTGTGACTCACCGGGATGTCGAAAGTTAGCGGCACCTCGTCCATGTTGGTGATGTGGCTCGGCTGGATGCGCTTTTCGGCGATGTGCTTCTGGCAGTAGGACCGGAAATTCGCCAGCTTTTCATAACAATCCGCCGGACGTCGCTGCGCTACCGTAGTCCTGGTCCGGATGGAAAAATTGCACCGTTTCATAAAACGCCAGCACCAAGACGGACCACCTTGGAAATGTTCACTTTTCATTTCCTCCGCTAGCGTTACTGCTCTGAGTCGGATGGTGACAGTCGAAACGCTCCTCCTGCTCGCTCTTTGCTCAACGATCCATTGCTCGAGTCTTTCCTCTAACTCCGGCCACCTCGCCTGATGTCCGCGGAAACTCAGCTGAGTCTTCTTCACCTGTCGGAGCTCGTTCTCCAGCTTCCTCCACTTGCGAACCATCGACTCGTTAATTTTATATTCTCTCGTGGCGGCTCGATTCCCATATTCCTCGGCGTAGCTGATAGCCTTCAGTTTAAACTGAGCTTCATAAGCGTGTCTCTTTGCCATTGTTAAAACAACAATGTTCTGCATAAAGCACATACCTGTTCTTTTATACACAATCCACGCCCACACATCCCCCTCTCTACCACGTCCTACTCATGGTGGTCTCTTTTACGTCCGCCTTACAACAACAACAAAAACAACAACACACACATAGGGCGCACTGCACTATAGGGCGCACCGCACATTTTGAAAAAAATCTAAGACGTTTATATGCGCCTTATAGTCGTGAAAATACGGTACCTATGCCACGACGGCCACTAGATGATCCAACTGACTCCCATTCAAAAAGCCTCAGCTTCTTTCTACAAATACTACAATAATAATATTAATAAAATATTCATTTCTTCAGTGAGTCTCATGGTCTCATTATCTAAATTCAGGCCCTCTAATAAGACTTGAAGACTAATAGTAGCTTTGATGCCTGCTATGTGAGCACTCCTTCTTTGGAAGGTCCTGGCTCCAAGCGGAAAAGATTCCAACCCTAAACAGCAACTCTGATCTTCAAAGTGACTCGAATGCAAACCAATGGGTGACATCATGCCTTGCTATGTCTACCTTTTATATACAGATGAGACATTATTGTTGGGCTTCTAATGGTACACTAATACTAGCGTTAGTCCTAGCCAGCTCTTTTCTTAGGCATCTACTGTATTAATCAGAGTTGGCTAAAGTGGATGAACATTGGACGCAGTTTTATTTTGTGCCTGGAGATAGATTAACAGTTTTTTTCCTCAAACTTCTACACACAAAAAAACTCATGTTGACAACCACAGTTTTTCTGTAATGTTTGCAAATTTATTAGAAGTAAAAAACAAAAATATATGTACATAAGTATTCACAGCCTTTGCTCAATACTTTGTTGTAAACTTTTGGCAGCAATTACAGCCTCAGGGTTTTTTTAATATGAAGCCACAAGCTTGGCACACCTGTCTTTGGCTAGTTTCGCTCATTTCTCTTTACAGAACCTCTCGAGCTGTATCGGGTTGATGCACAGCCATTTTCAGTTTCCTCCAGAGATGATTCATATCTGGGCTCTGGCTTGGCCACTCTAGGACATTCACTTCTCTGAAGCCACTCCTTCAATATCTTGGTTGTGTGCTTAGCGTTATTGTTCTGTTGAAGATACAACTGTTGCCCCAGTCTGAGGTCAACTTTACCACTCCATTTACCATATAGGTGCTGGAAGGTACCTTCACTCCCCACAGAGAAGCCCTGGAGCTTTGTCAGAGTGACCATCAGGTTCTTGGTGCCTTCCCTAACTAAAGCCCTTCTCCCTCACGGCCAGCTCTAGGAAGAGTCCATTTATGGACCCTAGAGGCTACTGTGCTCATTGGTAACTTTTAAAGCAGCAGAAATGTTTCTGTATCATTCTCCAGATCTGTGTTTGAGACAATACTGTGGAAACAGAATGCACCTGAGCTAAATTTTATGGTTGATCACAAAGGCTGTGATTTTTTCCTTTATTTTATTTTTAATAATTTAGAGAAAAAAATCACAATTTTTTTTACAGTTGTCATTATTGGGTATTATGTGTAGAATTTTAAGGGAGAAATTTTTTATTTAATTGTTCATCTGACAGCTTTTAGTTCAGACGTGTGTTGAAAGTGTTACAGAAGAATTTCAGGTCCGACCTTACAAGATTATTAAAGGTAAGCAGTGTGTTTAGTCAGACATGAGACTGACATGTTAAAACTGATTAACGTAATGAGGTGCATGTGTGAAAGGAACTGCGGTCTCTGTAAACATACAGTGTATTGAAGACCAGAAATGTCTGTGCGTACTCCAGATTGTGTGACAACCCTCTGCTAGAATCTGGAGCCTGCACCCTTCTGGAGGCCCTGCCAGAGAACCAGTCCCTGAGGCATCTGTCCCTGATGCACACTGGTATGGGAGACAAGGGGGCCCTGCAGCTGGCTGAGAGGCTTCAGCAGCACACTGGGCTCCAGGAGCTCAACTTGGCTTATAACAACATCGGAGACAATGCTGCTCTGGCCCTGGTGGACGCCTGCAGAGAACACCCCAGCATTCACACTGTGCAGTAAGAGATTCAGTATATTCCTGCAGTATCATCAGCCTCCACAGTTATATATATTTAATCATAAAAGTTTTAAAGTCTTCATATATATATATATATATATATATATATAGAGCTTAGACATTTATTCTCAGACATTTAATACAATCAATCTCTGACAATCTCTAAGTGGATTTTTACATAAACTCATACCAAATTTTTTTGTTTTAAAGTATGTAAGATACAAATGCTGTGTCTTTGTGTAGTTTGTACCTGAACCCTCTCAGTGATGTGGGGAAGCAGTCCCTCTATGTCCGAGGTGTTCCCAAGAGCCACAGTGGCAGCGGCCGGCAGGTCAAGGTACTGGCTTCAGTCACTGAAGGCTCTGACATCTCTGAGGACTGGCATCCCATTCTCAGTGTGATAAGGAAGAATGCTTCCTCCTGGGACCGGGAACGTGTAAAACAGCAACTGAAGGTACACAGAGTTACTCTTAGTCAGACTGGAAGAGATTATATTTGTAAATACAATCTGAAAATATTGAAAAAAAGTAAATTTTCTGCCAAAACATATTGCAAGAAACTTATTTTCAAGATATTGCCGTGCAGGGATGTGATGATGATGATATTAGTGAAATTTTACTATTGTATCATGGGCTTACGGTATAAGACATTAAAAAAAATTTTAATTAATACCAATCCACATAATTTACAGAATCAGATTTTTAGACCTCCATGTGTATAAAATAATAACAAATTTTAAATAAAGTATAGTATGTGTAAAACATTGTCACCCTCTATAGAAATTGAAGACAGACATCTTGGTCTGGTTTGGTATTTAAGACAAACTAAATTTTCTAAAGAGGTTTACACTTTAATAACATTGTAGGAATCGCATAAATAAGAAAAGAATGATGAAAATCTGTAGCAGAGGCCGAAATATCTGACTTTTATTCCGTAGTATGAATCGATCTCAAGACTTGATCCTACACTCTCTGCACTGCATTCAGTAAAGTATTCAGACCCTTTCACTTTTTTCACTTTTTTTATGTTGCAGCCTTATGCTAAAATCGTTTAAATCATCATCATTTCACATTTCTCTCATCAATTTACTCTCAAGAACCTATAATGACAAAGCAAAATCTGAAGAATTAGACTTTATTTATTTATTAGAATTTATTAAAAACTAAAAAATTGGAAATATCTCATTAACATAAGTTTTCAGACCATTTGCTCAGTACTAAGTTGAAGGCCAATCTTGGTTTCATCAGAACAGAAAATCTTGTTTCCCAGGTTTTTTTCTGTGTCTTTCACTGAGGAGAGGCTTCTGCCTGGCTAGTCTGCCATAAAGCCCAGATTGGTGTTGCAGTGATGGTTGTCCTTCACACTGGATCTCTGGAGCTCAGCCAGAGTGACCATCAGGTTCTTGGGCTTGTGAATATTCTCATTCATCCAGGTCATAGTTATCTCAAGGAGATTAAATTGAACGCAACTGACTGAAGCTAGCATGAACTGATGAAGTCTCTTGGATGAGAGGTGAAACGTCTTCAAAGACAAATAACCAAGTCCAGTTGCGTTCGATTTAATCTCCTTGAGACATCAGGTTCTTGGTTACCTCTCTTACCAAGACCCTGCTCCCCTGATTGTTTAGTTTGTGGAAACATCTCAAAGGTGATCAAGAAAAATGGAATAACCTGAGCTAAATGTCAAGTGTCATAGCAAAGAGTTTGAATACTTATGTCATTGTAATCTTTCTGTTTTTTCCTTAAATACATTTGCAGTGTTTTTGCCTTGTCAATATGCGGTATTGAGAGTAAACTGATAAGTGATTTTAAATGATTTTAGCATAAGACTGCACCATAACAAATTGTGAGAAAGTGAAATGGTCTAAATACACTGTGTAATGCAACTTTATCATGTTTTTCATTTGACTATTCTATGTCTTTCAAATTCCACCACACAGACCACAGTCTGTATCTATCTGCATCCTCTAAGAGGCTTGTTAATAATGTGTAGGTTATACTGTAAGCTTAGTCTCAGAAACTGAAGACAAAATACAACCAATTTCATAGAGCAGTACTCCCCATGAGTTGTCGAAAACTGACATTTAGAAATCTGTGAACTGCCCCTTTAAAAGCATCAAATGAATAACCCCCAGATTTTGATCATTTGTATATTTGAATATTTATATTTTACATTTTTTTGCAGATAGTCTAAAATGTCTATTGGACATTGTCAGGATTTTGTCAGTCATCCTCTTTGCAGGTTTTCCTCAGGGATCTGGAGTTTGGTCGTCAGCAGCAGCAGAGCCTCTTGAAGAGGCTGCATTTCCACAGGGTGGAGAAGGGCATTCGGCAGACGCTACAGATGCTGGAAAAGGACACTCTACCTCCATCCACAGGACACAGCAAGTAATCAGCAAAACTCGAAAAGATAATGTCTACAACAGTACTTCAAGTATGTATGAATGAATCCACATTAGTGTAATCTGAAGGTACACATTTCTGTGTAGATTCTCATTCATCCAGGTCATCATAGTCAAAGGAGTTAAGTTGTAAGCAACTGGACTTTTTCTTGGATTTTCTCGGACTTGAAGTTGAACTGAAGAAGCCTTTTGGATGAAAGGTGAAACGTCTTCAAACTCCTTTGACCCCAAAGGTACACAGTTTCATTATTGATTCATCCAGTCAGGAATATTTATGAAGCAGTTTTAAGATACACCTCGCGACCTTGTTTTAGTGCTTCTTATCTTAGAAGTTTCTAAACCTCTGGAGCTGAATCTATTACAAACTGTAAGAATCATGCATCTTCTCACTACTGCAGTGGGTGTGGTCTTCCAGTAGTGTGTAATGAATATTCAGCTGAAAGTGTACAAGTTTATCTAATGTGGAATAATGCCTTTGACAAATAACCCCGTACACACACACACACACACACACACACACACACATAACTGACACACTGATAATAATATTTAGACACTGAAAAAAGCTTTTGTAAATTGATTGATTACATTTAAATCTCAGCATGAAAAACTGAATAATAGTTTGTAAATGTGTTTATAAGTCTGTGCTGTCTTTTAATGATGAATCAGTAACTGAATTTTAGAATGGAATCACTAAATTTATTTTATAAATGTATTTATAAAATCAATGATTTATTTATTTATATTAAAATATTTTAATGTTTTTCTTGTAGTATAACATCAAAAAACTCAAAACTAACTCAACAATTCAAATGTAAAATTCTGTTAACTTCATCTTCAGAGAATTAAATAAATTTAAATGTAATTAATCACTTTATACTGGGTTTTTCATTTGTATTAATTGATTAATACAGGAGCAAGTCATATTGGTGCACCCTAATGTCATGGCCATGGTATTTGGAGCCACATGCAGCCACTTCTATGCAAGATAAGATAAGATAAGATAATACTTTATTGATCCCACAACGGGGAAATTCACTTGCTACAGCAGCGGAAGGAGGGAAAAGAACACAGTGTACATATTTACAGATTTACAGAAAAATTACAGATTTACAGCAAAGCCATATTAATGCAATTTAGAATGTACTTCTTAAACCATCTAAATATTACTGTATACCATCATTCACCCTGTTAGGAATGTTTTATTTCTGCAGATTGAATATTCTTACAGTGTAATCTGTCTTTGTTCTGCATCTCCACTGCCAACAGATTTGTCTTTCTCTGATACTTTTCAACAGGACCAGTGTTGCCATAGATTTAAGTCCTGACTTTAATCATCATCTTGGCAATTTGTGACTGTATTTTATTTATGTGAAGTTTTTGAACAGCGCCAGTTGGTAGTTTAAAGTGTACATATATAGACAAATGTACAATGATTTGTATGTGATAGATTAGCAATGTTGCAATGTTGCCTTATTCAAGTGTATTTCATATCAGAAAGTGTCTTCCCAAAACAGAGTGATATGTTGCATGTTGTGTACTGTTTATGAAAAAAAAAATATTTTTCTGACTGACTACTTCTGTAGTATTGATGGATGGTGATGGATTGTAATTTAAACTTTTTGCATTAAATGTTATGCTGTGAACAATGTTCTTAGTTCAAATCAAATCAATCAATCAAATTTTATTTATATAGCCCAAAATCACAAAATACATTTGTCTTAGAGGGCTTTACAATCTGTACAGGGAGTGACACCCTCTGTCCTTAGACCCTTGATTCGAGTGAGGAAAACCTTGCCCACCAAAAAACCTTTTAACAGGGAAAAAGGTGGAAGAAACCTCAGGAAGAGCCACAGAGGAGGGATCCCTCTCCCAGGACGGACAGACGTGCAATGATGTCACATGTACAGAACAAATCAACACACACATATTGTACACTCACAATGAATTATAGTGATAAACAATGACAGTGATAAAATGAGATTGTTTACAATGAATGATGAATTATTACAGTAACAGTGAAACTTTTGATAGAGAAACAGATGCACAGTAGCAAATCATTAACTAACTATAATCTGTAATGGGGATATGGTAACAATGATGATGAGTTCTTGTGGGAAAACATTTGTAAGATGAATACCATGGTACATCATGCAGACCATTAACTGTCCTTAATGATTTAAGAAAATAGTTTTGCATGTATTTGGTCATATGCCAATATACTATAATACTAATTTTTAAAACAACTGTGCTTCAGGTACTTGTCAGGTGTGCATGCAAAACGATTAAAAGTCCAAAAAAACCTTCACACTCTTAAAAGATGAACTTACACACGTGAACAAAATTGTTGGTACCTTTCGTTTAATTAAAGAAAAACGCACAATGGTCACAGAAATAACTTCAATCTGTAAAAAGTAATAATTAATAAAAATTCTAAGAAATTTAACCAATGAAAGTCAGACATTGCTTTTCAACCATGCTTCGTGCTTTTAAAAAAATAAACTCATGAAACAGGCCTGGACAAAAATGATGGTACCCCTAGAAAAGATTAAAAATAATGTGACCAAAGGGACATGTTAATTCAAGGTGTGTCCACTAATTAGCATCACA
Organism: Pampus argenteus; assembly: GCA_036937835.1. Taxonomy (NCBI): domain Eukaryota; kingdom Metazoa; phylum Chordata; class Actinopteri; order Scombriformes; family Stromateidae; genus Pampus; species Pampus argenteus. The sequence continues at coordinate 25,031,704 of CM072868.1, forward strand.
TGTCTCTACAAGCAGTAATCAGTCAGTGGGCCTATATATAGGACTACAGGTAGTCACTGTGCTGTTTGGTGACATGGTGTGTATGACGCTCAACATGGACCAGAGGAAGCAAAGGAAAGAGTTGTCTCAGGACATTAGAAAGAAAATTATCAACAAGCATCTTAAAGGTAGAGGCTATAAGAATATCTCCAAGCAGCTTGATGTTCCTGTGACAACAGTTGCACATATTATTCAGAAATTTAAGATCCATGGAACTGTAGCCAACCTCCCTGGACGTGGCCGCTGGAGGAAAATTAATGACAAATCAAGGAGAAGGATAATACGAATGGTAACAAAAGAGCCTAGAAAAACTTCTAAAGAGATTAAAGTTGGACTTCAAGCTCAAGGAACATCAGTGTCAGATCGCACCATCCGTCGTTGTTTGAGCCAAAATGGATTTAATGGGAGACGACTGAGGAGGACACCATTGTTGAAAACAAGTCATAAAAAAGCCAGACTGGAATTTGCCAAACTACATATATACACACACATATACACACACACATATATACACACACACATACACACACACATATACACACACATATACACATATATATATACACACATATATACACACATATACACACATATACACATATATATATACACACATATATACACATATATACACATATATATACACAGATATATATATACACATATATATATACATATATACACTTATATATACATACATATATATACATATACATACACATATATACATACACATATATATATATATACATATATACATACATATATATATATATACATATATACATACATATATACATATATACATACATACATATATACATACATACATATATATACATATATACATATATATATACACATATACATATATACATATATATATATATATATATATATATATATATATATATATATATATATATATATATATATATATATATATATATATCATATTTTCAGGACTATAGAGCACACCTAAACATAAGCCGCACCCACTAAAATTTGAATGAAATATATATTTTGTCACATATAAGCCGCACCGGATTATAAACCGCAAATATCCAGGCTGAGAAATAAGTTATTTAGACAGAAAGATTTTGTACCATAAGTGTTTATTCATATACTATGTTTCTGAACAGTGCTGCAATAAAAGTAGCAATAAAAGTGCTGATAAACAAAACAGAAATTTCATTGATGGTTTTATTCATCTTCCTCCTGTGCACTAAAACTAAGCTAATGAACACCATACCACTGTCACTTCATTTCTTCTGTACACTGAAGCCACTGAAGTTGTCCTCTTCAGTGTCAGAGTTGAACAGCCTCAGATAATCTTCATCACATACCGTCTCACCATAGATCCATTAACGGCAAGCTTACGTGCAGCCGCTCTGTTTCCTTCACGGATAGCCAGATCAATGGCCTTTGACTTAAAAGGGATGGGAATAAAATGGGAATTTCTTCGTGGGTTTTCCATTTTGAGGGGGTGAGGCTGCAATAATATTATATACCCCCTGTGGGCTGAAGAAAAATTCATAGAAGAGCCACATCTCTGTATAAAGCTGCATGGTTCAAAGTATGGGAAAAAAGTAGCAGCTTTTTGTCCGGAAAATACGGTATATATATATATATATATATATATATATATATATATATATAGGTCACGAGGATGTGACTGACTTTTATTACAACAGCTATTGTATTGATACCATATACTGTGAGTGGTATCTCTTTCCTTAACAATGTGTCACAATGGCACCAAGCACACACCTTTTCTTTTATGGTGGGTAAATGTTTAACTCAGATAGCTATGGCAAAAGGAGTCACCATCTCAACTGCTGACAGAGTCTTTTATTGTCCCTCTGTGCTGTGAACCTTGCACATCCACAGCTTCTCAGTGAGAACACGTACACAGTACGGATACACTCAGGACTCAATGAGGTCCACCACAGGTAAGCTCCTCTTTTGCTTCAGTCTGCTGTTCATCAGCACATAACTTCTCACTGTTTGACTATTCAAATATAAACTCTCATGGTACTTTGTGGCGACATTATTCACTCACATGAGTTCATGGCAATGGTGGGTGTTAGCTTTGTGTTGTATTAGAAGTTAAGTTCTGTGTTCCCTCTATTTGATGGTTGTTGAAACTGCCTGATCACTTTGGATTTAACACCACACTGACTTGGGTTGTTGTCTTCCTGGTTAAACATTGCCCATCCACAATTCCTGTTTGGATACTTATTGTTCTCAACACTAAGGACTTATGCAATTTTTAAAGGAGCTCTACAGAGATAATCCTCCACTGAGAGAACATTCTGTTAGCAGAAACCTTTTCTGTGAGAGCAAACAGCCATGAGCCCAGTTATCCTATCATCTGGAAAGCTCCTTCATCACAGTGAGGGAACCTGCTTTTGAAGATTCTGTTGAATCCCATTTCCTCCAAGAAAATGAATAAATAGATGAAGAATGAGAGATGAAAAAAAGAGTATATAAAGGATGAATGCATGAATGAATAGAATGATTTCTCAGGGTCCAGGCCTGTGGTGGAATGTAGCAAAGTACATTTACTCAAATACTTACTATTTACTTTCCAGATCAGTATTTTATAGGTAAAACATATGATCAGTTTGTTATATATACACTGTTACAGGGACAACTATTCAAGTGAAGATTGTGTATGCACTTCGTCTTGCTGCGGCTAATCTTCGATCCTGTCTTTTCCTGGGCAAACCTCCACCTCTCTAGCTTCTCCTCCACCTGTTCTGTAGTACGGTTGCAAGCGTTTACATTGATGTTTTGTGTGAAAGTGTTATTGGGGAACATTAATGTTGATTTTATTTGGATATTTTGTATACTTATACGGGTGTCTAAATGGGAACTTTTTATTTTGAAATATGCGACCTCTGTGTGCATGTGACGTAATAACCGGCACAGGTGAGCCGCACGTTAGATGGACTCTAGCCTGGCGTAGTTTCGGCCACGGAAAAGATGCTCTCAAGTTTAGAGCAAGGACGTTTAATGCTGAGAAGAGCAAAGACTGAAGATATTAAGCTTAACTTTCTCACTGTGCACGCAGCCAACGAGGTAAAGCATTTGTTTATTCATTTCGTTCGTTATTTCAGTTACATGTTAGTTTTATGGCTGACAATATTTTAATACTGTGTATTATGTGTATGTTTTTAGTTTTCACAGTTTGAAGACGGTTTTGCCGAAGATTAAACCTGTTAAAGAAAACCACTTGCGTCTTCGTGCTTTGGGAGGGAGTTACATGTTCCCTGCTCTCACTACAGATCATAATATCATCTGCAAACATCATAGTCCATGGAGATTCCTGTCTAGCCTTGTCTGTCAGTCTGTCCATCACCATAGTGAACAAGAAGGGGCTGAGAGCTGATCCCTGATGCAGTCCCACCTCCACCTTGAACTCCTCTGTCATACCTACAGCTAGGGATGTAACGATACATCGTGACACGATTAAAATCGGTACAAATGCGTGACGAGTCGCACCGGTTGATAGAAAAAATGAATCGCGATTCTTCGCGAATGTGAGACAAGTCGGATATGTTCTTTTTTGTCTTTTTTTTTATTAGAAATAGGTTACGTTATCTTAAAAAAAGTCACTGGTTGGCGATTCATTTGTTCAACGTCAGGCGTCAAGTTATGTGACTCACGTCATTACGTAGGTATGGAGCACAGAACTATGGGAAACTATGGCGACGGTAGACAACAACTTTAAGATAGAGGATGCGCCGAGCGGTTTTAAATCACCTGTTTGGCAACATTTTGGATTCCCAGTATATTCAGATACAACCGGTAAAAATAGGACAGACAAAACAAAAACGGCATGCAAATATTGTAAGAGACTGCTGACATATAGCGGCAACACAAGTAATATGCAACAGCATATTAGCCGCCACCATAGCGAAAAGCTAAGTAACGCTACGCCACCTCGTCAGCGAAAATTGCCAAAGGGGCAAACCACCCTGTTGAGAGGCTTTTCGTCTCCTGTTCCCCATCACAACCAAAGAGCGCAAGAAATTACCAAGGCAATTGGTTATTTTATCGGAAAAGATTTGAGTTAGTTAGTTTATTTGAAGAGTTTTTATGTTTTGATGTTATTATTTTGAAGTGGGATTTGTTTTTAAAAATCCAGTTATTCTTTGTTATTTAAGTGATTAACTGCTTAATTTGCACTTTTTTTTATAAGACACAAAAACAAAAATGTTTAACAGTGTTTCTGTAAAGAAAGGACCTCTCTTTTTGGTCAAGATTTTATATTGTTTTGTTATTTAAGATTGAATTACACCAGTTTACTTGTGAGATTGTTTTCTCAAGAAAGGAGATATGTATTTTGTTTTAAGATGCACTTTAAGTTGTACTTCATAAGAACACAAAGGTTTGAGGGAATAATATTTTTTCCTACAAATAAAAAGAATTTTATTTGGTCATAATTTGTCTGTAGCTCATTTTGATTAAAGAAAAATCGTGAGAAAATTGTATCGTGAACAAAAAATCGTGACTCGAATCGAGTCGTGAGTTGAGTGTATCGTTACATCCCTACCTACAGCACACCTCACCACTGTCTTGCAGCCCTCATACATGCCCTGCACAACTTTAACATACTTCTCTGCCACTCCAGACTTCCTCATACAATACCACAGTTCCTCTCTGGGCACCCTGTCATAAGCTTTCTCCAGATCTACAAAGACACAGTGCAGCTCCCTCTGACCTTCTCTGTACTTTTCTATCAACATCTTCAAAGCATGAAACCATATTGTTGTTCACAAATGCTCACTTCTAACTTCAACTACTCTTTCCCACAACTTCATTGAATGGCTCATCGTCTTTTTTCCTCTGTAGTTGACACAACTCTGCACATCTCCCTTGTTCATAAAAATAAGCACCATCACACTTCTCCATTCCTCAGGCATCTTTTCACTATCTAAGATCCTGCAAACAACCCAGTCAAAAACTCTCCTGCCACCTCTTCTAGACACGTCCATACCTCCACAGGTATATCATCAGGACCAAGTGCCTTTCCACTCTTTATCCTTTTCAATGGCCTCCTCACTTCATCATTACTAATCTTTGCTACTTCCTGGTCACAGTCACCTCTTTTACTCTTCGTTTTCTCTCATTTTCCTCATTCATCAACACTTCAAAGTACTCTTTCCATCTTCCCATCACACTACTGGAACCTGCCAATACACTTCCACCCCTATCCTTAATCACCCTGACCTGCTGCACACCCTTCCCGTCTGTCTGCCTTGCCAACCTGTACAAATCAGTCTCTCCCTCCTTACTGTCCAACCTAGCATACAAGTCATTGTAAGCCTCTTGTTTAGCCTTTGCCACCTCTACTTCCACCTTACACTGCATCTCCCTGTACTCCTGTCTACTCTCTTCATTCCTCTAAGTGTCCCACTTCTTTTTAGCTAACCTCTTTCACTCCTGCACCTCTTCATTCTATGACCAAGTCTGACCGTTCCAACATTTAAAGTCCCTACTATAAGTCCTAGACTATTGGCTTTCATCTTCTCTCTCTTCCTGCGAACACAACGTAATTCTCTTCTTCGACCAACACTAGTCCAATTTTCACCGGCACCCTGTAGTTGAACCACACTAATTGCAGTCGTTGTTAACCCGGGCCTCGACTGATCCTGTATGGAAGTCATAGATTTGATTTGGTATTACTACTAAAGCTGATTCATCTGTTATCTCCAGACACATACGTTTCCACTTTCGAGTCAGGCAGTATGACCATTTCTGGACTATATTCATATAGGTGTGACTTTGATTGCCCCAATAGGTCATCAGCTCCTGTAGTACCCACACTCTGCACCAGAGTAGGTTTTCCCATAATGTCTCTCGGCAGCCTTCAACAACACCAAGATAAATTCTGTCAATGGTCTTGGCTTTCCATCTGGACATTTCCATACCAGAAGAACACTTGTCTCCAAAGTATAGTAACAGCTTTAGTACAGTAACAAGATTAAGTAGTAACTAACACATCACATGATTATAACATTATCTAGTGTGACACTGGCAGCTAATGTTTTTACAATTACACTTTGTACTATTACTATTTACATCCCTTTTCTATCCTCTGTGTTGCATAGTTCATTATCAATGCTTCATATGTATCTAACATTCTAAACTGATCTTGGCAGTGGTAATGGTGACAGCAGTGTGTTTGTGCTATGTGATTTCTACATTTTTTTAGCATCTTTGCTAACCTTTTTTTTTTAATTCACTTCAGGCTGTCGGTTCATTTTGTTGCTACAATGTTTTTTCACTTTTTGAGAGGACTTTGTGTGTATCCAGAGTCACTTCAGTACAGCCAGGAGTCCTGCTTTTCAGGACTCGGGCATGGGAGCTGTGAACACCAGGACGGTTCAGTCCAGTAGAAATTGTCTGGCATGTTTCATCTACTGACTCTAAAAGCTCACCAGAGACTTGCAAGGCGAGGCCTTTAGAGAATCCTTCTATTATCCTTTCAAATGTTCAGTCCCTTGGCAACAAAATCGACTTTCTACAGGCAAATGTGAAATTCCTTATGGAATATAAGAATGCCTGTATTCTTGCACTGACTGAATCGTAGCTTAAGGAACATGATCAACAGACTTCCAGTGTGCCGAGCATGGAGTAGACATGCAGCTCTCTAGCTCCCACTACTCACTTTTTCATTTATCATTTTGAACTTTTTTTGTCATAACGTTGAGCGACTGAGTCCATTAGTGAATAACATCGACACTATGCAGTAATTATGTCAAGATATGGGAAACAAACCAAGAAAGATATTGCAGTGGATGACTCTGCAGCTGCTAGCATATCAACAAAAGCATCGCGGATCTGCTTGTGAAACACAGGGCTTCATTGGCCGCTGACTTCAAGTCATCGTTTGTGGGTCTGGAAGGCAAACTAGACAAGGTTCAAGCTGAAGTCGCGGCACAGGGACAGCGTATAACTGATCTCGAGTCCAATGCCGGCCGCGTCCCGTCATCATTCGCTTTCACTGATACCAGATTAAGAACTTGGTAAAACGAGAGGCACGTAAACAAGGTGAGCTTGAATATCATGGCCACAAGCTTGGATTCTACGAGGACTAAAATCAAATCAAATTTTATTTATATAGCCCAAAATCACAAAATACATTTGTCTCAGAGGGCTTTACAATCTGTACAGGGAGTGACACCCTCTGTCCTTAAAACCTCGATTCTAATGAGGAAAAACTTGCCCACCAAAAAACCTTTTAACAGGGAAAAAGGTGGAAGAAACCTCAGGAAGAGCCACAGAGGAGGGATCCCTCTCCCAAGACGGACAGACGTGCAATGGATGTCACATGTACAGAACAAATCAACACACACATATTGTACACTCACAATGAATTATATAAGAATGTTTACAATGAATGATAACACTGTGATAGAGAAACAGATGCACAGTAGCAAATCATTAACTAACTATAAACTGTAATGGGAATATGGTAACAATGATAACGGTGACAATGCATGCAGAAGATGCCACGCAGGACCACAGCAGCAGACACAGTCCACAAGAACCTACTGGACGAGAGAGCACAGAAACTCCGGGGAAGAAGTTTAATTAGTAACATGATAGATAGAGAGAGAGAGAGAGAGAGAGAGAGAGAGAGTATGTGAGTCCCCCGGCAGTCTAGTTCTATGGCAGCATAACTAAGGGATGACCTGAGCCAGCCCTAATTATAAGCTTTATCAAAAAGGAAAGTCTTAAGTCTACTCTTAAAGGTGTTGATCGTGTCTGCCTCCAGAACACAGAGTGGTAGTTTATTCCACAGAAGAGGAGCTTGATAGCTGAAAGCTCTGGCTCCCAATCTACTTTTAGACACTATAGGAACCACAAGGAACCCACCATCCTGGGAGCGCAATGTTCTAGTGGGGTGGTAAGGTACTATGAGCTCTTTCAAATATGATTGTGCCTGACCATGAAGAGCTTTGTAAGTTAGTATAAGAATTTTAAATTCTATTCTAGATTTAACGGGTAGCCAGTACAAGGAAGCCGAAATGGGAGAGATGTGATCTCTGATTTTGGTTCCTGTCAGAACACGTGCAGCAGCGTTCTGAATCAGCTGCAAACTCTTAAGAGACTTATTAGAGCAGCCTGATAACAAAGAGTTACAATAGTCCAGCCTAGAAGTAACAAATGCATGGACTAGTTTTTCTGCATCCACTTGAGAAATGATGCGTCTGATTTTGGCAATGTTACGCAAGTGGAAGAATGCAGTCCTCGAAAGTTGTTTTATATAGTTATTAAAGGACAAGTCTTGATCAAAAACAACGCCAAGATTTTTTACGGTGGAGCTGGTGGCCAGGGTGATCCCATCTAAGGCTAAATCTCTGGAATGATAGTTTCTAAGGTGTTTGGGTCCTATTACAAGAACTTCAGTTTTTTCTGAATTTAGCATCAGAAAATTGTGGGTCATCCAATTTTTTATGTCCTTAATGCATGCTTGAAGTCTAGTCAAGTGATTGGTTTCATCAGGCTTGATCGATAAATATAATTGGGTGTCGTCGGCATAACAGTGAAAGTTAATTGAATGATTCCTAATAATGTTCCCTAAAGGAAGCATATATAAACAGAAAAGAAGTGGCCCTAATACAGAACCTTGTGGGACTCCATGAGAAACTTTGGTTTGCATGGAGGATTCATCATGAACATGAACAAACTGAGATCGGTCTAGGAAATATGACTTAAACCAGCCTAGGGCGGTTCCTTTAATGCCAATTTGGTATTCCAGTCTCTGTAAAAGAATCTGATGGTCAATGGTGTCAAATGCGGCACTAAGATCTAATAGGACAAGTACAGAGATGAGTCCTTTGTCTGATGCCATTAGGAGGTCGTTTGTAACTTTAACTAGTGCGGTCTCTGTGCTATGATTTACTCTAAATCCTGACTGAAACTCCTCGAATAAGCTGTTTGTGTGGAGAAAATCACATAGTTGGTTGGCTACGGCTTTCTCAAGTACCTTCGAGATGAATGAAAGGTTTGATATCGGTCTGAAGGCATAGCATAGATTCATTAACGACAAACTTACGTGTCATTACTGTTTACTTCACGGATAGCCAGATCGATGGCATTCAACTTAAAAGCTGCATCATAGGAATTGCTTCGGTTTTCCATTTTGAGGGGGTGAGGGTGTAATAATATTATATACCTGTGACGGAGCAGCTCCGTCAATGACTGCGGCCTTCGCACGCACACACACACAGACACTGTGAGCTGAAGAAAAATTAATAGAAAAGCCGCACCTAGGTATAAGCCGCATGGTTCAAAGTATGGGAAAAAAGTAGCGGCTTATAGTCCGGAAAATACGGTAAATATTAGGGACAAAATTCATCACCTTTTGCCCTCAACAGGCACTCATCTGAAATTGGATACAGCAAGTTTGGAAATAGCTATAAAACCTGATATATATTTAGACTGCTTCTCTCCCGTCGACATTCAACAAATAACTACAATAATTTCTTCATCTAAGTCGCCAACCTGTCTCTTAGACCCCATCCCAACCAGGCTGCTTAAAGATGTATTACCTATAGTTCCTTCCTTGTTGGATATGATTAATTTGTCTTTATTATCAGGATATGTACCACAGTCCTTTAAAATAGCTGTGATTAAGCCTCTTCTTAAAAAACCAACTCTAGATCAAGAGGTTTTAGCCAATTACAGGCCAATATCAAACCTTTCATTCATCTCTAAGGTACTTGAGAAAGCCGTAGCCAATCAGCTATGTGATTTTCTCCACACAAACAGCTTATTCGAGGAGTTTCAGTCAGGATTTAGAGTAAATCATAGCACAGAGACCGCACTAGTCAAAGTTACAAATGACCTCCTAATGGCATCAGACAAAGGACTCATCTCTGTACTTGTCCTATTAAATCTTAGTGCCGCATTTGACACCATTGACCATCAGATTATCTTACAGAGACTGGAATATCAAATTGGCATTAAAGGAACCGCCCTAGGCTGGTTTAAGACATATTTCCTAGACCGTTGTCAGTTTGTTCATGTTAATGATGAATCCTCCATGCAAACCAAAGTTTCTCATGGAGTCCCACAAGGTTCTGTATTAGGGCCACTTCTTTTCAGTTTATATATGCTTCCTCTAGGGAACATTATTAGGAATCATTCAATTAACTTTCACTGTTATGCCGACGACACCCAATTATATTTATCGATCAAGCCTGATGAAACCAATCACTTAACTAAACTTCAAGCATGCATTAGGGACATAAAAAATTGGATGACCCACAATTTTCTGATGCTAAATTCAGATAAAACTGAAGTTCTCCACCGTAAAAAATCTTGGAGTTGTTTTTGATCAGGATTTATCCTTCAATGACTATATAAAACAACTTTCGAGGACTGCATTCTTCCACTTATGTAACATTGCCAAAATCAGACACATCATTTCTCAAGCGGATGCAGAAAAACTAGTCCATGCATTTGTTACTTCTAGGCTTGACTATTGTAACTCTTTGCTATCAGGCTGCTCTAATAAATCTCTTAAGAGTTTGCAGCTGATTCAGAATGCTGCTGCACGTGTTCTGACAGGAACCAAAATCAGAGATCACATCTCTCCCATTTTGGCTTCCTTGCACTGCCTACCCGTTAAATCTAGAATAGAATTTAAAATCCTTCTACTAACATACAAAGCTCTTCATGGTCAGGCACCATCATATCTAAAAGAGCTCATAATACCTTACCACCCCACTAGAACACTGCGCTCCCAGGATGCTGGGTTCTTTGTGGTTCCTATAGTGTCTAAAATTAGATTGGGAGCCAGAGCTTTCAGCTATCAAGCTCCTCTTCTGTGGAATAAACTACCACTCTGTGTTCGGGAGGCAGACACGGTCAACACCTTTAAGAGTAGACTTAAAAAACTTTCCTTTTTGATAAAGCTTATAATTGGGGCTGGCTCAGGTCATCCCTTAGTTATGCTGCCATAGGACTAGACTGCTGGGGGACTCACATACTCTCTCGTTCTCTCTCTCTCATCACTACCCATCTATCTATCTATTCTGTATCTATTCTTGTTCTGTACATGAGACATCCATTGCACGTCTGTCCGTCCTGGGAGAGGGATCCCTCCTCTGTGGCTCTTCCTGAGGTTTCTTCCACCTTTTTCCCTGTTAAAAGGTTTTTTGGTGGGCAAGTTTTTCCTCACTCGAATCGAGGGTCTAAGGACAGAGGGTGTCACTCCCTGTACAGATTGTAAAGCCCTCTGAGACAAATGTATTTTGTGATTTTGGGCTATATAAATAAAATTTGATTTGATTTGATTTGATACTGTTCCCTCCGGGCCTCTTGGAAGAAACACTGCTCACACCACTTCTTAATGGTTTACCAGTAGAGAGAATCTTGACCTCCCAGGGATCAGAGTGACTGCTTCCCTGAAGCAAAAGGTCATTATGTTTGCCATCCTGTCTGCTGCAGCCCACAGCTGCAGATGAGGTAGGCTTGGTTTTCCGCTTAGGGCCTTTGGGAGAAGCTTTGATTGATTCGGGGAAGCAAGGGCACTTGGTAAAAGATGGTTTACTTGCAGGATCACTGTCCAGCTCTAAGAAACAAACACCGCTGTCATTTAGAGAGCTCTTAACATGTTGCTGCAGAAATGGTTGTCTATGAAATACACTTGGTGGTGTCGGCGTCAATGTATTCTCTGATGTCATGTTAAGCCCCTGGACCAAAACAGGTTGGCAGTGGTTCACCTTCCCCACCCCATGATGGATCCTGTTTCCCAATCAATGTGTGGGTTGTGACTGAGGAGCCATGGATGTCCCAGAATCAGAGTATGTGCAGGAGACTTGAATAAGAAAAAACGTATGTGTTCTGTGTGTCTATTGATGCGGAGCTTGAGAGGCTCTGTGATGTGTGTGATGGTGAAAAGTTCCTGTCCATTTAGTGCTCTGGCATGGATGGGCTTGGCCAAAGGTTCAGCCCTGAGGCCTATCTTCTCCGCTAACCCCCAGTCCATCATGTTTTTATCGGCCCCTGAGTCTATGAGAGCTCCTAGTGCGGTGGTAGTGGCGTGGTGCATTACCTTAACTGGTGTCAGGCGGCATGAAATGAGGGCTGTGGCTGGAGGTTGACTCACCTCCCGGGGCTTTCTGGTTGGACAGGCGGCGACGAGGTGATTAGTCTGTCGTAGTAAAAGCAGCTGCCCTCCTGCTGGCGTCGTCGTCGCTCCTCCGGCGTCAGCCTCACCCTGCCAAGCTGCATGGGCTTCTCCTCCCTGGCGGTGGAAGAGGGAGAGCCGTGTTCTGGTGGCAAATAACGGGGAGCCTGCCTGTCCGGGGCTGTGAAGAGTGGAGACCTCTCCGATGTCGAGCCGCTGTACCGCCTTGCCTTAGCTCACGAACCCGGTTGTCTGTATGGATGGCGAGCGCGATGAGAGGGTCCTTTCAGGAAAACAATGTACAGGGCGGTGCTGTTCCAGACGGTCTCCGCCGCCAGGGTGTGAAAGCGGATGCCGTAGTCACACACCAAGTCTCTGCCCTGTGTCAGACTGCTCAGCTCCCTGGCCTTCTCTCGGTCCATAGATACAGGGTCAAACGTCTTCATGAGCGCAGCTTTAAAGTCTGTGAAGGAGGAACAAAGTGGAGAGTCACGAGCCCACTCGGTGGTGGCCCAAGCTCTGGCTCTCCCGGTCAGGTGGGAAATCATGAACGCAATCTTGGATCTATCTGTGATAAAAACATGAGGAAGCTGGACAATGAGGACTCAGATGCAGAGTTGGCAGACAGCTGTTTTATTAGGATCGGCAATATCCTCGACTGAGCGAGGCTATAAAAAGGTCTAAACTAGAGAAAACGAAAAATCACAACAAAGGAGGAAAAAACACTGAACTACTCTTTAAGAAAGATAAACTAAATCAAAATCACTCACAATAAGGAAAAACAAAAGGCTATGAAACATTAACTTTAAGGCGCTCAAAAACGAGGCTGAAAACACACTAGGCTAAATATAAAGAAACAAAAGGACTAGACTATGAAGTACAACAGAAAATCACTCTTACAAGGAAGGCAAAACAAAAGATCACTAGAGCTAAGACGCTATGGCTGTGGGCTATGAACAGAAAATCACTCTTACAAGGAAGGCAAAACAAACGATCACTAGAGCTAAGACGCTATGGCTGTAGGCTATGAAATAAGGCTTGGGTGAACGCTACAAAAGACGAAACACTTCGGCACGGGACAAAGGGAGACGCAGACAATATATACACCAGGTAATGGGGAACAGGTGGAAACAATCAGGACAGGGAAGACAATCAGACCAGTGACACATGAGGAAGGGCAAGTGACCTGAAACGAGAGGAGAGTTATCTTTTAAAATAAAACAGAAAGTGACAAGACAAGACAAAAACCCAGCTTGACCTCACCGCGGTGTGACATCTTGGTTGAGTCCAGTTGCGTTCGACTTAATTTCCTTGAGATAACCATGACCTGGATGAATGAGAATATTCACAGGCTTGTGCTGAACAGGGTTGATCAAGTCCTTTTATCTGCACTTTGGAAAATGTTTTGCCACTTCTATGATTATTTATTGATTAATTAATTAATGTCACTGTATCTGTCTCTCACACAGGCTGCCAGGATGCGATGGGATTTCCACGGTATGTTCATATCTTACTGTTAAAAGCTCCTAATAACCAGGAATCGTCTGCCTTTTAAAGAACCTTGTGTGTGTTTTAGCCCAGTCCTTAGAAATCTTATTTTACGTTACTGCCATTTTCTAAATGAAAATGAAAAACACTACGTCCATATTTTGTTTTAGCATTGAACTTCCAATTGCAACAGTCATGTAAATTGTGCAGTGCAAAGTAATCATGTGAAGATTTGTATTAAATATACATTTAAACCTTATGTTCGGTGTAAAATAGGGCCAGGGTCCAAATTACAAAATGTTTTTTCTTACTTCTCTTCTATGCAGTTTTATTTTCATTAATCCAGGTTTCAAAACAATCTGTCTGAGATTTTTTTCACCACCCAAATATGAGATGAGGTTTTCTTGTTTGTAGTGCTCACAGCATTTAAGATCACAGTTATGTGTTCACATTTCAGATGTCATTAAAGGATTAGTAGAGTCCAAAATTGTTGTCCAAAAACTATTAATTACACATTTGTGAGCCACACTGATGGTGGGTGACATGTTCTTTCATTACTATGAACACACACTGTAGGTTGTAGGTTGGATTTAATCCCACACACCATTTTGCTATAAGAAATATTCATTTAACTGCCACACTGCACTACATTTCCTCTTGTTTGAGTAAGATTTAATAAAACTACGGTGACCAGATGTTAGGAAATGAATGAGCTTTTTTCACAAATGAATCTTTAAAACCATGTTTTTAAATATGTGTGTCTTCAGTAGGAACAAATTAAAGGCAAAGTGTGACCAACTACAACATACTTTGAAATGGTTGGCAGTGTTTTTGATTTGTAGTAAATGAAGTACAATGTGCAAAAACACTGGTATATTTATTTAACAGGTTATCATTTTAACTGTATTTACCCCCTTGCTGTATTCTCCTCACTCTAGTTTCATCTTCAATCCAAAGGAAGGGATTGATAATCCAGCTCTGGTCATCAATGATGATGCAAGTAAGTTTTAACAGACATATCTATATGTATGTTTGACCTTTAAAAATCCTTTTATAAAGTGATCCATCAGTGTTTGCTTGTTGTTTAAGGTCTTGTTTGTATACATGTGTCAAGAGCCTGTCCACAGTCCGGTGCCCAGGCTGTGCCAGCTGAAGCGTCAGGAGGGACAGAGCTTTGGCTTCTACCTGCAGGTGGTAAAGGACGGCCAAGGCTTTGAGATCAGAGATATGGAGCCATGGAGCCCTGCGGTGCACAGTGGCCTCAGACAGGGAGACAGAGTGCTGGAGATCAATGACGAATATGTGGACAACTTGGACATCTATAGGGTTAGTGTTCATAATTCTGTAGTCAGGATACACCATGATGGATCCATCACTTTACCATCTGCATCTTTACAGCAAGATACATTATCACAATATATACCAGAAAAATTTCCATGAAGTTTGCTATGGATGTTCATGGATACCACAATCTCCAGGGACCCTTCTGACCGAAGTTTCACTCTTGTCCAAACAATAGGCACAGATAGTTCTTTGTCAAAGTGCATATGTGTAATGTGTAAGATTTGGCCAGAAGTTTAGTTTAAAGCATTCAAAAGATTAACTAAAATGATCAAACAAACAAACGCGAAGGCAGTTTTGATGTTTCCCTAGACACTCTAGACTTGAACTCTAGACCTTTTATCTGCTCCTGGAAAAATTAGATAATAGGTAATAACACACAGCTGGCCATGGAACAGCTGAGCAGACAATTGTCTCATTACCTTTGGTCCCTTAAAAGGGTTAGGGTTAGTAATTCTGTAATTAGTGTTGTAATTCCTACACAGTTCACCTGATTTGGATATAAATACCATTAAATTATAGCTGAAAGTCTGCAGTTAAAGCACATCTTCATTGTATTTCAAACCCATTGTGGTGGTGTATAGAGCCAAAAATATTAGAATTTTGTTGGTGTGCCAATATTTATGGATCTGACTGTAGATACACACACACTGTATACATTATACACAATATATACACTTTTGTAAATGGATGGCTTATTAATGGTGAACATAGTCAAAATATTTATGCTAAAAGAAAGGGAAAAAACTAGAGGTGTTACTTATATGCTATTTTGCTATGGTTTTGCTAGTCCGGTCCATTTTAAATCAAACTGGGCTGTATGTGGCCTATAAAGAAAAATTAGTCTGACATCCCCTATAAGCCCAACAGGAAGTCAGCCATTTTTAAATAAATTTTGCATTTTTTACAGATTTTTTGTCCATTTGCAATCATTTAACAAACTACCTCAGTGAATTTATCTGCGCAACTTCAAATTTGGACAGTTTTATCTTAAGTTTTATATTAAGACTTTGTGGCATGTCAGTTTTCATGTTTCATAATGTCTGGCACTGGTGGGAACAATAACTAATCATTGTTATGAATCATATTGAAATGTTAAATATCAATAAAATTATTCAAATGAATTTACCACTCGGGACCTGGGACTAATAACCAAACAGTGGAAAAAATTCTCAAGAGAAAGGTGTTAATTAAAAATGTCAGTGTCTGTGGGAGTTGAGTTAAGCTCTGATGCTCAGCACGTGTGTATGAGCGTGTGTAGTAGTGTGTATGTGCCTGGTAAGGTGGCTGCTGGTGACCATCTTTCTAGTTTTCTTGTTTAAAGTCTATGTTGCTGTCTTGCTGAATCTGCTGGGCAAATAATTCTTGGGAGATATTTGGACCTTGGAGTTTCTTGCTGCAGCAGCTGTTGATAGTCCCCATCTGATATGACAAAATTTGCAGACTGGACTTGACTGGACTCACGTGAATCACAGATACTAGAGATACCTGGTACATGTTAAAATATATTTTGGTTTCCTTATTTGTTATTTTCCCTTGTTGTTCCGTAACTGAACTTAACTTCTTGTACTAAAACTGAACTAAACTGTTGTTTTAACTGAACTGAACTGAAAGAAATATTATTTTGTTTTGGGATTTTATTGGAAAGGGGAAATTCAAACTGGACTTTTGGGGTTTTCTGGGAGGAACATTTTCTCCATTTGTTTTTTGGTCTGTACTTGAGTTATTAATACATTTAATTGCATTGAGAGATATTCGTTACAGTGATTTACTGTTTGTCGGCCTATGATATATGTTATGGTTTTCAGTATGTGCTCTGGAGGTTTCAAGATATGAGTGTGGTGTTTGATCGTACTCTTTATTCAGTGCAGTGTGCCGATGACTAACTTAATAAACTTTTTTGTAATTACTTAATAGGTGGTGAGGAAGGTCCAATCATGTGGCTTACATCTGTTTCTCCTGGTGCTGAGGCAAGATGAGTATGAGCAGGTACTGTATGATCATCTAGAAAAATGACTTTTAAAAATGTATAGTTTAGAAAGGACTGTATACTGGTGTAATTCCCCAAATGAGTCAGACATTTCCAGACTTGTCCTTGCCCAAAACAGGCCTGGGTAAGACACCAGTATTTCTGGGAAGGTCAAAGAGTTTCTTATTAAAAACTGGGTGGTGGCTAAGCAACACACTGCTGTTACATTGTTTTATTGAAAAGTGTTGCTTTTTTCATTATTTTGCACTGTCCCACACACTTCTACTCTGAGTAATTTATTAACCAGGTACTTTTACTTAATTTGGTTTCTCCAATGATAATTTTCACTTTTACTTGAGTCATTTTTTTATGGGAATAACGTTTTGATCTTGGCATCACTCTGTTATTAGTTTGTTGACTTCAGCAAATTCTCACCACATCACCACTCACATCTAACCTACAAAGAGCTGTAGTGAGTCAGAGGAACTGGACATACCTGTTTGAGTGGGTCGTTGCTGTTCTGGGGCTACACTTGTTCTGTAAATGACAGCGTTATTTTGTTTGTGTTGTTCCTTTGATTGTTCAGTTGATGTCTCCTTTTCAGGCAGTGAGTATGGGTGTGGACCTGAGGGCACTGGCTACAGCCACCAAAGGGGACCGCTGCTCCAGACCCAGACTGTGTTACATCAGCAGACACCCAGAGCATGGCCTGGGAATGACCATCATCTCAGTGGAGGGTACCAACACACTGCTGTCTCTTCATGGATCTGGATTGCTTTGGCTTTTTATTGTGACCAGCCTAAGGCTGATTCTGTCCACCACACCTGTCAGATGTATGGATTATCTTGGCAAAGGAGAAGGAGATTTAAGAGAAATACGCCTTTTGTGTGCATAGAAAAAGTCTTAATCATATTACTAGGTAGACTAATTATTTACTAACAGCAGAGAATGACTTCCTCTTTAAACTCTAGTACAACTGTTTATGCTGATAGTGATGATTATGATATTAATAACAGATATCTCACTAGGCCAGAAAGGCCAGTACATCGTGAGCACAGTGATTGATGGTCCAGCAGAGAGAGCTGGTGTCCATAGTGGAGACAGACTGATCTGGATCAACGGCGTCATGGTGTCCACGCTCACACACTCCTCTCTCAACAGAACTGTATGAATCCACTTTTCCTCACATCTACTGCACTCATAATCACTTGTGCAGTTTGTTAAACTGAACATATGTGTGACTCATGCAGTGTGTTTGGTTCTCAGCTGAAGAAGAATGCAAACTCAGTGACAGTGCTGGTCATTGACAGTGAGAGTGAGTGTTGCTACGTCAGGAGGAAGATGCCCATCTTGCCTGTGGTGGCAGAATGCTGCAGCCTCCCTCACACAGCCAAGACCATGCATCTGGTTAAAGGACGTAACGGGTACGGCTTCCTCCTGAGGCAAGAGAAGCTGGCTGTCACACGACAGATAGGTGAGATACACTGATGGAAACATGACAAGATGATCCCATCCATCCCCTTATACAGCCCTGTCACCATGTATACAGTCAATTGTCATGTAGTCTAAACACAATAAGAAGCTTGGACAACATATGTAGGCATTATTTTACTCCCACTCTAACAAATCTTTATAGACATGTCAACGTTAATCATTCAAGTACTAAAAAGCATTTCATTCATTGTGTGGAAGCCCAGCCAGAGTGGTTCGGGAGGTGGTCGGCGGCAGACTCAGACTCTTGTTGAATGAGTGAGTGATGTCTGTGTAGATTTTCATTCATCCAGGTCATCGTAGTCAAAGGAATTAAGTTGTATGCAGAAGTGAAGAAGCCTTTTGGATGAAAGGTGAAACGTCTTCAAACTCTAAGAAAAAGTCCAGTTGCTTATAACTTAACTCCTTTGACAATGAATGAACAAGTGTCTCAAAAAAACCCAATAGTACTTGTATCATTGTTTACAACAAACACATAATCCACAACTCAATAATAATCCCCATCACAAAATAAGTACAGATCATATATATATATATGCTAAACTAAAAATGTAACTAAGTAAAATATATCCCACCATACTTGGTCTACTATCGGCAGGACATCATTTGTCTGTGCTTTCCAAAAAAATCTCTGTTAATAATGTTTTATGATGTGATACTCTAACTTTAAGGTAACACCATGATTTGTCATCATGGCTATAGTAAAAAACATGACAATCATAGTTATTGTTTTTAAAAACTGTCCCGACTCACAGTTGGAAACACGACATTTGCGGTTGGAAACGGGACGTTAGGATCTAACTGGCCACCCAACCTACCACTTCCAAATATGGAAATTTGTCACATTTATCGTCTGAACTATGTAATTACTATGGCTACTAGACAGCGTTTGTTACTCAAATGTAAATAGGTTGTTTACGTTAGCTGACGTTACGACATATAGTGTCATTTTTCTCAGGATGACAGGCACCAATAAATTCTTGTACTTCTTAAATAATTGTTATACAGTGGAAACCGCATATAGTGATCATTTTGGGTCTTTTAATACATGATGTGGTATATTTTTCATTTCATGACCACAAGTGAACTGTTTGTCCTAAAAGCAATAAGTAGTTATTGTCTTACAACCAAAGTAAGCATCTTATAAGCTTTGACAGTTGGTGGTCAGCAAAATGTGTCGTATAACGGTGGTAGTAATTCTAAAGTTAGCGATCTTATGTGCAAGGATAAAGCAAACAACTTGAGCAGTTATCTTACGTCAAATGATTCAATAATTGAAGGCCTTGAGCCAATGTATTTTATTGCAAGTTGAATCACTGCTGACATGTTGGAGGACATATATGATGTCATTGAGGAAGGAATGATTTCTTTCTTTCTGTAACTGTAATAACTAATAGTGTCTAATATAGCCTCCACAAAGCTGTCTGTTTCATTTATAACCACGTAATGCCAATTAGATAGTAATATCCATGACACTTAATATATTAATGGGAGGGCCTGTGTTGGTCTTAAAAACCATACTCAAAAGCCTTTCTCTTAATTGTTTCTGAACTTCACTCAATTTCTGTCCAAACCTCCTTTTCCCAGTTCATGTGCTGCGGGAGGTGGATGTGGGGAGTCCAGCTGAGAGGGCAGGGATGGATGATGGAGACCTGCTGCTGGCAGTCAACTGGGAACCTGTGGAGTCCATGGAGCATGAGGACATTGTCAAAAAGATCAGACATAGTGGTGATAAAGTCAACCTCACCTCTATATCTATACCAGGAAGAGACTTTTACAAAGAGGTCACAATGCTCATACTGTGTACTTGAGATATATTGATCACACAGATAGTGAATCATTATGTGCCTTTAACTGCTTAATGTGTTTGTTCTGCAGTTAGGCATTTCACCCCTGTTGTTTCATGAAGAATTTATAGTCCAAGATGAGAGGAAGCAGGCTGTGTCCCGCTGCAAGAGACAGAGTGGAACTCTACTAAGACATGGAGATGGATGCCTTTCTTATTCCACACTCTGTGTTCAGGACAGAGATGAGACAGGCTCTTGTCTTCACTCAGACTGTGTCCCTGATCAGACCGAAAGTTTCACGACACAGGTATTGTCTGCAAAGATCCTGCCTTCTACCTGTATTTTCTTTTCTTATTTGCTGTGTGTGGGACATTTCTGGGCTGCAACCTTTGGGCACTCAGCCGTCCAGAGTGTGATTCATAGTTTAGTGAAAATCGCCATCTCCCTCCTCTGCTCAATCTGCTTTCTATGTCTGTGTCATGGATGTGTGTCTGAAACCCCACCCTTGGTCACAGAAGGTGAGCTCATTGAGTCAAGGAGGAGGAGCCAACTTTGAATGCTGTGTTTAAATGAAATGTACATTATACTGAATTTATCAAGTATTGAGTTTGCATCAGCAGTAATTAAAGCTGGAGCAGATCAGAAAACAAAAGGCTTCTTACTAAATTATTACCTGTTTTTGTGTTTTTCAGGTGGCACAGAGAAGTGATGCTTTCTTGTGACGGAACTAGCAAGGAGCTCAGGATGAAAGACACTAATGATGTCATTGTTGACTCATACATTAAAAATCATATGGTAACAATTACTTTTAATGTTTTTGTACATAATTGACATAATTAAACATTATTTCTTAACACACATGGATGTTTCTACAACTGTATGTGTAGCAAGAGTTTATATAGTGTGTGTGTGTGTGTGTGTTCATATTGGGCTGAGTCATAGCATTGCAAAATTATGAATCAGACCTTTCACTAAGTGTGATCTTGAGCTGTTTGAGGCTGTCTTTAGCATTTGCATCATAAGACAACAAGGTTTGGCATTCTTTAAATGTCACATTTAATCTTTTCATAGTTATTTTCCAGATGGAACCTTTTGCGCAGATCTTATACATTCCAAAATGACAACCATCAACCGGATACCTAATCATTAACTTTGATTTACAGTGCTTGAGAGCAGTTTAATAGATACATCTGCATATTGTATATACTGCAAGTTTTATTCAAATTACAATGCATCTGATTAAAACATCAAATATACAAACATGTTTGTTTAGGACAGCAAATTATATTATATAACCAAATAGTTCAGTAGTTGCAGAGTTGTGGTTAGTCTCTCACAAAAAGTTTGCTAGTTATTACTTTATAATTTTCTAAAATGAGCATCTTTGATTCAAGTACTTCATTCCAACACAAGATAAAACATATAGGAAACTGTATCTATACAAAGTTCATATAGGCGATGGGGAGGGAGAGTGACAACCTGTACCGCTGCTGGCTGTGCTCATTCCTGAGAAAAGTCTCATTTAGTTTCCAATAGACACCTGCAGCATGTCTACGTTGAATTTATCAGCCTTTTTCAAAAAGTCCTTGTTGAATGGTTAAGAAATGATCCATAACAATTAGGGGTGTGACGAGATCTCGCGAGATGAAAAATTGCGAGGTTTCTCGTCGGATTGGAAATCGGTCTTGCGAGATTTGTTGTCCAACAAGCAGCCGGAAAACACATGCATAACTATTTGCGACGCCCCCGCCACTTTTAAATTGTGATCCAACAAGCAGCCGAATGACGTCGGAAAACAAAAAAACAAAGTTAAATAAAAGTCTGTTGTCCAGGCATTCATATTTGTAATTTAGTTTTCTTAAAATCTCGTCTTGTCTCGATCTCGTGAACCCAATCTCATGTCTCGTCTCGTGAACTGAGTGTCTCGTCACACCCCTAATAGCAATTGATAATACACAGCATTGTGGGTAGTTACTGTGTGGTTATTTTGAGTAATTGGTTGGAGTGGATTATCACACTTAAAAAAATGGTCACGTTACAGTAATCAAATATGAAATTTGTCAGGGTAAGTCTGTTAGTAACTTCACATTTCTGGGCAATATTCCAGTGGCCAAGACAGCTCATTGTACCCCAACTTAAGAAAACATTTGTTCTGTATGCCTTGCAACATTTCTACATGTTCTTGTTTTAGTATGCTCTTTATGCCACACATTTGTTGTCAGATTGAAAATGTGTTTCTTTACTTGCATTTTTTTAAAATCTACATGTAACGTGTTCTCAAAATGGTGACGGTATTTTCTTCACTTGCTTGTTTCGTTTTCTGAAATGAATTGTTAAACATTTTAGGAAATGTGCTTATTGACTTTCTCACAGTGAGTTAATAGAGCAATACCACACTCATGTCTGCTAAAGATACAGCCGTTAGCCAAGTTCAGCATATAGACAGAAGACAGGGGTAACAACTAGCCTGGCTCTGTCCAAAGATAACAAGCTGCTGATTTACATCGTATTATGTTTAATCTGTACAAAACCTGAAGTGTTAAAGTGAAGATTTACAGGTATACAGGGGATTAAGTAGACAAGACAAACTATGTTAATTAGCTTTAGTTGTGCTGGTAAGCAGATGTTGTTTCCTTCTGATCTAGCCAGACTAGATGTTTCTACCAGTGTTTAGTCTTTGTGCTAAGCTAAGCTAACTGACTGCTAGCTAGTTAGTGGTAGCTAACTCTCAGCAAGAATGTCAATTATCATATCTATCATATGTCAACCTCAGAAAAAAGCATTACTCTCAGTGTGCTTTTATCTAAGAATGACCGTCATCTCCAGCTATTTGAAATAGACTTTTCTTCATGGCAGGGATGGGTAGCCAGTTCCCTATTGGTAAAATTCTCTAACAAATCTCTTATTGAATGTTTTAACTCTCCTTGCTTTTTTTTTATACCAGCAAAAGACCATTGTATACAATATTTAACATATCAATATCTTAAGCAAATGAACCGTGTGCAGATCTACATTAAATCATGTTTTATTTATTTACACCTTTAGTTACTTGCAATTGTGTAAATCTAAACCAAAATATCATTTGAAAGGATCTGGATTCAGATTGGATAAGATGTTATTGAACCCCAACTCTACATGTACTGCACCACAGTAAACACAACAGGAAATTTTAAATACAGTGGTCTCTGAAATATCCAACAGAGCTTTGAACACAGCCGCTCTTGGGTTAGTGGTGACTTTCCCTCCCCATGAGGTCCTATCCTATCAGAGAGTGAAAATTGAAACAGTCAGGTAACCCTTGGCTATTGTAGGGCTGAAATACAAACATCTGATGATTCAAAATTTCAGGTGAATTGCAATGCACCTAAAGGTGCAGGAAGGGAAGTGGGGGTATGGGTATGTTATCATTTCAGTATAAAAGCTTGAATAGACATTCAAGTGTTTTTATTCATCCCCACATGAAATAAATGTGTGGAGGTAAACAAAGCCATCGAAGTTACTGAGCTCAAGAGGTAGAGACCAACACTGTGAATCCTTTATATACATATTCACACAGTGTTGCTGTGATGAAATAATTACCAATAACAAAAAAGGCTTCTCCTTAGATATATCTACAACTCTGCTGTACACACAAGATACAGTTAACATGACTGTGTATTATGCTAATCATTGCAGGATTGTTTGTCCTCTACATCCTAGTTGCAGGGTAAAAATCAAGAAAATATATACATTTGTATGCAAGTTTTAAAAATAAAATTAACTTCACAGCCTTAGAAATGTGCAGGCTAATACATTTTCTATACAGTGGTACTGTTTGTTTTTGTTTTTTTAGGTCGGTATGTAGATTTGCATCTCTATTTAACATATATACATAATCATACTTTGAGGTGTGAGAAGAATGCATGTCATAGGACACGAGAACAGGAATAGAAAACAATTCCAAAAATATATTAAATAATTTACATAAAAGCTCGTTTTCTGGATACAGTGTACATGTATGAGGAGGAGCAGGGACAGATTAGACCATGCCATCATTTCTATGTCATTCATATGCTACTTGTTTCTTTTCTATGGTGAGCTCTTTGAATGCATTCCATGAATAAAAAGTTGGTCAATAGTATGTGGTGATATATTCAAGTACATAGAACAAAGAATCAATACCCTTAAAGAATAATAGTGCTGGTTTCACTGGGTTCTTCCTTGGTACGTTTAATTTCCTCTTGTTCATATGTAATGATGCGACAGTTCCCCCTTAGTCCATATAGTCTGAAGAAGAACCAGCAGAACAGTCCTGTTTTCACAAACGTCCTTGGAAGAAGGCTATAAGCTTCAACACCCGGACTTTCCTTTCTCTGGTTCTTTTACTTTAAAGGAGATTTGTTTTGGGATAGTTTTTATTATTATTATTATTATTATTATTATTACAGTGTGTTGATCATCATACTAGTAATGACAACATGTTGCTCATCTGAAAACTAGGTCTTATTTTCATTATTGTTTAATCTGTTGCTTATTTTCCCTTATTAATCAATTAGTTGTTTGGTCTATAAAATGTCAAAAAATTGTGAAACATGTTGATCACTGTTTCTCAAAGCCCCAGCTGACGTCCTTAAATGTTTTGTCCTAATAGACTGCAACCCAAATATATTTAGTTTACTGTCATAGAGGACTAAAGAAACCAGAAAATATTCACATTTGAGAAGCTGGAAACAGAGAATTTGGACATTTTTTCTTAAAAACCAATGAATGATTATAGTTATCAGTAAAATAGTTGTCAGTTAATCACACCTGCACGATGGTTAGAAGAGACAAAATGTTTTTTGTTTTTTTTACTTTGCTGTCATGTGAGACCAGGCTTATTTCAAAACGGGTTTAAGATCTCATCACTCTCAAGGTGGTGAGTGGGGGCATGGTTGGTTACATTTTTCCATAAACAATATGAAGGATGGCCAAACTGAAAATAAAACCCAGATTGTGAAAAACAGACATTTCCTCTAACAATAGAAGTGGTATGTACAGTACATAGAGCATGTCAAGCAAAGCTCTTGAAGGAACACTGGGAAGATATTTCTATTCCTCAATTTAAAACAGTTTAGTCTTTTTGTGTTTAAAGAATTTTCTCTTCATACTCGGGGTAAGAAGCGAAATTTGTGAGTGAAATTAGGAGGCACACAAGTAGAAAAAAATAACTGTATTTGGCTGACAGTACTGTTTAGCCATACACTCTTATTTATCTGAATATTAGCAGGAAGCAATATGACTGGTCACAGGTGGGGAAGGAGTAGCATCCCCAGCTGCCCTTTCTCTCGTCAATACAGTAAATGACTTGGCTTTTTCAAGTGCTGTCGTCTCGTTTAAAAGCAGGGAATTATCCCTCTTCTGAAATGACTTCATGTTCACAGAACGGTTCAGTTGTTCTTCATGTAACATGAACATGTGCATGTGAACATTTTATACCTCCACCTTTGAAACCAAATCCTAACAACAAAAAACTACTCATCTAATAAACCTACCAAGCAGATTTAATTTCTTTTCAATTCAGCACAACAGTATGCTATGCTACTGAACATTGAGCACTCGCTTTCATAATTCCAAACAGAAATAAAGCAAATGTAAACTGCTGCACTTTGCTGTTGGCGGTTTCAGGAGCCGACTAACATAACCTGACAGGTTCAACTTAATATTTTGGGGGCCTCACGTATAAATGTTTGCATATATTCTAAAATCTTGTGCAAAATAGCAGATACATCCATACATTTACTTGTATATATGTGAAACTTCACATACAGCTAAATATTTATTACATTCCTCTACGCACATCCTCTTTTGAAGTTGCAAACGTGCGGGTATTGTGTATTGTGTCAACATGTTTCACACTAACTATAATCTAATAGTTGAGATGCCCAAGGCTGCAATGTAGTTTAAGTCCATTATTTCACCTCAGTACATATTTTTGCCTGAAAAAACAGACAGAAATGACAATCATGACAAAAACTAGTCAAAACCAATCATGCATATAAAGCATGAAATCAATAAACTATTCCATCATACAATGTTGCTTTTGTTTCAAGTTGAATCAAGTCATTTGTGGCTAATAGGAATCTTATTAAATTGTTCTGACTGAAGTGTTTGCTAACAATAAAGTTCTGCCAACAAAGGGGCTGTCAGATAACTTAACTGTCTGAATGTCCCCCCACACCTTTCTGCCATATTTTTGTAACTTTGCATTATGACAAAGACATGTTGTTGAAGAGATAGCCAAGAGGAGGTATGATGGCAGCTTTGTCATCCCACCCTCCAGTGAGGACTTCTGAAGAAGTAAAAACACTTCTGTCTTTAGACATGGTTAGACAGCATGTTGTACAAACTACTTCGTTTGAAGCATACTCCACTCTTGAATCTGGCCTGACGTGTCCATCAATCCAGACACACAACTGGGGATAATGTAAAAAAATGTGCAGAGAGATAACATTTTGGGTTTTTTTTTGCACACAATCTGAATGCTTATGCATCATTTATACATGAGGCTACAGATCTTTGGTAAATAAATAGTTACACAGAAGTAAAAATGTGTGTAGGGAGACATGCCAAAATAACTAATTTTAACAACCATGTACCTAGGAAAGTCTTTAAAAAATATGGGGAGCTTTCAATTGCAAAAAAAAAAAAAAAAAAAAAAAAAAAAACTTTCCAAAAAGATTACAATCGATTGTCTGAATAAGAAGCAAAGTTGGATTTAACGCTGATTTGGCAATTTACCAGTACAGAGGTGAAGGTGGGCGTCATAATGCAGAGTAGTCTAATCATTTGGGTGATTAATTTGATTGTATTATTAGATCAGAATTTTTAAAAAGTGTGTGTGTGTTATATATATATATATATATATATATATATATATAAATAAATAAAAAAATGTACTTCACTGTGATGCAATAATCTGTTAAATCTCATCTACCTGGAAGTGACAAAATGTTTAAAACGTTCAGATTCAGTCGACAGAGCATTACTTACATTTGCATACCAAACCCTCTAATACCCCACAGAAAGCAATTATTAGTGGACTTTTCTTCATTTGTTTCATATTTCAGCATACACACAGCAGACCTGTGAGTCCTGCTCTCCAGTGAAATGCTACGCAGATGGTAGAAGATGTTGAGACCCTTTTTTTCCCCCAGTTTAGCAGCTTCTCAGTAGGGAAAGGTGACAACATACACCGACAGCAGCTATTCCCACACCAACGGAGATGGAGGCATTTCAGAGGGCTGAGCCACTGTGGAACTGTAAAAAAGGAGGCCATAACGCTGGTGAATTTATTCATGTATGTATTCACGTGCGTATTACCGTATTTTTCGGGCTATAAAGCGTCCCCCGATTATAAGGCGCAGTATCAATTAACATGTCAATAGCTGTCATTGTCCACACATAAGGCGCATCTGATTATAAGGTGCAATAAGCGAAAACAAAACGTGTGTCGCATAAGTTGAACTTTATTCAACTAATTTACAATAACTCTCAGTTGTATGCTAACACAAAAATACAAGTTTAAGTGGGCGATTTCTGCATCAAACATGCCCGGATCCCTCTCAACATTGTTCAGCTTTAACACAAAAATACAAAACCGTTGTTCAGAGTTTAACAGTTGGGTGATTTTAGGATCCAACATGCCCAGATCCCTCTCGTCATTATCCGAGTCAGTCTTATTGCTGTCACCGGGATGTTCAATGATGATTCAGGCCTCTGCGAGGCTCCTGACTCGCGAAGTAATAAGTTATTAGCCGTAATGTGTACAACATAAAATCGGTTTGTGGTTAGTAAACACAACCAAAGGTCATATAAGGCGCACTGGATTATAAGGCGCACTGTTGATTTTTGAGAAAATTTAATGATTTTAGATGCACCTTATAGTCTGAAAAATACGGTAATTAAATGTGTAGTGGCTACAAAGATGTTGAAAATATGTTTTGATAATATCATAAATAAAATATGCAATTGTATTGTAATGGCATACTCAATTTACAAATTGAGTTGATTCTAAGGCAGCACAGACTACAGTACATTAAAGACCCAGCTACCTGATAAAGCTTTTGAAAGCAGCTGATTGAGGGTTAATGCAGAGTGGCACTCGACTACCCTTTTGTTGTTCCAAAATGAACTGATGGATGATCTCTGTGGAGGGAAAAAAAGACAGACCATCAGAGAACGATTAATAAACAAGGTTTTTCAACAATAATATTATATATTTTGTATGTATATCTCACATTTAGATGAAGCTAGAATCTTCTTTCTCACTTATTTATTATCCAATTTTGTCTTTATTATTGCTTTTCTGATTGATGTTGATAAAAATTAATGCTATGTTCAAAGTCTAATTATCAAATAATAAGGAAGCTTTCATCAAATTTATGAGTCTGACTTGAGTCTGAACTATGACCATGAATTTAAATCTAAGTAATGAGTGTTAAAAAGGTGCCCTTTGGAGTGCTGCGGTAGGCGTATTGCCTCATTTCCAGTTACTGGAGCTTACTGTGTTTTACTCATTACTTCAACAAACATTACACTGTACATTCAAACTTAAACTAGGAACCTGTGTGATTCTACCTTTCCTTATTATTATTATTGGGGCCCCATGCAACGAAAGCTGGTGGGGAACCCTGTGTGATTCTACGTTTTCTTATACAGCAGTTGCACAGTTTGATGGATTCTCACGAAAATCTGCAGTCTTATCTTCAGACCAATCCGCACAAAAGTTAGGAGAATGATTTTTGAATTTCGACTTTGTTTGCGTGCTACCGCCAATCGTAATCAAACGAAACCAAATTTGGTCCGCGTCCCATCGAAGCTCTGTCCCGAGTATAGGAAACAAATATGGTGATGTTTCGTCTCTAGGTGGCGCTATAATTTGCAAAACATTGTTTTTGCTCATATCTCTTCAGATACCGTGGGTTGCCCTGTTGATAGTCGATGCCAACTTTTAACGTTGGCCAATCGCCATTGGCGGCAACGCTGCCAAACAGGAAGTTTGCTCATATCTCGGTGACACTTTGACTTTCGAAGACCAAATCCGGACCCGCCCTGAAGAGAGCCACAAAAATTTGGTGTTGTTTGTCCACTAGGGTGTGCTGTAATTAACAAAATTGCATT
The DNA here is from genome assembly GCA_036937835.1 of Pampus argenteus. NCBI lineage: Eukaryota > Metazoa > Chordata > Actinopteri > Scombriformes > Stromateidae > Pampus > Pampus argenteus. Next base: position 25,061,114 of record CM072868.1, read on the forward strand.
TTTGCTTTTTTTTCGTGATGCGTTTGGGTTTGATGCAAAGTTTCCATGTTTTCTAATACTGTGGAAGGTCACAATTCAGGTCCTGTCAAAATTTTTCACATCAGCGTAACTTTGTGGCGGCCATCTTGGATTTTGTTGAAAGCGAAACTAAATTTTTAGCACTCGCAAATTTTGATGGATTCTCACGAAAATTGCTAGACACGATCTTCAGACCAAGCCGCACAAAAGTTAGGATACTTCGACTTCATTTGCCTGCTACGGCCGATCGAATTCGGCGGCGAAGGCGAATTTTGACGTGAGCTCATATCTCAGGACTGGTTTGACGTATCGAAATATAACTCTAACTTGTACTAACTTGTACGTCTTAAGAGCCCGTCTTGAGGGGACAGGCTGAATTTGGTTCAATTCAGCAACTTGGGGGCGCTGTAATTGTAAAAATGGGTTTTTGCTTTTTCCACTTTTCGCATCTGCTGATACTTACTATTATTGCATTACGCGACCGCTTGAGTGCGTGGGGACCCTCATTTTAGCTTGCAGCTATATTCGGGGCCCCATGCAGCGATAGCTGCAGGGGAACCCATTGTGTTTCTACCTTTTCTTCTACTTCTTATTCTTCTTATTAATTATTATTATTATTATTATTATTGTTATTAGTCTTTCTTCTGTCATGGGAGTCTATGGCAGCCCATGGAACCGTATGGTAAAAAGCTGTGAAATTTGGCACGTTGGTTAAGGACAGTCGTATATATGCAATGTCACCAAGTTACATGTTGCCAGTAAACACGCTATAGCGCCACCAATGGGTCAAAGTTTCAGGTACGTTTGTGCACATAACTTTTGAACCGTTAGCCTGATTTTCAAAAACAAGGTATTGTTGGATTCCTTGGATCATATCGAGTTCAATGGACCACGTGACGTCAAGAGTCCAAAACAAGATAATTAAATGTGGACTCTTGAATATTAGGTCCTTGTCCTCTAAAGCTGTTTTAATAACTTAATTAATATCTGATTATGATATTGATTTATTCTGCCTCACTGAAACCTGGTTACAGGAGGATGAATATGTTTAAGTCAATACATTAATGCTTTAATCACATCTAATGTGCATCAGAATTGGCGCCGCTCCTGGTGGCAGCCTGTTGCAGCAGCTCCGTAGTTTTAGTTTTAGTTATTTTTTGTATTTTTTGTTTATTTTAGTTAATTTTAGTTAATTTTAGTATTTTTTGTTTTGAAAAATGACCGGATAAATTTTTGTGTACACGCGTGAACAGCTGATGGCGCTGAGTAATCCCGTGGTGCTGCCCGGAGACAGACCTGTGGTCCCGCAGGAGTTACGGAGGAGACGCCGGGGTAGCAGGTCTGGTACCAAACGGAGGGATAAAAGGAAAAGACATAAACCAGCGGTACCAGCGATCATAATGGGAAACGCGAGGTCTCTTGGGAATAAGATGGATGAACTGTCAGCACTGGTGAAGACCCAGAGGGAGTACCGCGAGTGTAGCATTTTTTGTTTTACTGAAACTTGGCTGCACTCGCACATCCATGCTAACAGCGTCGGGTTGCCTGGTTACAGCTTGGTACGTGGAGACAGAGACTGTTCCTCAAGCCGGAAGAAGAAGGGTGGTGGGATTGCACTTTTTGTGAGTGAGAGGTGGTGAAATCCGGGACATGTCAACCTGAAGGAATGTCTCTGTACCCCGGACATTGAACTGTTAGCTGTGGGAATGCGCCCGTATTATTTACCGAGAGAGTTCACGTCCACCATCGTGATCGTTGTTTCACCTTATACACCAAGAAGGCTGGCTCTGTACTTGGTGTCCGGCTGGAGACGTTTGGTACTGTGGTGGAGAGGAGGACGCTGAATAAACTGTTTACCATCATGGACAATGATCAGCACCCTCTCCATCACACAGTGGACAGATACAGGAAATCTTTCCTGCCACAGGCCATCAGCGTGTATAATAATAGCTAAAATCCGGTCATATATTATATTAATATATTATATTTTATTTTACTTATTCTTATGTAATTATTATCTTAATTTCTTAATCTCATTTAATTATCTTATTCTTATTTAATTATTATTATTAATTATTATCTTAATTGTTGGTTGTTCTTTTTATTTCATTGTGTTGTATTTGTGTTATGCTGCTGTTACACTCTAATTTCCCAGTTTTTGGGATTAATAAAGTATCTATCTATCTAAATGAATCCACTCCCTCCAGTCATTGTAATACGCATATTCCTCGAAGTACTGGTCGAAGTGGTGGAGTTGGAGCCATATTTTACTCTAGTTTACTCATAAATCCTAAACCTAAACTGAATTATAATTCATTTGTCTGAAAAAGAAGACAATGAAACAGAGGAGGTTAGCACCATGGTATAGCCAGCACACTCGCAAATTAAAGCAAGAGGCACGTGCCTCTAAACTGGAATAATCTCACCAAGCCTGGCAAGATAATCTTGCAATTTATAGGAAGGCTCTGCGTAATGCCAGAACAGCCTATTATTCCTCATTAATTGAGGAAAATAAAAACAACCCCAGGTTTCTCTTCAGCACTGTAGCCAGGCTAACAGAGAACCACAGCTCTATTGAGTCATATATTCCTTTAAGCCTAACTAGTAATGACTTCATGAGCTTCTTTAATGATAAAATTATAAATATCAGAGACAAAATTCATCACCTTTTGCCCTCAACAGGTACTCATCTGATTTCGGATACAGCAAGTTTGGAAATAGCTATACAACCTGATATATACAGTGGTGGTCAAAAGTTTACATACACTTGTTAAGAACATAATGTCATGGCTGCCTTGAGTTTCCAGTTATTTCTACAACTCTGATTTTTCTCTGATATAGTGATTGGAACAGATCCTTCTTTTTCACAAAAAACATTCATGAAGTTTGGTTCTTTTATGACTTGGGTAAACTGAAAATGTGACAAAATCTGCGGGGTCAAAAATATACATACAGCAACATGGATGAGCAATTTTGGAGACTTAGAAAGTTGTGTCAATAACATGAGCTTTATATCAAATCAAATCAAATCAAATTTTATTTATATAGTCCAAAATCACAAAATACATTTGTCTCAGAGGGCTTTACAATCTGTACAGGGAGTGACACCCTCTGTCCTTAGACCCTCGATTCGAGTGAGGAAAAACTTGCCCACCAAAAAACCTTTTAACAGGGAAAAAGGTGGAAGAAACCTCAGGAAGAGCCACAGAGGAGGGATCCCTCTCCCAGGACGGACAGACGTGCAATGATGTCACATGTACAGAACAAATCAACACACACATATTGTACACTCACAATGAATAATAATGAATTACAATGGATGATAAGAATAGGTTACAATGAATGATGAATTATTACAGTAGCAGCAAATCATTACATAACTATAAACTGTAATGGGGATATGGCAACAATGATGACGGCGACAACACATGCAGTAGATGCCACGCAGGACCACAGCAGCAGACACAGTCCACAAGAACCTGCTGGACGAGAGAGCACTTTATAGCATGACCTCTTAACTTCTGTGAGTGATCATGAGTGACTACAGCTGGTGACTTCTCTGAGGCCATTTAAAAAGGGCTCATTGGATAAAAACACCCACAAACGCTACAATGGGAAAGTCAAAGGAGCTCAGCAAAGATCTGAAAAAGAGAATCATTGACTTGAACAAGTCAGGAAAGTCACTTGGAGCCATTTCAAAGCAGCTGCAGGTTCCAAGAGCAACAGTGCAAACAATTGTTTGTAAGTATAAAGTGCATGGCACTGTTTTGTCACTGCAACGGTCAGGAAGAAAACGCAAGCTGTCACCTGCTGCTGAGAGAAAACTGGTCAGGAGGGTGAAGAGTCAACCCAGGAGCACCAAAAAGCAGATCTGCCAAGAATTAGACGCTGCTGGAACACAGGTGTCAGTGTCCACAGTCAAGCGTGTTTTGCATCGCCATAGACTGAGAGGCTGCCGTGAAAGAAGGAAGCCCTTGCTCCAAAAGCAGTACCTTAAGGCTCGACTAAAGTTTGCTGCTGATCACATGGACAAAAATAAGACCTTCTGGAGGAAAGTTCTGTGGTCAGATGAACCAAAAATTGAGCCGTTTGGCCAAAATGTTTGGAGGAGAAAAGGTGAGGCCTTTAACCCCAAGAACACCATGCCTACCATCAAGCACGGTGGTGGGCCTGTTTTGCTGCCAATGGAACTGGTGCTTTACAGAGAGTCAATGGGACAATGAAGAAGGAGGATTACCTTCAAATTCTTCAAGAAAACCTAAAGTCTTTAGCCCGAAGGTTGGGTCTTGGGCGCAGTTGGGTGTTCCAACAGGACAATGACCGCAAACACACATCAAAAGTGGTAATGGAATGGCTAAATCAGGCTAGAATTAAGGTTTTAGAATGGCCTTCCCAAAGTCCTGACTTAAACCCCATTGATAACATGTGGATAATGCTGAAGAAACAAGTCCATGTCAGAAAGCAAACAAATTTAACTGAACTGCACCAATTCTGTCAAGAGGAGTGGTCAAAGATTTAACCAGAAACTTGCCAGAAGCTTGTGGATGGCTACCAAAAGTGCCTAATTGAAATAAAAATGGCCATGTAGGGACATGTAACCAAATATTAGCATTGCTGTATGTATATTTTTGACCCAGCTGATTTTGGCACATTTTCAGTTTACCCATAATAAAGTCATAAAAGAATCAAGCTTCATGAATGTTTTTTGTGACAAAGAAGGATCTGTTCCAATCACTATATCAGAAGAAAAATCAGAGTTGTAGAAATAACTGGAAACTCAAGAGAGCCATGACATTATGTTCTTTACAAGTGTATGTAAACTTTTGATCACCACTGTATATCAGGGTAGGGTTAGGGTTAGGCTTCCTTGCACTGGCTACCCGTTAAATGTAGAATAGAATTCAAAATTCTTCTACTAACATACAAAGCTCTTCATGGTCAAGCACCATCATATCTAAAAGAGCTCATAGTACCTTACCACCCCACTAGAACACTGCGCTCCCAGGATGCTGGGTTCCTTGTGGTTCCTATAGTGTCTAAAAGTAGATTGGGAGCCAGAGCTTTCAGCTATCAAGCTCCTCTTCTGTGGAATAAACTACCACTCTGTGTTCGGGAGGCAGACACGGTCAACACCTTTAAGAGTAGACTTAAGACTTTCCTTTTTGATAAAGCTTATAGTTAGGGCTGGCTCATCTATCTTGTTACTAACTAAACTTTTCCCCCAGAGTTTCTGTGCTCTCTTGTCCAGCAGGTTCTTGTGGACTGTGGCTGCTGCTGTGGTCCTGCGTGGTGTCTACTGCATGCGTTATGACCGTCATCATTGTGTCACCATATCCCCATTACAGATTATAGTTAGTTAATAATTTGCTGCTGTGCTTCTATGTCTCTATCACAGGTTCCACTGCTACTGTAATAATATATTATTCATTGTAACCTATTTTTATTTTATCATCCATTGTAATTCATTATAATTCATTGTGAGTGTACATTATGTGTGTGTTGATTTGTTCTGTACATGTGACATCTATGCACGTCTGTCCGTCCTGGAAGAGGGATCCCTCCTCTGTGGCTCTTCCCCCACAGAAACTGTGTCTGCCCCTCAACCATTAAAATTAATTTAATCAAAAGTAAACAAAAGAGTAAATATACATAAAAACACATGTGCCAACGAACCACATCCCAAAGATGCTCTATTGCACATGTGTCAATTTTAAGGCCCGCGGGCCAAATGTGGCCCGCCATATTATTTTATGTGGCCCGCAAGAGCTTTAAAAGAGTGCTTTAACCAAAAACTACATTTCCCATAATACCTGTCAACTATGATCCCCGCCAAGTGACGGTGCAGCGCCACTTACTATGTTTTGAGCTGGGTGAGGAAATTTGTCTTTTCATGGAAAGCAAAGGGAAAGACACAACAGAGCTCAGGGATGAAAAGTTTCAATGTGAGCTTGCATTTCTATGTGACATCATGAATCATCTCGACGCGCTCAATCTGCAGTTTCAGGGGCGTGTGCACGTCATCACAGACATGTACAACGCCGTGAGGGCTTTTAGAACCAAGTTGCGCTTGTGGGAGTCAGATGCAGCAGGGAAACTTGGCTCATTTTATGTGCTGCCAAGTCATGAAAGAGCAGACCGCTACCGCCGTGATGCCTTTTGCACAGCTCGATGAAAAACTCTACTTGGCACTGAGTTTACCCGACGATTTGCTGACTTTGAAGCCCAAAAATGTAGATTTGAACTTCTTAGCAACCCCTTTGCGTTTGATGTGAATAACGCACCAAGCAATCTCCAAATGGAGTTTATTGAGCTACAGTGTAATGACACACTCAAGTCAAAGTATGACTCTGCTGGTGCTGCGCAATTTCCACCTTACCTCCCTGACAAGCTGCCCGAACTCCGTGCCCAAGCTGCGCAAATGCTCTCTATGTTCGGCAGCACATATCTGTGCGAGCAACTGTTTTCGTTGATGAAAATGAACAAAACACCACATAGGAGTCGTCTCACTGATGAACACCTTTATTCAGTCCTGAGGATTTCCTCTGCGCAGAGCCTGACTCCAGAAATTGTGGTCATAAAGGGATGGACATGGTCAGCAACAATACTCAGGTAGGCTGTGGCGTTGCAACGATGCTCAAAGGGTTCCAAAGAGTGCCAAGAAAATATTCCCCACACCATTACACCACCACCACCAGCCTGAACCGTTGATACAAGGCAGGATGGATCCATGCTTTCATGTTGTTGACGCCAAATTCTGACCCTACCATCCGAATGTCGCAGCAGGAATTGAGACTCATCAGACTAGGCGACGTTTTTCCAATCTTCTATTGTCCAATTTCGATGAGCTTGTGCAAATTGTAGCCTCAGTTTCCTGTTCTTAGCTGAAAGGAGTGGCACCCGGTGTGGTCTTCTGCTGCTGTAGCCCATCTGCCTCAAAGTTCGACGTACTGTGTGTTCAGAGATGCTCTTCTGCCTACCTTGGTTGTAACGGGTGGTTATTTGAGTCACTGTTGCCTTTCTATCAGCTCGAACCAGTCTGGTCATTCTCCTCTGACGTCTGGCATCAATAAGGCATTTCCACCCACTGAACTGCCGCTATTTTTTCTTTTTCGGACCATTCTCTGTAAACCCTAGAGATGGTTGTGCGTGAAAATCCCAGTAGATCAGCAGTTTCTGAAATACTCAGACCAGCCCTTCTGGCACCAACAACCATGCCACGTTCAAAGTCACTCAAAACCGGCCACTTTATTAGGTACACCATGCTAGTAACGGGTTGGACCCCCTTTTGCCTTCAGAACTGCCTCAATTCTTTGTGGCATAGATTCAACAAGGTGCTGGAAGCATTCCTCAGAGAGTTTGGTCCATATTGACATGATGGCATCACACAGTTGCCGCAGATTTGTCGGCTGCACATCCATGATGCGAATCTCCTGTTCCACCACATCCCAAAGATGCTCTATTGCACATGTGTCAATTTTAAGGCCCGCGGGCCAAATGTGGCCCGCCATATTATTTTATGTGGCCCGCAAGAGCTTTAAAAGAGTGCTTTAACCAAAAACTACATTTCCCATAATACCTGTCAACTATGATCCCCGCCAAGTGACGGTGCAGCGCCACTTACTATGTTTTGAGCTGGGTGAGGAAATTTGTCTTTTCATGGAAAGCAAAGGGAAAGACACAACAGAGCTCAGGGATGAAAAGTTTCAATGTGAGCTTGCATTTCTATGTGACATCATGAATCATCTCGACGCGCTCAATCTGCAGTTTCAGGGGCGTGTGCACGTCATCACAGACATGTAGGCTGTCAACTCATTTCCCTAGTTAAATGTTATTTTCTGTTTTGTAAATGTCAGAAGACAGAACAACTGTGGAAATCAACCAAACTCCATGTTTACCGTCTTTTTACTTCAAAAAACTTTTGACCAAATTTAACAACATGGTTAAAGATGCGAAGGCTTCCAATTTTGCCAACCTTATTTCCAGTAAACACAACCCAAAAGTCTTGTTTGACACCATTAACATTGTTTCTTCTGTCCAACTACAATGGACTATTATGTGTTCCTCTGTAACCATGCTTGAAGTCAGCACACTTTTCCTGTTGGTTAAAAGTCCAGAGATGCAAGTCGGTTTACCAGCTGAGCATGCATGTCTCTGCATGACATCAGCTGTGAAACAAAACCAACAATTGTGAAAATTCTTTACTGCTTAGTTTAGAATGATTTTCTTTTCTTGCTTTCTTTTGGTAATGCACATTTACACAACTGTACGTTTGGGTGCTTAGGCGGTCCAGATGGAAATACCAGTTCCACCCCCTTTGACTGTAAAACGTCTGTCCGTCCTGGGAGAGGGATCCCTCCTCTGTGGTTCTTCCTGAGGTTTCTTCCACCTTTTTCCCTGTTAAAAGGTTTTTTGGTGGGCAAGTTTTTCCTCACTCGAATCGAGGGTCTAAGGACAGAGGGTGTCACTCCCTGTACAGATTGTAAAGCCCTCTGAGACAAATGTATTTTGTGATTTTGGGCTATATAAATAAAATTTGATTTGATTTGAATTGATAAAATGAATACCACTAATGTTAATAGTTCTGTTTGAAGTTGTTTTGGTGCTGCTTGTATGTGTATTTCAATAAAAGGCAGGTTCACAGGGTTCATGCTCTCATTCACACCTTCCCTGTGCATTCTATAAATGCCAACATCTCCTAGATATTGACATTTTTAGGTGCTTTTTGAGAAAAAAAAAACTAAAAAACAAACAAACACTGTATGGTTATTGGTCCTGATTCCCTTTTAAGGTAACTTCTGTTATGATTTGGTGCTATATACTGTAAATAAAATTGACTTGACCACTAGCATGTTTATGGAGCAATGTTTTATAAATTGCTCCCTGTTTTATTTGTATCAGCATTTAAATCCATGTCTGTTATGTATTAAAAACTGTATATCAAATTGAGCAGTGGTCTTTATACACATTTGAAATAAAGCTAAGCCACACAGAATTTCTTGGTGTTGTTCACTTTTGATATGTCAGGATTTGCTACTGTCCTATTTCCTGTATTAGTGTGTGTCAGTGTTGTACAGAAGCAAGTTTTATTATATTCCCTCTGCAGAATGGAACATCCCGACTACTGCCTCTGTGTGTATGGCATATGCGATCAACAAAACATGTTTTGAAAGCACTTATTGTCAGACTGAATGTTTACTTCTTCTACTTTCATTTCGCTTTACTCTGATTTGGTGCACTTTCAACAATTGAATGTACTCTTTTAAATGTTCTTATTTTCATCACGAGTATCATTAATCTTTTCAGTTCCGTTTTCCCTTTTTTAAACATACAGTCATAAAGAATGATGGTAGAGATTTGGTCGAGATTAAAATAACGTTAATTTGCTTGATAGATGCAGGTAAAATCAAACTGCTTTACAGCTTTATTGCCTTTTATATCCTGTTTTTATATTTATATGCCTGTTTTCTATGCCTTTATACATGTATTTAGTTTTTGGGGTGTTTTTGTGACAGCGCCTACCAGCCAAGGATCTTGAATCTTGATCTGATCACTGTTCTTTCTTAATTTCTTTCTCAATAACAAAGCCAACACCAACCACACCTCAGATAAACTCACCTTTTACCTGTCTCACAGAGCTCAGGTTCTTCTCAAAGCCATCATCAAATTTGGGATTAGTGACAGGCTCAAAGTCACTTGTGTAAACACGGCCGGAGGATGTGGTGTAGCAGCATTTGCACATGCATGTGTGGTAGCGGAGTCGACCCTCGTCCAGGTAAGGGTGAGCCAGGGCATCCTTTGCTGAAATCCGCTTTGACTGAAGACCAGACAGACAAGTTATTTATAATCAACAGCCTTAATCTCAGCCTTATATTACATAAAAAAAAGGAATAAAATGATAATAATTTTTAATCTACTAATAATTGACTTGGACAGGGGGGCTAAGTGTTTTTGGGCCCTCTCCCCAAGATTTGCATCTCCTCCTCCATCAACAACTCCTTGAACCAATAATAATTTAAAGAAACAAAGCATACAGAATCTTATGAGGGTTGGAAAACAACAGATAAAAAATATGCAAATGCATGTGAATTGAAATCAGAAGAAATTGATGCAAATGAAAAATGGTGATAAATTATTAATTTACAGCTGAATGAATTAAAATGTGATATGATAAAAACAGCCATGTTTCATTATTTCCCCCATCTTACATTCATTATTCACAATACAAAATTGCTATTCATCACTTAAGGAAGAGTCTCAAGGGTGGGAATAACAAAAACTAATTGAAAAAATGTAAGATTTAAAAAAGTGCTTGCAAATTAAAAGTAGAGTGGTGAAATGTATGTGAATTGAAAAACAAAGTGTAAATTGTCAATTTATTTGATACACTTGATTGATATTTTATTTGAAACAGTGTTGCTCCGATAATAACTAACTACAACTAGGCTGTATTACCATCTACGGTACCAGTCACCATTCACAATACACCACTGACACCACTTACAGCAAGCAATTTTTAAAAAACCACTGCCGCTGATTTGTTTGATTTAATGTTTTTTTTGGCTCTGTGTTCGGAATTGCTTACTAATGTCTACCTACAAAATACTCAGTGAGTATGCATTTCATCTGTGAGACCAACATTTATCAACATATATTAAAATGCGACAGAGACATCAGAGCCAAAGAGCTGCAGATTAGTTCATCAGATAATTTTCTCTGCAGAATGACAACGGACGTTGACTGGCTGGTCTCATCTGATCAGCCCCAAAATGTTGCAGCAGATTTATAAAAAACTGTTATTTGGATACAATAGCCACATATTATTATTTAGTCTAAAATATTAAAGCTTAATAAAGTGACATGTTCACAGTTACACAGTACAATGAAAATTACAACAGCTTTTAGTCTGCATTAAAATCTCTGCTATGGCTGCTGGTTGGTGCAGAATGCATTCTGGGATACTTAGCTGTACAGTTTTGTGTTAACAGTCTGTATATGGTGTGTTGTGGTATTGATTACTCGTCATAAAAGCAACATGATAAATTAAGTGGCATGACCTTTGGAACAGGTGGAGAATATGAGAGGTGCGTTTCCGTCAGGCAACTGAGCCAAAGATCGCACCACCCATTGAAGAAAACATGAGTGTAGCCATGTCATGTTTCATTTAACTTGGCAAGGTGTGACGCTGACCTTCAGTTATAGTCTAACTCATAGTAAAACATATGCCACATTTTCTGCCATGGTACGGAACATTTTAAAAGTTGCAGAGCTTCTATCTCTGGAGAGATAACCACTAATAACAGATTCATATGTTTTTCCCAAATGGACATATTGATTCCATTACCTACTAGTTAACTGTGATGAGGAAACCACAGGTCTCGTATATAAATTGTAGGACTGTACTTCTTTACATATGTCAAACCTTTACTGTGATACACAAAAAAAGAGATCTTCTCAATGTACTTATACATGTACTTGTACTTGTACACATTTGAAATGAATCCGAACAACAATATCTTGGTGTTGTTCACCTTTGATATGTCAGGATTTGCTACTGTCCTATTTCCTGTATTAGTGTGTGCACTTATTGTCAGACTGAATGTTTACTTCTTCTACTTTCATTTTGCTTTACTCTGATTTGGTGCACAGTATGAATGACAGGACATGGTTAGCCATAGGCTGGCTATGTAACTTTAAGCACAGAGCTCCCTGCATGCCTTAATTGTACATTTAAAATCATGGATATTTGCATTAGAGTAGATGGAGTAGATGTCTAAAACATTGGGTTTAAATAGTTTTGGACATTATTAATTAACATTCTGGTAAAACTCATGACCATATTTCTAATCAAAATGTGAATATTTTGAACTGAACTACAGATGTATACACTACAGTACATATGGAAAATAATGCTTCACTTTTTCCATATTAAGTTACAGCCTAATTCCAAAATTGATTCAATTTATATTTTTCCTCAAACACATAATACCCCATAATGACAACTTTAAAAAGTTTGTTTTCACTGATTATCCTTGAGATGTTTCTACAGCCTGTTGTAAATTCAGTTGATTGGACATGATTGAGAAAGGTGCACACCTGTCTATATAAGGGTCCACAATTAACAGTGCATGTTAGGCACAGCTGCTGCCTTCAAGGTTCCAATGAATACAGTGGCCTCCATCATATTAACCTGCAAAAAGTTTGGTGTGATTGCCAAGCATTGGAGGAAAGCAGGCGCTGATCATCACCCATCACCAATACAAGCATGAAAAATGAATTGAATCCATTTTGGAATAAGGCATATATAAATGTGGAATGTATGCAGTGTATGTCCAAGGCATGTTTTTTTTTATTAGTTCCTTGCTTCAAATGGAAGCAGTAAACCAGTAATGGCAGAATTTATACTATGTTTTAACTATGTTCCAGTGACTCACTCAACAGATTTCATTCATTAACCAGACATAATGCAAAACTATATATAACAGACTGACTCACCGGATCAAACACCAACATCCTGCAGAGGAGGTGAACAGCTTCATGGGTTGCTTGGCTAGACAGTGTGTACAGAACAGGAAGGGATGGCTGCAGACATAACACATGATACATCACTATCTCTCCAGTCTCTTTCAGCTCCCGTATGTATGTATGTATGTATGTATGTTCGTTCGTTAGTTAGTCATCTTCCGCTTATCCGTGGTCGGGTCGCGGGAGCAGCAACTTCAGCAGGGAAGCCCAGACTTCCCTCTCCCCAGCCACTTCTGCCAGAGCCAGCTTCTGCAACCGGGGGTCGGAACGCCAGGGTCCCCGTCTCCGACTGCCGCCCATCTCTCATCGCACCTTTCTAAGGGGTTCCCCCCCTGAGACCCCTCCCATGGGTGGTGGGCCCATGGGAAGATGTATGTATGTATGTATGTATATTATATATTATATTATACATACAAAATAACATGACCATTAAAACTGACACTGAAAACCACACATTTCATTTCTAAAATGCATCAGACTACTGATTTGTCCACACCAACATGAAAATCTTGGTAAATCATGGTAAAACATCCGAAACTGGATGTCTGTTCTAGGCTGTCATTAAAACAAATAATTGTATCCTCAGTGCTATTTCTAAACCATTTGAAGAATTGAGAGGGCTGAAGTTCCAACTTCCCGGCAAGCTTGTGATCTATTGTTCCCTTATTCCTTCACTGGTCTCTCTGAAACATACTAGTGCTGCGTTATTGTAATCCTTGTTAAAATGATAAGAAGGTCAAATGCTATTAGGAAAACAGAAGCACAGTGCCACCTCAACTTGCAAAAACTAACTGGTTACCTGTTTGTGAGGTCCTCTGAGAATGTGTGCACGAGCACCTTCACATGCCGTCCTCATCGCCTCCATAGAGGGAGTCCCCAACAGGTCAGTGATTAAATCCAGCTAGTAAACAAATACCCACCCACCACAGGTTAGTTTCTGTATGTCAGGAGTTGGATTGTGTTTGAATTTAAGAACATAGGCACCAAATTCATCTCTGGCAATGATGCTCATAAAAAATACTGTAACTGGGTAGTGGCTGTGACTAACACATCTCTCATAATTAAATGTAAGGTATATTTAATCAATTTACAAACAAAGAGCTATTGGTAAAAACAGGAGCCAATAGAACATAACAAAAGTCAAATATTCAACTTCAACTAGCAATGCAGAAGATACTTTGAAAATTCAGATTAAGGCACATTCACAGAAATGAGAAATAAAGGCCTAACATAGGTTTTAAGGTCTGGTTTTGCCTGCAGGTGATGTACATGAAGTATAAACTTTATCTTCACTAAATATGATATTTTAATGTTTTATTGTATGTACAGTAAGTATATTACCAGTCAGGAGTTTGGGCACACTTTTCCATTCCCTCGAATGAGAACGTGTGTCCAAACTTTTGACTGGTATTATATTTAGACATTTAACTACAAATATTACACATACTATTGGGCACAAAGTTTTGCCTTTAAAATATTATTATTAAGATAAATAAGGTTCTGTCATGTCTCATCTTCAAAGAGCATCATTTACCTGTTGAATGGGACTCTGGGCTTGGAAGAGGATGCGTCGACCCAGTAGCTCAGCGAAGATACAGCCCACAGACCAGATATCAATAGAATTGGTGTAGTGGCGGCTGCCCATCAGGATCTCTGGGGCTCGGTAGTACTGTGTCACCACTTCCTGAGTCATGTGCCGTGACTCGTCTGTCTCCTCCACCCGCGCCAGGCCAAAATCACAGATCTAGAAGACAGTCATTCAGAGATTACTGCAACTGTTCTCATCTTATATTCACATTTGTTTCCAAGCAGGTTGACTGTAAGTAGTGTAACCAGAAGTCTGTGCTGCTGAGAAATAACATTTGTCTCTCCTACTCAAATGGAAACTGTGAGAAGCGTGATGTCATGCAGCACAGTTTGACAATGTTTCCCACGCTTCAATTGTATATACACCCATGTAGTTAATGTGTCATCGGTGTGTGAATATGCAAAAACAATGTCGGACTCCGTAATTTTCTCTGGTCCCCTACCCAATGTAACCAGTGATGACATGTATAGCCGCATGTCGTCATTTCACCGCTGGTTGTCGAGGTGGTGTCCAGATAATGATGTGGGCTTTATAAATAATTGGACACCTTTCTGGGGAAAACCTGGTCTGATTAGGAGAGACGGCATCCATCCCACTTTGGATGGAGCAGCTCTTATATCTAGAAACATGGCCAAGTTTATTAGTCGATCAAATCCATGACAATCCAGAGTTGAGACCAGGAAGCAGAGCTGCAGTCTTACACGCTTCTCTGCGCCTCCACTAGAGCAGTTGCCCACCCAATCATCTAGTATAGAGACTGTGTCTGTCCCCCGTCCACCTGCATTATTTAAAGATAAAACAAACAGAAGAGGAGTAAATCATAAAAACCTGATAAATATTAAATCAACATCTCAAAGAGTCCAAAACAAGATAATTAAATGTGGACTCTTGAATATTAGGTCCTTGTCCTCTAAAGCTGTTTTAGTAAATGAATTAATATCTGACTATGATATTGATTTATTCTGCCTCACTGAAACCTGGTTGCAGGAGGATGAATATGTTAGTTTAAATGAATCCACTCCGCCCAGTCATTGTAATACTCATATTCCTTGAAGTACTGGTCGAGGTGGTGGAGTTGGAGCCATATTTGACTCTAGTTTACTCATTAATCCTAAACCTAAACTAAATCATAATTCATTTGAAAGTCTCGTTCTTAGCCTGACTCACCCATCCTGGAAAACATTACAGCCAATATTATTTGTTATATTATATCGAGCTCCAGGTCCTTATTCTGAATTTCTATCTGAATTTGCAGAATTTGCATCAGGCTTGGTCGTTAAATCAGATAAAGTAATTATTGTAGGTGATTTTAATATTCATGTCGACAACCATAGTGATAGTCTTAGTACTGCATTTATCTCTTTGTTAGACTCAATTGGCTTCTGTCAGAGTGTAAACAAACCGACTCATTGTCTGAATCACACTCTTGACCTTATACTCTCATATGGCATTGAAATTGATCATCTAATAGTCTTTCCACATAATCCTATCCTATCTGACCATTTTCTAATAACCTTTGAGTTCATACTACTGGACTATAAGCCTTTTTTCAGAAACTCCTACAGCAGATGTTTATCTGACAGTGCTGTAGCCAAATTTAAGGAAACAATTACTATAGTATTAAATTCAATGCCATGTCTTAATGTTACAGAGGACTTAGCAGCTTCCTGTAGCCCCTCACACATAGATCAGCTCGTTAGTAATACTACAGAGTCATTACAGACAACTCTTGACTCTATTGCACCTCTGAAAAAGAAGAGAATAAAACAGAGGAGGTTAGCACCATGGTATAGCCAGCACACTCGCAAATTAAAGCAAGAGGCATGTAAATCTGAACGTAAATGGCGTGCCTCTAAACTGGAAGAATCTCGTCTAGCCTGGCAAGATAATCTTGCAATTTATAGGAAGGCTCTACGTAATGCCAGAACAGCCTATTATTCCTCATTAATTGAGGAAAATAAGAACAACCCCAGGTTTCTCTTCAGCACTGTAGCCAGGCTAACAGAGAACCACAGCTCTATTGAGTCACCTATTCCATTAAGCCTAACTAGTAATGACTTCATGAGCTTCTTTAATGATAAAATTATAAATATTAGAGACAAAATTCATCACCTTTTGCCCTCATCAGGCACTCAGCAGCAAGTTTGGAAATAGCTATAAAACCTGACATATATTTAGACTGCTTTTCTCCCGTCGACATTAAACAAATAACTACAATAATTACTTCATCTAAGTCGTCAACCTGTCTCTTAGACCCCATCCCAACCAGGCTGCTTAAAGATGTATTACCTTTAGTTAGCCCGTCCTTATTGAATATGATTAATCTGTCTTTATTATCAGGATATGTACCACAGTCCTTTAAAATAGCTGTGATTAAGCCTCTTCTAAAAAAAACAACTCTAGATCAAGAGGTTTTAGCCAATTACAGACCGATATCAAACCTTTCATTCATCTCGAAGGTACTTGAGAAAGCCGTAGCCAACCAACTATGTGACTTTCTCCACACAAACAGTTTATTCGAGGAGTTTCAGTCAGGATTTAGAGTAAATCATAGCACAGAGACCGCACTAGTTAAAGTTACAAACGACCTCCTAATGGCATCAGACAAAGAACTCATCTCTGTACTTGTCCTATTAGATCTTAGTGCCGCATTTGACACCATTGACCATCAGATTCTCTTACAGAGACTGGAATACCAAATTGGCATTAAAGGAACCGCCCTAGGCTGGTTTAAGTCATATTTCCTAGACCGTTCTCAGTTTGTTCATGTTCATGATGTAGCCTCCATGCAAACCAAAGTTTCTCATGGAGTCCCACAAGGTTCTGTATTAGGGCCACTTCTTTTCAGTTTATATATGCTTTCTCTAGGGAACATTATTAGGAATCATTCAATTAACTTTCACTGTTATGCCGACGACACCCAATTATATTTATCGATCAAACCTGATGAAACCAATCACTTGACTAAACTCCAAGCATGCATTAAGGACATAAAAAATTGGATGACCCACAATTTTCTGATGCTAAATTCAGATAAAACTGAAGTTCTCGTAATTGGACCTAAACACCTTAGAAACTATCATTCCAGAGATTTAGCCTTAGACGGGATCACCCTGGCCTCCAGCTCCACCGTAAAGAATCTTGGCGTTGTTTTTGATCAAGACTTGTCCTTTAATAACTATATAAAACAACTTTCGAGGACTGCATTCTTCCACTTACGTAACATTGCCAAAATCAGACGCATCATTTCTCAAGCGGATGCAGAAATACTAGTCCATGCATTTGTTACTTCTAGGCTGGACTATTGTAACTCTTTGCTATCAGGCTGCTCTAATAAGTCTCTTAAGAGTTTGCAGCTGATTCAGAATGCTGCTGCACGTGTTCTGACAGGAACCAAAATCAGAGATCACATCTCTCCCATTTTGGCTTCCTTGCACTGGCTACCCGTTAAATCTAGAATAGAATTTAAAATTCTTCTCCTAACATACAAAGCTCTTCATGGTCAGGCACCATCATATTTAAAAGAGCTCATAGTACCTTACCACCCCACTAGAACATTGCGCTCCCAGGATGGTGGGTTCCTTGTGGTTCCTATAGTGTCTAAAAGTAGATTGGGAGCCAGAGCTTTCAGCTATCAAGCTCCTCTTCTGTGGAATAAACTACCACTCTGTGTTCGGGAGGCAGACACGATCAACACCTTTAAGAGTAGACTTAAGACTTTCCTGTTTGATAAAGCTTATAATTAGGGCTGGCTCAGGTCATCCCTTAGTTATGCTGCCATAGAACTAGACTGCTGGGAGACTCACATACTCTCTCGCTCTCTCTCTCTCATTCTCTCTCTCTCCTTATCTATCCATCTATCTAATCCATCTATCTATCATCTCTAATATCGTTACTAATTAAACTTCTGCCCCGGAGTTTCTGTGCTCTCTCGTCCAGCAGGTTCTTGTGGACTGTGTCTGCTGCTGTGGTCCTGCGTGGCGTCTACTGCATGTGTTGTCGCCGTCATCATTGTTGCCATATCCCCATTACAGTTTATAGTTATGTAATGATTTGCTGCTACTGTAATAATTCATCATTCATTGTAACCTATTCTTATCATCTATTGTAATACATTATTATTCATTGTGAGTGTACTATATGTGTTTGTTGATTTGTTCTGTACATGTGACATCATTGCACGTCTGTCCGTCCTGGGAGAGGGATCCCTCCTCTGTGGCTCTTCCTGAGGTTTCTTCCACCTTTTTCCCTGTTAAAAGGTTTTTTGGTGGGCAAGTTTTTCCTCACTCGAATCGAGGGTCTAAGGACAGAGGGTGTCACTCCTTGTACAGATTGTAAAGCCCTCTGAGACAAATGTATTTTGGGCTATATAAATAAAATTTGATTTGAAATTTGATTTGATGTATATTAATGACTATATAATGACTTGTTTAGGAGTTTCAAACCCCCAGATATGTCCTGAAGAACAGCACACATACAGAGCCTATAAAAAAAAAGACATGCACCCCCAAACTAACACCCTCAAATAGCTAGTGAGAGAGTTCTATAGTTAGATGTGTTTCTAACATTTTTTTTTCTACACTCACACTTACATGCTTAAAGCCCCTTTGTGGGATTTGAATATTTCAGACAACTAATTGCAGCATCTAAAACTTAACTTTGACAGACAAAAAACACATATAGTGACTCATACTACAAAATGTTAAGATGGGATTGTATATTTAAGGAACACATATTTTTCACATATTCATTATTTTAGACAGACAGACGGATGAATTACTTCAACAATATTGCTTCATTTTTCCTTGTTGAATCAAACATGTCAGTTGTTCTTTACAATGGATACTTCTTATATAACTTTTGTGCATTGTTGCATTGGATTGTACTGTGTTCAGAGGATCACAGAGTCATCAAAAAATATGCCTTACATTAAAATGCAATGTAGCGCAAACTATACAACTACAGTGAAATAAAATTACCACCAAACCTTCAGGGACACCGTCTCAACAAGAAACTAACATTAATAGCTTTACATCTGTACGATGTACTGCAGTGCTATTACACTGATAGCATAATTTACAGGGGCTAGATATTGTAAACTGGGTGGATGTTTTCACTTTCTTTCTCACATGAGCCACAGAGCCTGTTCCACCCACCTTGAGCACACAGTTGCTGTTTACCAGGAGGTTGCCAGGTTTGATGTCTCTGTGTAGAATGCCAGCAGAATGAAGGTACTTAAGTCCTGGTGGTGGAGATGGTTGAGGGTGGAGGAAGAGACAATAGGATAGAATATTATAGCAGATGTCAGATATTACAATTCTAACCATGACTAATACAGACTTGGAAAGCAAATCAAACTGGTGTCTACAGTATACACACAAATAAAGCTTTGTTTTGTTTTTAAAAATGTTAATGAATAACAAGTTGATGATCTGTGAATAAATAGATGCTACCTCGTAGAATCTGATAGAGAAAAACTTTGGCGTGGTCCGAGCTCAGTGGCTGTGGTGATACGATGATCTTATGGAGGTCACTTTGCATCAGTTCAGTCACCACATAGCTGACCAATGGGAATTTAAGGCAAAAAACAAAAACATATCCAAGAGTGCACAGATCAAATCTCTCTGTGCAGATAGTAAAGTGCTGAAATCAAGACATGACACTTTGACAGACACTCTGAAGTCTTATTTGACTTGATTTCCCCGATTTCATTATGTTCTTAATTGTTAACCCCACCTGCAAGGCCAATAAAACTATTTGGAAGATGATATTTCTGATCCCTAATGGCAGAGAGTCCCATGTCAGCAGAATGCCTCACCTGTAAAGCCTAAAATGAGGAGGTAGAAAATGTTATCATCCTTACTGTCTAACAAGAGTTCTAAAACTAATGTTTTCAGTCTGGATACCTGGTAAATTAGCAATATCAATATCTAATAAATATCAAATCAAATTTTATTTGTATAGCCCAAAATTACAAAATACATTTGTCTCAGAGGGCTTTACAATCTGTACAGGGAGTGACACCCTCTGTCCTTAGACCCTCGATTCTAGTGAGGAAAAACTTGTTCACCAAAAAACCTTTTAACAGAGAAAAAGGTGAAAGAAACGTCAGGAAGAGCCACAGAGGAGGGATCCCTCTCCCAGGACGGATAGACGTGCAATGATGTCACATGTACAAAACATAACACACACACACATATTGTACAATCACAATGAATTACATTAATGTTAAAATGTGAATTGGTTACAATGAATAATAATTGTAACAGTGGAACTTGTGATAGAGACACAGATGCACAGCAGCAAATCATTAACTAACTATAAACTGTAATGGAGATATTGTAACAATGATGACGGTGACAACACATGCAGTGGACGCCACGCAGGACCACAGCAGCAGCCACAGTCCACAAGAACCTGCTGAACAAGAGAGCGCAGACGAAGTGAGTTGGGGAAGAAGTTTAATTAGTAACAGGACGGACGGACGGACGGACGGACGGACGGACAGACAGACAGACAGATAGAGAAGGAGAGAGTGTGTGAGTGGTAGTTTATTCCACAGAAGAGGAGCTTGATAGCTGAAAGCTCTGGCTCCCAATCTACTTTTAGACACTATAGGAACCACAAGGAACCCAGCATCTTGAGAGCACAATGTTCTAGTGGGGTAGTAAGGTACTATGAGCTCTTTTAGATATGATGGTGCCTGACCATGAAGAGCTTTGTATGTTAGGAGAAAAACTTAGACTTTAAATTCTATTCTAGATTTAACAGGTATTCAGTGCAAAGAAGCCAAAATGGGAGAGATGTGATCTCTGATCTTGGTTCCTGTCAGAACACGTGCAGCAGCATTCTAAATCAGCTGCAAACTCTTAAGAGACTTATTAGAGCAGCCTGATAACAAAGAGTTACAATAGTCCAGCCTAGAAGTAACAAATGCATGGACTAGTATTTCTGCATCTGCTTGAGAAATGATGCGTCTGATTTTGGCGATGTTACGTAGGTGGAAGAATGCAATTCTCAAAAGTTGTTTTATATGGTCATTAGAGGACAAATCTTGATTAAAGACAACTCCAAGATTCTTTACGGTGAAGCTGGAGGACAGTGTGATCCCGTCTAAGACAACTAAATCTCTGGAAAGACACTTTCTGAGGTGTTTAGGTCCAATTACGAGAACTTCAGTTTTATCTGAATTTAGCATCAGAAAATTGTGGGTCATCCAATTTTTTATGTCCTTAATGCATGCTTGGAGTTTAGTCAAGTGATTGGTTTCATCAGGCTTGATCGATAAATATAATTGGGTGTCGTCGGCATAACAGTGAAAGTTAATTGAATGATTCCTAATAATGTTCCCTAGAGAAAGCATATATAAACTGAATAGAAGTGGTCCTAATACAGAACCTTGTGGGACTCCATGAGAAACTTTGGTTGCATGGAGGATTCATCATTAACATGAACAAACTGAGATCGGTCTAAGAAATATTACTTAAACCAGCCTAGGGCGGTTCCTTTGATGCCAATTTGATATTCCAGTCTCTGTAAGAGAATCTAATGGTCAATGGTGTCAAATGCGGGACTAAGATCTAATAGGACAAGTACAGAGATGACTCCTTCGTCTGATGCCATTAGGAGGTCATTTGTAACTTTGACTAGTGTGGTGCAATGATTTACTCTAAATCCTAACTGAAACTCCTCAATAAACTGTTTGTATGGAGAAAATCATATAGCTGATTAGCTACAGCTTTTTCAAGTACCTTAGAGAGGAATGAAAGGTTTGATATCGGCCTGTAGTTGGCTAAAACCTCTTGATCTAGAGTCGGCTTTTTAAGAAGAGGCTTAATTACAGCCATTTTAAAAGGACTGTGGTACATATCCTGATAATAAAGACAGATTAATCAAATCCAACAGTGGTAAGAAGCCACTCTGACAGAAGCCAATTGAATCTAATAAAGAGATAAATGCAGTACTAAGACTATCACTGTGGTTGTCAATATGAATATTAAAATCACCTACAATAATTACTTTATCTGTTATAATGATCAAGCCTGATGCAAATTCTGCAAATTTAGATACAAATTCAGAATAAGGACCTGGAGCTCGATATAATATAACAAATAAGATTGGCAGTAATGTTTTCCAGGTTAAGTGAGTATGGCTAAGAACGAGACTTTCAAATGAATTATAATTTAGTTTAGGTTTAGGATTTATGAGTCAACTTGAGTCAAATATGGCTCCAACTCCACCACCCCAACCAGTACTTTGAGAAATATGAGTATTACAATGACTGGGAGGAGTGGATTTATTTAAGATAACATATTCATCCTCCTGCAGTCAGGTTTCAGTGAGACAGAATAAATCAATATCATAATCAAATATTAATTCATTGTGTAACCCAGATAAAAACATGTGCATTTAAAAGGTATATTTCATTGTATATTAAAAACAGACAGACAGATAATTGGGGTTAAAAATGTGTTAATGTGTTAAAGACTATTTGTGGTTATTCATGTGGAAAAATAGAGGAACTTTAATTTGAAACGGATGAGTTGTGGTCCCGGTCTGTTATAAAGTCGGAGGACGCCACTTGACGCAGATTCACTTTTTTTCCGCCGAAGCCTCTAGAAGGAGCAAGAGGAAGTATGTTCTGGACACAGTCTTAATGTAAGGACGGAGAAAACAGAAAAGTGGATAAACTGAGGAAAAAAAGTGATTAAAAACTTGAACAAAACCAAAGGAGGAATCTCCCCGGACGACCGCGACCTGCAGAAGTGCAGTTGGAGGATACGCTCGGGTGAAGAATCGCAGCGGTGAGAGATCGTCCTGCTGTGCTAATGCTAAATGCTAAATCACTAATTATACAAGCTAAACGGCTAACTCTGTGAACTAACTACTAGCCTAAATGCTAATATTGGAGCGCTAGCTTCAGGGCTAATCAGCACTGCTAGTCACACTAAGTATTGATGAATAAGCTCTGATGTGACAATTTTGTTTAGCCTTTACTTGAGTTATGGTGTGCTATGTGTGTGACTGTGACCATATTTGTTTATTTTGAGCACATGAAGTTATGTTTTTTTACTGTGAACCCAAGAGTTTACATTTTGGTTATTTGTGATATGTTAATTGCTATGTAAATAGCATATATATGTGATGATACTGTTAGAAAAAATAGTCATTTGGTATCATAAAATACTTTGAATTATTTACCTTTTGCTACTGAGAAATTGTGATCTTATTTTGCAATACTAGTCTAGTTAAAGCACTTATTCTCTACAGAATATAGAGACAATTTAAAGTGATTTATGTACAATAATTCATGGTTTAAGAAAATTGCTTACTTTTACACATACACACACCCACACAACCGTGTGGCTGGACTGACACCTAAAGGGTGCAGATATAGTGAAGTGAACATAACAGTAAGGAAAAAAAAGAACGCAGCTGCGAAAACTTTTATTTTGTTTGTTATTTTCTATACCTACCCGGGTCAGGTTGTTGTATGTATTTAATGTGGTTTATTATTCTTCCTAAATTCATTTTAAAATAGGGGAGCATTGTTCTCATTAACAAAAAGAGTCACAGTGTTGTGTTGTTCATGTGCATCAGTTGGTTCCACCTGGGCTCCGTAGCCGAATTTAAATCTTCTGTTTCTTATTCTGGCCATTAGTTTAAGTTATCCTTATCATTACTAATGCTTTTCTGCTTCAGAAGGGTTACAATTGACTAAAACAGCTTTAGAGGACAAGGAACTAATATCCAAGAGTCCACATTTAATTATCTTGTTTTGGACTTCTGGAGATGTTGATTTTATTTTTTTAAAGTTTTTATGATGAACTTCTCTTCTGTTTATTTTATCTTTAAATAATGCAGGTGGACGGGGGACAGACACAGTCTCTATACTAGATGATACCTTAATTTTAGTGACCTCAGATTGGCGTAACTGGGTGTCATTATCGCCACGTGAATGATAATCTTATTATATTTCCTCTAATCTTTAGCCAGCAGTTTCAAATTAGACTCAATGTCGCCCGCTCTGGCCTCCGGGATGCATTTAACTATGGTTCCCGGTGTTGCTAACTTCAAGTTTCGCACAATTGAGCTGCCAATGACCAGAGTTGGCCTCTCAGCGGGTGTGTCGCCGAGTGGGGTAAATCGGTTTGAGACGTGGAGCGGTTGGTGGTGTACCGTGGGCTTCTGTTTGGGGCTATGCCTCCTTCGAACAGTCACCCAGCCTCCTGGCTGCTCGGGAACTACTGGGGGACAGCTAGCTAAAGCTGCCTTCAGTGGTACCGCACCGGCTACAGAGGACTTGCTAACTATAGCAGGTACTTTTCGGTGATGCGGTACCGTGCCTCTAAGTTGCTAAGCCTCACCTCCAGAGCTACAAATAAATTACATTTATTACAATTACCATTTTTGCTAAAGGAGGACAAGGAGTAACTAAACATGTGGCACACAGGACAGGAGAGAGAAGACATTGCTTTAGCTAGGCTAGTTAGTGAGACAAACAACAAACTGATGAAAACTATCGAAGTGTGGTTGCTAAGGTTAAGAGACCTGTCCGTGCACAAACAGAACAAGTCTATGTGGTGGTGTAAAGTTATTGAGACACCCGCCAATGTGAGGAATATATGAAAATCAGACTAGGTGAGCAAAACAGAGAGCACCATGTCAGTAACACCGGTAACCGGAAGTGACAGAATACGCGTGGTACAGTTTCTAGTTTTGGTGGACTTTCTGGGGAAAACCTGGTTGCTATCGTAATGTTAAAATATCCCTTCAAAATAAGATTCAGATACGCCCCAAATACATTTATAAAGTAAATTTCAAACATTTCAGAATATGGAGTCAATGTCAAGAAACCTCAATATTTCACATAGAGCTGTTTTTCCTTTAGCTTCCGCATGTTTGTGTGCTCACTAAGGTTTTTCAAAATAAAAGATCGTCCAGACTCAAATAATACATAAAACTGAAATAATGAATTATTTCTTGTGCGGCCTGGTACCAATTGATCCGGTGTTTGGGGACCACTGCATTAGATCTCTGTCATCTAAAGCTGCATTAATAAATGATCTCATATCAGATTATCATATTTATATGAAACCTGGCTGTGTCATGAAGAAT
Organism: Pampus argenteus; assembly: GCA_036937835.1. Taxonomy (NCBI): domain Eukaryota; kingdom Metazoa; phylum Chordata; class Actinopteri; order Scombriformes; family Stromateidae; genus Pampus; species Pampus argenteus. Next base: position 25,086,360 of record CM072868.1, read on the forward strand.
ATGTTAGCCTAAACAAAACCACACTCATATTAACACTCACATTCAGACTCATCACTCTATCTGACCCTCTTTTTACCTCCAGGACACTCCTAACAAACTCCTCCTTCAAGATAACTCCTACTCCATTTATCTTACTATCTACACCATGATAGAACAACTTAAACCCTGCTCCTAAGCTTCTAGCCTTGCTACCTTTGCACCTGGCTTATGGACCACTCCTGAAGAGTGTTGCATGCGTTTTAGGAAGGAGTTGAGACGGACTCTGGGTGGCCAGGAGGTGCTTCCAGACAACTAGACAAATACAGCTAATGTGATCAGGGAGACAGGTAGGAGTGTATATCTGGAAGGAAAGTAGATGAGGAGACTTGGTGGTGGAATGAGGAGGTGCAGGAGTGTATACAGAGTAATGGGTTAGCAGAGAAGGACTGAAGAGAGTAGACAGGAGTAAAGGGAGATGCAGCGTAAGGTGAAAGTAGAGGTGGCAAAGGCTAGGGGTGTGATGAGATCTCGCGAGATGAAAATTTGCGAGATTTCTCGTCGGGTTGGAAATCGGTCTCGCAAGATTTGTTGTCCAACAAGAAAACACATGCATAACTATTTGCGACGCCCCTGGCACTTTAAAATTGTGATCCAACAAGCAGCCGAATGACGTCGGAAAACAAAAAAAACAAAGTTAAATAAAAGTGTAATTTAGTTTTCTTAAAATCTCATCTCGTCTCGATCTCGTGAACCCAATCTCGTGTCTCGTCTCGTGAACTGAGTGTCTTGTCACACCCCTAGCAAAGGCTTAACAAAAGGCTTACAATGACTTGTATGCTAGGTTGGACAGTAAGGAGGGAGAGACTGATCTATACAGGTTGGCAAGGAAGAGAGACAGAGATAGGAAGGACGTGCAGCAGGTCTAAGGATAGGGATGGAAGTGTATTGACAGGTTCCAGTTGTGTGATGGTAAGATGGAAAAAGTACTTTGAAGAGTTGATGAATGAGGAAAATGAGACAGAACAAAGAGTAGAAGAGGTGACTGTTGTGGACCAGGAAGTAGCAAAAATTTGTAAGGATTAAGTGAGGAGGGCATTGTAGAGGATGAGGAGTGGAAAGGCACTTGGTCCTGATGATATACCTGTGGAGGTATGGATGTGTCTAGGTGAGGTGGCAGTAGTTTTTGACTGGGTTGTTCAACAAGATCTTAGATAGTGAGAAGATGCCTGAGGAATGGAGGAGAAGTGTGATGGTGCCCATTTTTAAGAACAAGGGAGATGTGCAGAGCTGTGGCAACTACAGAGGAATAAAGCTGATGAGCCATACAATGAAGTTACAGGAAAGAGTAGTTGAAGCTACTCTTTCCTGAAAATAGTAGTATGGTTTCATGCCAAAAAGAATACTACAGATGCAGTATTTGCTTTGAGGATTCTGATAGAAAAGTACAGAGAAGTTTAGAGGGAGCTACACTGTGTCTTTGTAGATCTGGAGAAAGCTTATGACAGGGTGCCCAGAGAGGAACTGTGGTATTGTATGAGGAAGTCTGGAGTGGCAGAGAAGGTAGACTGCCATCTTTCTTCTAAGTCTACGTCAACATTACCAAGAGATATTTAAATGAATACAGTAAGAGGGACAATGAAACTAAACATATCTTTTTTTAGTGGTTAACTTCGCCCTGTGTTCAGCAGGAGGTAAGAAGTAAAATTTAATATACTATGATGGACTAAAATGCACTGATTTTGAAATTCTTTTTTCTTTTGTTGTCAATTATTATTATTATTATTAGTCTTTGTTCCCCTGCGCCAGGGAAACAAAGACATTTTCTATTATGAAACATAACAGTTTCTCTGTCTCTGAATGAGCATAAATTCAACTTACATTCAATAAACATTTAGTCAGTGCAAAACTGATGTGACACATCAGATTAACATCAGCCACTGCCATTGGTGAATGTCATCTTATTTGCAGATAGTCAACAAGGCGAATATCTGCCGATATTGATGTTCTGCCAATACATTGGTGATGAAGCTTTACCTCAGTGACATCACAACAAGTTTGGGGACAATCATGGTCCAATATGAGAATTGACTTCACAGCAAAGTATGAGACATCTTATGTCCAGCAGGAAAATTTTACATGTGCATATTCAGAGATTCTGTAATTATTAGAGAGACAATAGTGATGTGAAGTAACTCCTTTACATAACTGATGTTTTATATAGCAGAATTAAGAAAGACACAAACACAAGAACATCATGTTTAGATCTGGCCATCTGTAACTGAGAAGGATACATTTCTTCAAAGTAGTCGATGTGTGGAGGTTGTAGTATGTCCAGAGCAGAGAGCACCTGAGGAGAGAGTTAAAGCCAGGTGGATAGAAGCCTCAGGTATAAAGACGTGATCTGTATCTGGATATCTTGTCTGAAAAATAATGTCTGATCATTAGGGCTTAGCTGTCACAACTGGTATTAATAGTTGATCTTATTATTGTTACTTACATTTTCATGTTTGAAGAAACAAAGCATCTTCAGCTCTCGAAATACCCTCTTGCAGGAAACAAGGTTTTGGAAGACATTGGGCATCTTTTTGAGGGCAACTCGCTTTCCATCTCTGGGGTCTGTCACTGACCTGGAGGACAAGGACAAACACAACATTCAGAAACTTCCAACACCTAAATATAGTAATACCGTACAGGGACTTGTCACATCACACCTAGAGACCAATGTTCAGGTGTGAATATTCACAATCACATTGGCTAAGATATCAGGAAAGAATGTTCACTTACACATTTTCCTTCATCCTGTATGTTGCTAATACACCTTCTGACTCATTAGTCAAAGAATCTTTAAGTGCAGGAAGGCAGAGATCAAATCATCCCCATGGGGCTACACAGCTGGTGTAAGCGATACACACTACAGCAACTTTTCGTAAACCTTCTCAAATAAGATCAGTCAGGAAAACCAGATGGCAGTGTGCCAAGATCCCAGGCTTAACAAAGATTGTGCTTCAAACACCACTCATAAGCTTACCTTCTCAGACCAGAGGAACTTTAACTGAGTAGACAACATGCAATGATAATGCTGCTTTAAAATTACTGGGGAATTTAAAGTGAAATCTCAAGTAATGATTGGGTGATGCTTAACTGCATCACTGGAGCCCTGAAAAAGTTTAGGCCAGCTTAACTTTGATTTGTAGCACGTCACGTGCATCATAAAGTGTTGGTCACTTTGTAGTTTCATGTCACTAGCTTTCAATAAAAATGTCTTGGTACCGGCTAAACCCTTGTCAAGTCTACTCAGTTTAAGAACCAAACTAGTACCTGCTATCTAGTACTTACTTTTTGGTATCACCTTCTTCACCATCTTCCAAAAAAGCTGAACTGATAATAAAAAGTGTCATGAACACTGCAGATCAATGATTGGTCAGACGTTTCTGCCATTCACTGATTTCTCTCAACCGCGATCTTCTTCTGTCTCCCTTTCTTGCTTGCTGGTGTTCTAAGCTAAAGAATGACAGCCTTGTTTGAAACACAGCATTCACACATGAGGAAACAACAACGGAGATTTATCCTGTTGTTATTTGTATTTACTGCTGCATTATTTTATTGTATTAAATGAATGAAAAGGAGAAATGCAGAGCAGGAAAATGAAACAAAAAGCATCCGTCTCCACATAATTTGTGGTTGATGGTTCTTAATTTGTGCTGTCATGAAACATCAGAAAATATTATTTTATTTATTTCATTCACATGCTTTTCTCTCAATCACTACTCCCTCTCCTTGCTTGACCACCGCCACACTGTCTCTCTTACTCACTCCCGCTCTCAGCTTACCGTCTCATATGTTGTTAAAATGAGTCAGCAACAAAGCTTTAACTTTTAATATTATCAAACAAAGAGAAATGTTCTACCTTTGTTATAAACTGGTCCTAAATTGATACAAGAGTACTTTTGTTTTATGAATGAAGTAGTATACAAGTTGAAGCAGCTGCACTGTGTGTGTTTAACCAGCCTATAATGCATGAGTGGATGCAGCAGTACTGTGCGACAAACTGATACATGCAGTAGTAATTATTATGGGTGGAACATGTCACAGAAAATGCATGAAACTATGAAATGACTTTAAACTTTTCAGGCAAATCAGGCCTGGCCCTGAACACAATATAGCCTACTTAAATAATAATTTAATAATATATATATATATATATATATATATATATATATATATATATGTTAATGAATTAATCTATTCCAACGTCAGTGCATACTTTCTATTGCGTCTGCAGAGATATGTTTTGCATCACAGTTGATAAAGTTATGTTATTCCAATTCATAACACATTCTACAGTGGGCAGGTGGATAGTGACAGTAAAGTAAAGGCTTTGGCCCTCTAACATTTAAAGTCGGATTCAGCAAACATGTTGTGAACCACTAGTTTCAACTTGATAAACACTACCTGTAGGAGCATTTTTCATGAGATTTCATCATTAGCATTTCAACACCCCTAAAGTTAAAGTTAAACACACACAAGGTTAAAAGTTCCCATCTATTTGTTAACAGGTTTCACTAACAAAAATGTCAAGTATAAATTAAAAGAAGAACTACACAAAGTCCTGCTGTCTTAAATTAGCAGACTACTTCAGTATTGTTGGTTGAGGTATTCCAGCACTCAAAAAAAAAAAGAGAAAATACAAGTACAGCTGTCATCACTGCATTATATTACATTGGCATAGTGTGGTCAGGTGACTCAACTCAACTCAACTCAACTTTATTGTCATTTTCCCATATGTACACATACAAGAAAACGAGATACCGTTTGCTTAGTGTCCACAGTGTCGCAGACGTACAACAACAAATGACATTTAACAACACAACAATCTAACTATGAGTATAAAATAAAAAGCAAAAAACTGGTGTTGGTACACTAGTGCGGAAAGTGCAGAATAATTAGAATTAAATAATGTAAACATTGATGATACGCTGTAAAGTGAAACAGAGGATGGACAGAGAAATGCAGAAAGAACCTGAGGCAGCTGTTGGAGTGAGAGAATTTCCTAAATACTGAACTATACAGGCTGCCATGCCAAAGTACTCATTTCTAAATTAATCTTCAAAAATAAAAAAACAACAACATTGGAAATATTTAAATAGTCAGCCATAGTAAACATCACACTTTGCATGATGCCCTATGAAAAAAAAGTGTATTACTACCCTGCAAAGAAGGTTTCCTGCAAGTTAAGAACTTATATCTCAGTTTGTTCATGTTAATGATGAATCCTCCATGCAAACTAAAGTTTCTCATGGAGTCCCACAAGGTTCTGTATTAGGGCCACTTCTATTCAGTTTATATATGCTTCCTCTAGGGAACATTAGTAATCATTCAATTAACTTTCACTGTTATGCCGACGACACCCAATTATATTTATCGATCAAGCCTGATGAAACCAATCATTTAACTAAACTTCAAGCATGCATTAAGGACATAAAAAAATGGATGACCCACAATTCAGATAAAACTGAAGTTCTCGTAATTGGACCCAAACACCTCAGAAAATATCATTCCAGAGATTTAGCCTTAGACGGGATCACTCTGGCCTCCAGCTCCACCGTAAAAAATCTTGGAGTTGTCTTTGATCAGGATTTGTCCTTTAATGACTATATAAAACAACTTTCGAGGACTGCATTCTTCTACTTGCGCAACATTGCTAAAATCAGACGCATCATTTCTCAAGCGGATGAAGAAAAACTAGTCCATGCATTTGTTACTTCTAGGCTGGACTATTGTAACTCTCTGTTATCAGGCTGCTCTAATAAGTCTCTTAAGAGTTTGCAGCTGATTCAGTTCCGTTAAATCTAGAATAGAATTTAAAATTCTTCTACTAACATACAAAGCTCTTCATGGTCAGGCACCATCATATCTAAAAGAGCTCATAGTACCTTACCACCCCAGATGAGCGCCGGAGTGAGCGGCCGCTCGTTACAGCAGCTCCGACCTTCTACCTCTTTTTAGTGTTTTTTTTTTTTTTTTTTAGTGTTTTTCTAGCATTTTAGTGTATTTCTGTTACTCTTTTTTACTTTAAACAAGTGGGCAGCTATGGATGTTCACATTGTGACATTCGTGGTCTGCTCCTTGCTGTTTTCGGCACTTTTTGATGTGGCCGTGGGAAATACATTGAACCACGGCTCCCCATTCAACTACGGCTCCATTGTTTATACCCAGGATCAGCTGTTAGGCCAGCGACACACACCCCTTCTCTGCGCGGAGCGGCCAGAGATCCCCAGAGAGTTACGGAGGAAGAGAAGAGGATGCAGAGCGGGAGTGAAGCGCAGGGAGCAGAAAAGACGTCTGATGATCAGGAAGGGGAAGGACAGCTGCAGAGGGAAACTGGAGAAGCGTCTGGAGAGGACTGCAGACCATCGCAGGCCATGGTAAAGGAGTGGGGAGGAACCCAGTAAGCGGGGACAAGGACTGGGCAGATGAACTGAATCTGTTCTTCAACAGATTTGATTCTGCCCCCCCTCCCTCTCTCACTCCCCTTAACCCCTATTCACATCTCCCCTGGCGGGCTCCCCCTCCCCCTGCCCCTCCACTCCTCAGTCTGACACCTTCAACACCCAACCCCCACCCACTCACCAGTTCAAGTTAGGCTACTTAAGGACTGTGCTGACCAGCTCTGTGGTGTTGTCAGGCGCTTATTCAACCTGAGCCTGAGCCTGGAGAAGGTCCCGGCCCTGTGGAAGACCTCCTGTGTGGTCCCGGTACCAAAGACGCCGCGCCCCAAGGAGCCAAACCATTTCAGGCTTGTTGCCCTGACTTCTCACCTGATGAAGACTATGGAGAGGATCATCCTACGACACCTGCGACCGCTGGTGGGCGCACAGCTGGACCCCCTGCAGTTTGCCTACCAGCCTGGGATCGGGGTGGAGGACGCAGTGATCTACCTGCTGCACAGATCACTGCTCCACCTGGAGGAGCGCTGTGAGTGTCATGTTTTTTGACTTCTCCGGTGCGTTTAACACCATCCAGCCTTCACTGCTCAGAGGCAAGATGGAAAGGGTGGGAGTAGACCAACACTTGGCTGCGTGGACAACAGACTACCTCACCAACAGACCACAGTTTGTGAAGCTCCAGCATTGTGTGTCTGACGTGGTGCTTTGCAGCACAGGTGCCCCTCAGGGTACGGTGCTCTCCCCCTTCCTCTTCACCCTCTACACTTCGGACTTCACCCACAACACCGCCCACTGCCACATCCAGAAGTTCTCCGATGATACAGCCGTCGTTGGATGTGTTTCAGAGGGGGACGATCTGGAATACAGGACCATCATCAGGGACTTTGTCAGCTGGTGTGAGCTAAACCAGCTTCAGCTCAACACGGGCAAGACGAAGGAGATGATCGTAAACTTCCGGAGGAATGCATCACACTTCACACCGGTGAACATCCAGGGATTGGACATAGAGGTGGTGCAGAGCTACAAATTCCTGGGTGTTCACCTGAACAATAAACTGGACTGGACTGATAACACCCATGCTCTCTACAAGAAAGGCCAGAGCCGTCTCCACCTGCTGAGGAGGCTGAGGTCCTTCGGAGTATGCAGAGCTCTCCTTAGGACTTTTTATGACTCTGTGGTGGTCTCAGCCATCTTTTATGCTGTGGTCTGCTGGAGAGGGGGCAGCACGGACAGGGACAGGAGCAGACTCAACAGACTTATTAGAAGAGCGAGCTCTGTCCTGGACTGTCCTCTGGACTCCACAGAGGAGGTGGGTGAGAGGAGGATGTTAGCTAAGCTGACATCCATCATCACGACACTGTGGGGTCTCTGAGCAGCTCCTTCAGCAGCAGACTGTTACACCCACGGTGTAAGAAGAAGAGGTTCCGCAGGTCCTTCATCCCTGCTGCTGTGAGACTTTACAACACCTGCTCTTGATCATGTTGTAGTCTCTTGTACATATCTGTTTTTCTACTTTCTGTAAATCAGTAATTTTTCTGTAAATATGTACACTGTGTTTCTTTTCCCTCCTTCCGCTGCTGAAACAAGTAAATTTCCCCGTTGTGGGATCAATAAAGTATATCTTATCTTATCTTAGAACACTGCGCTCCCAGGATGCTGGGTTCCTTGTGGTTCCTATAGTGTCTAAAAGTAGATTGGGAGCCAGAGCTTTCAGCTATCAAGCTCCTCTTCTGTGGAATAAACTACCACTGTGTTCGGGAGGCAGACACGGTCAACACCTTTAAGAGTAGAGTTAAGACTTTCCTTTTTGATAAGGCTTACAGTTAGGGCTGGCTCAGGTCATCCCTTAGTTATGCTGCCATAGGACTAGACTGCTGGGGGACTCACGCACTCTCTCCTTCTCTCCATCCATCCATCCATCATGTTACTAACTAAACTTCTTCCCTGGAGTTTCTGTGCTCTCTCGTCCAGCAGGTTCTTGTGGACTGTGTCTGCTGCTGTGGTGGTCCTGCGTGGCGTCTACTGCATGTGTTGTCACCGTCATCATTGTTACCATATCTCCATTACAGATTATAGTTAGTTAATGATTTGATGCTGTGCATCTGTGTCTCTATCACAAGTTCCACTGTTACTGTAATAATTCATCATTCATTGTAACCTATTCTTATCATCCATTGTAAATCATTATAATTCATTGTGAGTGTACAATATGCGTGTGTTGATTGTTCTGTACATGTGAGATCCATTGCACGTCTGTCCGTCCTGGGAGAGGGATCCCTCCTCTGTGGCTCTTCCTGCGCTTTCTTCCACCTTTTTCCCTGTTAAAAGGTTTTTTGGTGGGCAAGTTTTTCCTCACTAGAATCGAGGGTCTAAGGACAGAGGGTGTCACTCCCTGTACAGATTGTAAAGGCTTCTGAGACAAATGTATTTTGTGATTTTGGGCTATATAAATAAAATTTGATTTGATTTGATCTTTATGGTTGATGCGACTGAGCTTCCTTCAAGTGTTTATAAAACTTCCCTGCTTGAAAGGTTGAACAGAAATGCTATAAACCTTTCATACTGGCCTTTCATAATCCTTCTGTGGTTCTCCGTTCCAAGCCCATTGGTTCTATCGGAAGATTTTTTTATTTTTTTAACAGCTCAAACATATATAGATTTCTTTTTTTAAAAAAAAGCTTAGTAACTTCCTGAAACAGCTGATCACTATAGTTTTTAACAAAATGTTAATCAAACAGAAAAAACTGGTACATTTATAGATTTACAGAGGTGGATTAATGCACATTTGGTGCTATAGTGGGCATTTCTGGCAGAACAGTGTGCGTAATTGAGAATAAACTACAAAATAAACTACAGTGCGTGTGTGCTCATGGTAATAAAGGAACATATCACCCAGTGCAACAGTGTTGCTCATTGATGTGTTGGACACCAACAGATGTCTACACCAAAGTGGAATTAGAAATAATAATAAATAATAATTTTCTGGCTTTCCAGCTTTAAAGAGTGGGCATTTCAAACAAAAATGGAAAGGTGTTAACAGCACTGCTTTAGGCATTCATTTATTTATTTATTTATTTATATATATATATATATATATATATATATATATATATAGAGAGAGAGATAGAGAGAGAGCTAGAGAGAGAGAGAGAGAGAGATAGAGAGAGAGCTAGAGAGAGAGAGAGATAGAGATAGAGAGAGAGCTAGAGAGAGAGAGAGATAGAGATAGAGCTAGAGAGAGAGCTAGAGAGAGAGCTAGAGATAGAGAGAGAGAGAGCTAGAGAGAGAGAGAGAGCTAGAGAGAGAGCTAGAGAGAGAGCTAGAGAGAGAGCTAGAGAGAGAGCTAGAGAGAGAGCTAGAGAGAGAGCTAGAGAGAGAGCTAGAGATAGAGATAGAGATAGAGATAGAGCTAGAGCTAGAGCGCTAGAGAGATAGAGAGATAGAGAGATAGAGAGATAGAGAGATAGAGAGATAGAGAGATAGAGAGATAGAGAGATAGAGAGATAGAGAGAGATAGAGAGAGATAGAGAGAGATAGAGAGAGATAGAGAGAGATAGAGAGATAGATAGAGAGATAGAGAGATAGATAGATTGATAGATAGAGAGAGAGAGAGAGATAAACTCAGAAAGAGAGTGAGTGAATAAGAATGAGAGACAGATAAAGCAGTTGGGGAAGTGAGCTAAAGCAGCATGTGAAATAAACTAGTGAAAAAGTTATTTTTATTATAATTCTTGGGTTTATCTGTGATGTGAACAGACCTCAGGTCACTGAACGATGACAACTAGTGATTACCTATGACACTAGCCTCTTATGAATGGGTCAAAAACAGGTGTACTGCATGCAAGCTGCTACAGAACAAGGTCGGTGTAGGACAGAGGTATTACACTGCCTGATGCTATGTGCAGGAAGGGCACGGTACTGTGATGACACTCATCACTGGAAAATCAACATATTATAATATAAATCTCTAAATTTCCTTTACACACTGCAGTAATATTGTAAAGTTGGGTTGTTTTTTTCTTCTTTTTGCTACAAAAGTTCTCAAATGCAAAGACTGGCATTATCCAGCTTGGACCATTTCCTTGGTCTTGGAGTATTTTCAGTTCATCTGTAAAAAGTTAAAAATCTACCCTGTATATGCAACAGCTCCTCCTCCCATTTCTTGCCCGCCTTGCTGGTTCTTTGTTCTCTCTTGTTACTCTCCTCGTCCCTTGCTCCTATCAGACCACGTCCCCTTGTAGCGAAGCCTTGAATAACTTTGAATAGTTGTTGCCAAAGCTTCGAAGCCCAAAAAATGAAATTCAGTACTCTGCACTCTGCAGTGTGCCTTTAAGGTCCACTTACTATCTTTTTTAAAAGCTTTCAAGCACATGAAGATTTTATGTTTTATTTGCAAGTTGCATATGCATGAGGACCCACATATATATGTACATAAGTCTGTGGATGATTCATGTTATTGCATTGATCCACATTGGTTGGTAGTGGTGTCATGCAATGAAATGGCAAAGTGCTAACAAAAGGCAGAGAAGGGAGAAGCTGCTAAATACCTCGAGGGCTGCAATGGACTTTTGTGTGCAGTACCACAGTTGGCCACTGGGGCAAACTGGCAGCCTGCCTGACTCCTGCTCTCTGATGTAAACAATTCAGGCTTCAAAACATGATTACATAGAACATAAACATATACAGGGTTTTGGTGAGTAACAGTAAATGTAAATGTGTGTTTGTTAACACATTTACACAATTTCTTTGTTTCCCTCCTTTTGCTTTGTATTAATTTCCTCATCTTTTTGCCAAATGCCATTGATTTCCTTGACAACACTAGTGCTCCTTGCAGCTATATTCACCCACATGATGCTTATAATGCATGTATGGGATCTTTTTAGAAATCCACTATGTTACTGTGCTAGACGTGCACTAAATGATTTGTAACTCATTAGACATCTGCTGCCTAACTTGTAAATGAATGAATAACTCCTACTTATATTGTGAGTTGTCTGACTGTAGATACATTATGACAACAGCCACTCTTAGGATCAGATGTGTCAACAGCATGATGATTGACCAATCAGCTCACTGAAAACAGTCATCATTCTACAAGCTCTTAAGGGACAAAATCAGCATACTGTGCATTTAAGCAAAGTAACAAAGAGCACTGGGTAACAGTTTTGTTGTTGTTTTGTGTCGTGGTTCAGTGTATATACTTTTACCCCCTCTCCATTTTGACAGCAAGAAGAGCTGTACTTTGCTTTTAACTGTGAATATGTTTACAGATTGTAAAGCCCTCTGAGACAAATGCATTTTGTGATTTTGGGCTATATAAATAAAATTTGATTTGATTTGAATATGTGCAGAACTTTGCTCATCATGAGAAAGCACACTGTAGAAACTCAAACTTGTTGAAAACATCAGCCTGGTTTTAAAAAAGTAAAATCCAATAAAAATTAATACATAATAATTAATCTACTGTGATTATATTGTGATGTAGAACTTTCACATGAACAGTCAGGAACAGCTGATAACCAGCTTCATGATACCAGTTATCCAGAATGGATGTCAGGTACAGTTGTGTGTTACCAAGATCCAAGGTCACATTATTTTCTATTTATTTTGGTATTCGGGAAGATCAGTATTGCAAGACTAGTCGTAAAATGTTTATTAACTCATAGGTATACCACATTAAGGCAGGTAGGCTGAGGCAAGTTGTTCTATGCTCTGTCTAACCACAACAGTACTTAGGATACACCTGTTACCATAACCAACCACTGTCAAAACAGATATTGTGGTAAGTTTTAAAATGCTACAAGTTAAGTTCCATACATTAATAATTGAAAATAGTGGATGTTTGGAATGTAAGAAAAACACCAAACTCAAGGCCAAAGCCTTGGATATGTGATATGAGCAAATGAAGCTTCCAGTAAGATGGATTAAGATAGTGTAGTGCACTGCACTTACCAGACAACACCAAACGCTCCATAGCCAATGGGCCTGTCAGGCTCAATGTCCAGCTGCTGTGGTAGATGATGCGTGTGTTGCTGCTGCTGATGGTGGTGGTGGTGAGCTTTGACAGCAGCGGCTTGAACCTGGGCAGGAGCCGCAGCTGCTGCAGGCCCGGGGGCCTGCCCAGGGGCAGGAGAGGGGAAGTAGGGCTGCTGCTGGCTGGGGTTGAGCATTACCGCCGCAGCTGCAGCCGTGGAGGTGTGTTGCTGCACTGTATGCACGGCAGCGGCGGAGCCCGGGTGCTGCAAGTGATGCTGGCCTGCATGGTGGTGGTGGTGCAGGTGGGGAGGTGGAAGGTGCTGGAGTTGGTGGTGGTGATGTGGGTGATGGGCAGCCACTGCTGAGGAGCCACCGTTATAAGCAGCCATCATTTTTGTAGCATTTGTAGCCGTTGTGCCGCAAAGAGCCATTCAATGGTGCTGAAATGCTTCTTTTCAGAACTTTATGCTAAAAGTGATGATAATGGCTACCAGGCTCCAATACTATGAGTAAGAAAACATATAGAAGGCAGACTTGGGGTGATCCAACATCTTACTTCATATCTATGGGGAGATAAACCATTCTGGTGTGCCATTTGTCATCATGCCAACAAGGATTTGACCCACTTCTTCCACATTAATTTTCTTGCTTGCACACCATTAGGCTGTAGCTGGGGCTAATAACGGAAAGCATATCACGAGCATGTACAGCAATAAACTAGGTCTTAAAATCTGTGCAGCCCCAACAGTAGCACTACTAACAATGACAAATGAACATATAGAACAGAAAATAGCATGCACCCCCCTCATTAAATTAAAAAGTCCGTGGCCCTAGATGTCCCTCATGATAGAGGTGTGCACCCCTCCCTCCTGATGAAATTCAGCTTCCCCGTTCTGATTGAATAGTGATCTAAAGCATGTCACATGGGAAGCAGCGCATTCATCTTTTAAAAGTGTCCAAGTTTTTCACACTCTCTGGTCCAGCGCCGATGCTGTTCCCACCACGGGGCTCCACAAGCCTTGGAAATTGCATTTATTATTCCCAATTGAATCCTCCTTTAGATGTGTGCACAGGCCAGATCGCTATTCCGTAAACAGGGCTAATCTCCGAGCCGTAATTAACGCTGCTGATCCGGTGCAGAGGAGGTGTATCCTAGCCCAGGCCACAATACAACAGCGGGCCCAGGCCTCGGCCGTCCACTTCACTCACATATTACACAGATCCCAGCAGCAGCGCCTGCACAGAAACCACCATCAGTTTGACGGAGAGACGAAGCTTCGACCATGATTCAGAAAATGAGAAGAGGAATTCTCGCAGACGACTGGCAGGCAACTTATTTCCCCCATCGACAGCCTTGCTTTTCATATATTTCACTTTGCCCTTCTGCAGTTCATGAGTACACATCCAAGAAAACTATATAACAATGCGGAGGGGAGCGTTAAATCCTTTAAATGCGGGACGAATTGTCCTGAAAAAAGACAGTAGAATTGAACCTGACAGCTTGGAGCTAGCTAATGGGTGTCCATGTCTCCAAATCACAACAGTAACATTAGTCCTTTCTTGCTGCCGTGTCCGTGTCGGTGAGCCCGGCTGTCCGCTGAGGAAGAGGATGCCACTCCGTTGCACCTCTACACTTTGGGCCCACGACGCTTCGTTGCGACTGGCATGATAAAACTATTGGTCACACGGAAACTGAGATAAGCAGTTGATCCAACATGGTGAACAAAACCTGAGCTACTCCACGGTGAGATTATGCAGGACGGCCAACCAATCGCCAAGTGCCCCGGAATGACGTACTTGTCATTTCCTTGATTGCCACCGAGCGCAGCCAATGGCTGCTGCTGTTCAGAAGGCCCAATACAGTCTACTGATAAACAGCGAATAACAAACTAACTGTTGAATTCAGTTCAATAAAATATCTGGAGTCAACTCGCCACTCACAGTTTTGTGTATTGCTGTATTACTTGGATGTTGTGTTTTCACAATGCAGTGAAGTATGTGCAGAGTTTGTCCTCACGTTCATCTGATAAAGGAGGAAAGCTTCTCTGTTCTCATCAAATATCTGAATTTAACACACGGATGTACAACCATGATTTGTGACATCACAGCTGTCTTGGAACCAGTCTTGGTCTTTATCACAAGTTTCACTGTTACTGTAACAATTCATCATTCATTGTAAACATTCTCATTTTATCATTGTAATTCATTATAATTTATTATGAGTGTACAATATGTGTGTGTTGATTTGCATCATTGCACGTCTGTCCGTCCTGGGAGAGGGATCCCTCCTCTGTGGCTCTTCCTGAGGTTTCTTCCACCTTTTTCCCTGTTAAAAGGTTTTTTTTGGTGGACAAGTTTTTCCTCACTCGAATCGAGGGTCTAAGGACAGAGGGTGTCACTCCCTGTACAGATTGTAAAGCCCTCTGAGACAAATGTATTTTGTGATTTTGGGCTATATAAATAAAATTGGATTGATTGATTGTTGATTGATATACAATATACAAAAAGTTATGTGGACGCTTGAACTTGGACTTTTCAGTGACGTAGGAGACGTCTGCTGCATCCAGCCATTAAACTTTTGAAATGAACAATATTTTCTGATGAATAGATTCCACACTTTTCAATGGAGTATCTGTCTTTTTAAAGAATAAGGCTGACATTTTTCTGTATTTTTTATTGTCAACAAATCTCTAACCTGATGCGCCATGTGGTTTGTTACACAGAACCACCTGAGAAGTCTTGTAAAGTGGGAAAGGACAGGCAATTTCAAAAAACATACATTATTAAGCCAACGTCCTCTTTTAGGCTTTTACTTTGGAGGTGATGACCGGATGTATCCTTGTTTTGATTATAGCAAACGTGAAGTTGGTATTCCCGCAGCTCTTCCTCTTTCTCTTGCCACGTCAAGCGCCGTCAGGAACAGACCCACAGGTTTGTAACTTGTACATTACTGTACTTTCGGGTGTAGCAAACCTGACATCTGGGACTCCAAAGCAAACACTGCAAGAGCGGGCCAAAAGCTTTCATCGTGGAACTGTTTTCAACTCTGACTTCACTTGTAAGATAATAACTCTACCGAACTCATTAAACTAATCGTCAGCAGTATTTTATCAGCGCTGTAACTGTTAACGTTAGCTAACATTACCTAAAGTTAGTAACATAATAAGCGAAGAATCTGTACGGAACAGGATTAAGGACCGACATATTCATTAACTTCCCCAACAGCAGAAACGCTTGAGAGAGAAAATGTGCAGAAATGTTGGTAAAATTTACTAACATATACTACTTAGCGAGCTAACCCCATACCCAACGTTAACAGTCCGTCACTTCTAGTTAGCTAGTTGGTCTTGCTACTACTGTTACTACGGCGTGTAACGTTAGCTTGACTACTGCTGGGCCGCACCTGCGCTGCTCCACTTCGCGTTTGGATATTAAAAAAAATTGAGACAAAATTCAAGATTATTTGACCACTCAAAACAACAGTAACCTATACGTAAATACGTAAGTCATAAATACAGACACGTCTTAAAACGTGTTGTTTAAAAAAAGGTTTATTAAAAATATAAATTTTAATGTTACTGGTACAGTATGGTGTTTTTCTGCCCTATACGCAGCCATAAGTTGGAATATACATGGAATATTTCTTAATTCATGTATATTGGATAACACTATTGCAGTAAAGAAGATGTGTTATTATGTAGTAATGATGCAATTACGTGTGAATACACTGTGTTTCTTAGCGGACATTCAGTCATTAATGTTTGCAGTCATAATGATGATGTTCCATTAACTTTTTTATTAGTCACTTTAGTCTTTCACACCACTGCATCACACTCAGGCCCTAAAATGATGTGTCACACTTTCAATGGAGGTAGTTAATAAATAAAATTGAGCAGAGCAACCAGGACTTGCACATTCCCACACAAACATTAGTGTTTGCAAGGCAAAACTGAAGAAATGTAAATTCTGACCTGGAGATCACATCAAACCAGCAGATGCTTCTTAAATTCACTTGTTTGGACTTCAGTAGAAGTGCATGGAAGACATGGTAAATATTCAATGTAATGTGACGGTGCCTTAATGCCATATAGATACATAGATTTTTGGAGACCCGCAGATACTGGATTTTTAAGGCCAGTAAGTTTGAGAGTTAAAAAATAAAACTGCAGTTATTTTTTCAAACATAAACACAGAGCATAAATAAAGCAGGAAAATAAAGCACCCTCTAAAATTGTTGACACACATAGACACACTCCCTAGAGAAGAAAGAGAAAATTTATTTTTAATAGTCTTTATGATTTGTCAAGCAAAAATGCTAAACATACCAGTTTCTCAAAATGTAACAGTTTGCTGCTTTTCTAGTGTCATATATGGAAAGTAAATTGAATATCTTTGGGCTTTTGACTGTTAGTCAGACAAGCAACTAAACTGAAGAAAATGTGAATAACAGTTTCTGAACATTTTATTTATTAAAAGATTACAGAAGATTTAATTAATAATGGGGACATAATTTACAGTCCTTGTATGCAAATAGTAATATATTATAATTTTCTCAATAAGTAGTAAATAGTTTTTATATTCTGCTCAAGCAAACGCATATATTTAAAGCCTCCTGGTCTATATTTAAATCTTGATAGTAAATGTAATCTATGATCTGAGCAATATCTATTTAAGGTCAGAAAGTTATCTCATAAAAATCACCAATTTAAATGCTATTTCTGTTTCGATAGATTATTACAATTACAATATATAACAATTTTGATGCATTATTAATATAAAATAATTTTTCCTACCCTATTGTCCTCTTATACTGTAAATCCTGTTTGGGCCACACTTATAAGAGAGTCAATAGGCCTCATGCAAGATCATTTTCATATTCTCTTCCTAAAGCTTTATTCTGTGAAGTTTGCTCGTATGAGCGTTCCAAATCAGATACACCAAACTATCTTTAAATACACAAACTTTTTGTAAATTGCTTGTTGCAGCCTGATGAATGTTACCTGTTAATGAGTAGAGATCTGATCATTAGCATAATCACCACCCCTAAAATTGCCATATATCAGGCTCCATGTTCCACCCTGTTTGTGGGCAAGTTTCATTCACAGAAATGTTGCCAAGGCATTAAAATTTCTAACTGAGATGAAATAAAAAGGGAATGATTCCATGTGAAGTCAAATGCTAAAACATGTCTTTTAAAGTAATGCACCCTGTGATGAGAATTGTTCAAGGTATCAAGTAATGATGATAAAATGATAAACTGAATATTAATTTTGCATTTTGTATTAGCCATATTTAATTTTACTTGGGTTTGGTGCCATATTTTTACTCAGATTATGCCATTATAATTCAGCAAGTGTTTTGTTCGTTACTGTATGACTGGTCTGGACCACTTTCTGTTTGAAATTCTGTTTTTATCTAAGAGAAAATTATCACTGATTATGTTCATACAAGTGGTTCTTGCATGCGGCCCAATGATTCTTTCTAATCTGAGTGCTATTAATATTAAAATGTATCTGAGAGTTAACATTTAGTAATGAGACGGGCATGTACGAGCTACATTGCTGCTGATCTTTGCTGGGCTTTAGAGAGAAATTAGAGGTGACTTGTAAAGACTTAGTGATCCCTTTTTTAAAAGATCCATTGAGCTTAGCTGTCAGAGGAGGTACACGGTGATCAATAGATCTTTTTAAAATCTCTATTGCCCTGGTGCTGTGTTTTCAGAGATGTTATGCATCATTTTGTGTAATGTATGCATCCATCCATTGTTTAGTATCTTTGAGTTTTTAGAGAGTAAACTTTCCAACAGATTGTGAGAATATTGTGTCCATTTCCAAATCTGATCCATACTGATCGTGATTAAAAACAAACATTTCTTAATTTGAATGGGATAATGCATAATATCGTCCTCTGGATTTTAGCAATTTTTCTCGTTTTTGTTTTTTTGATCATCCAATTTAGCCATTTTCCTGTCTTCTCCCCTTTCTCATAATAATGATACCGTGTTCTTGCTATCTTGCCTTCTACTTTAGTTGTCACAAGATTTGTAAACTCAGGTCAGTTCTTTTTATGTTATAGCACATTTTTAAACTGCACATCTGCGCATGTTGGGTGTGAATATCTTCTTCTAGTTGAGCCACATTCTTTCGGTCCTCTTTAATTACGTCTTGTCCAGAATGAAATACTCTGTTCTCTAAGATAAGCAAGCAGTGATTCTCATCGACTGAGGATGAGGCAGAATTAATTCTTTAAAAACATTGTTATTTCTTTTTTAAATTATTGATTCAATTAGTTAAGTTATTCAATAGATATGGCCTGCATCTCCACCTCCAAGGAGGGTTAGTCATATCATGTATTAATTCTAATCTCAAGGGGAAGTGGTGTAATATAGAAAAGTAAATCTAGTTTGAAATATGTGTTATGCATATTAATAATCATTATGGGATGTTTCTGTGTCAGTCAGGTCCCCGCGTGCGCAGTGAAGACAGAGTGGGTGGTCGGGGAGACATCATGAGGCAGCTTAAAGGCAAACCCAAGAAAGAAACATCCAAGGACAAGAAGGAGCGAAAGCAGGCCATGCAGGAAGCCCGACAGCAGGTGGCTACTGTAGTATTGCCTACGCTGGCCGTAGTGGTGCTGCTTATTATTGTCTTTGTCTATGTGGCGACTAGGCCTGATGCTATAGAGTAGACATTAAGGTTTTGCATAAAAGACATGGACTCCCAAACTGACTAAGTTTGGACAAACTGACAGTGGCTATACCCAAATGACTGTCTGACAACCGTCCCTCTGTAGGCCAGCTACTGACCTCGTCTCTGTCCCAACATATTTACCGCTTGTCTTAATGAAAGCTTCCTCCAAAGTGTGTTTCTTCGCTTTAAGCAGGATTCAAGCTGCAAAAAAGATATCAAAGTGAATGGAGAATCAGTTTCTCCTTGGTGCTTTTAGGTGGATGAAGATGATCTTCTGACTTCATTGTATCACTTTCACTCACTTTAGAGCAGCAGATAGATTCATGTTGTTTCTAATGATGTCTTACAGAATGATGCAATATCATGCATACCAAAGGACCTGTGCACAGCTTGCCAAGTCTGACTGGAGGTGTTCCAAAATGTCAAAAACAGTTTTCCTGTTGTGACTCGGTGCTGTTGTTAATATTTAAATTCAATGCAATGTGAGCCTGGTCATAGACATTACCATGGCATGCATGAAAAGAGTCTTAAGGAGAAGAAAGTCTTCAGGAATGCCAACAGTACGAACAGCTGAGTGAGGCTCTCAAGTATCATGTTGAATGTAATTGTAGAATGTGTAGGAATGTGTTATACTCAGTCCAGTGTCTTCAAACACACCATAGGATGACACTTGAGTTTCCTCATCTTTAATGTGAATGCTGCCACGTTTGTTCTCATTAAGTTATTGACAACCATACCTTTGAGTCATTCATGACATCTGTGCAGATGTAACAAGGTGCCTTAACATATTTGCAACTGTATTATTTCAGATCAATAAATGCTTTTTTGAAATTGTTTTGTTAATATCATTTTTTAATCATGATTTATGCACATATATCCGTAAAATCAGATGCTATATAAGGTCCTGGAAGTTACAGGTAACAGTAAAGCTGGATACAACCTGCACTGTGTAATCCAGTTTATGCAACATCCTTACTGTTCTGTCGTTATTGAGAGTGCTGAGATGGGATTGTGTTGAGGTTGAAATTTCCGACAGCTCGATTTGCACAGATTATCTGATACTATTTTAACAGATTAACTGAAGATATTTTTACTCTCATATACTTGTGTAATGAGATTAAACAAGAAAGAAACTACTTGATTTGACATTAACTTCAGTACTTCCTATGTCCCTTCACATTTTGCATTTTATTATATACCCCCATAAAGATGGTGAATCATAATTTGATAAAACTACTGACTTCATTTGATAAAAAGGTCATAATTCAAAGTCCACTGTCTAGATTTCTTCTGGTGCTTTCAGATACATGTCAAGGCTGTTATCGGAGTTTGCAGCTGAGGAAATCATACTCTTTTTCTGTGGAAAAAGCTTTGAAATATAGACACACATTAAGTAAGATTAAATTTTTAAAAATATAGTTAAACAGCCAACTAAATAAAAAGTGAAAAATTGAATTATCTGTACTATACAAACTTCTAGTGATTAGTCAAATATTTCTTAGGAGTATTCCTCAATATTTAGAAAATCCTGCCTATAGTTCTGCAAATATGTGACTCCTGTGTCTTTACCCCACAGAGATACTGCTGCCCTTAAAAGCTACTTCCCTCTTTAGAGTTCACAAGTGCACAGAGAACATGGTATGTTCTTTATGTAGAAGAACCTAATTAGTTAAATGTAACTCACTGTGGAGGCACAATGGCCTCTGTCTGTAACAATCCAGTTATTATATTTTATTATTGTAACTCATGTATTAACATGTAAGCAGCATGTTGTGGCTGGTTGAGGTGGAGCTCATTTGAACTGCTTTATACACTGTTGGTAGTTTTATGTAACGCAATAGATAATATTTATATTAGAACTGACAAGATTAGTTATTGTCCAGAACATTAACTACATTTTTTTTATAAACACTTAATTGTAATTTTTATATTAGGGAAACCCCTACCTAATTTCTGCAGTAAATATTAAAGGATCTGTAACTAACTGTTTTAAACGTTTCTGTTGTTTTAACAGCTCTATGCTCATTCCCATGTGTCATTAAAAAAAGCAATAACCTATATTGAGTGCCATCTCCAGATGGTAATGTATCTAAATTGGGCTTCTTTGTTCATTGCCTTTAATTTATTAAAAAGTTCCTCCAAACCTCTGCTTGGAATAATAAATTGTGAATGGCATGTTTTTGCCACAAAAATATTCAGTTGCCTTGTTAAAAACCCTTAAAATGGTCAATTACTCTATATACTACTATGTGTGACGTATGTGGTCCAAATAAGCTTGAAATTATATCTGAATACAGTGTATACATAGAAGACGTAATGAACATTATAAATTGCTAGTGTTGAGCCTCCATATTGTGGAACAACAATAAAATCCACTGAAAACATCCTGATATGCCTGAATGTAGTTGACACATGCGCTCCAAGCAGGCTGCAAGTGTGCCAGATTTTTGTACATGAGGAGCGGAAGTTTGAAAAACCCTACTTCAAACTAAAACACGAAAAAAGAACAAGTTGCGTTCCGCAGAACAACTAATCGCAATCGCTATATGGGGTTATTCAGAGAGTGAATTTAGTGGCAGAATACATGTTTCAACATCCACTTCACAGCTAAAACAACGATGTGCTAAATCGAGTTGCCAAAAAACATTTAACAGAAACAAAAAGGGGTTCTAGTTTCCTTTAACAGTTGCTGATTTGACCTTCTTCATTTCACCACTGCATTGGTCATTAGTATTCATTAACTCGACCAACACGTTGTCAACACGTGTGCTACTTTGAAACTTGTGGCTGGAAGTAGTTGTTTCCATTCTCGCTAGCTTGATGCTGGTCTCCAACACCTCCCATCAATTCCTCCAAAGAAGACTTCCGGTGGTGTGTCATGGCGGTGGCATGGTGAATTCTACAGAAAGGGAAAAATACTTGCCCCTTTCATCCTATCCCATCGATTTAGGGCACATTTTCATGCATATCTAAGCCCGTCAGCTCCGACCTTAGACCTTGGATCAACAGCGCAGCGTCGCGGTTCCTCCGCCCGGCCATGGCGGCTCACAAACCAGTGGAGTGGGTCCTGGCCGTGATTACTAGATTTGATGAGCAGGTAAGATGGGCTAATATGATTCAGTAGATGGGTGTAGCAAGCCCTGGTCGTCTTGAGGCCCCACCAGTCCGGCTTACGTTACATTATCACGGACGAGATAATTTTCTAACAGTAAATGATGGAGCCTTTCTCTGCTGAAATGTGTTCATTGTTGTTTGTTCCAGCTGCAAAACACTGAAGATGAGCTCTTTCTAGCTAGCGCCGTCTCCTCCATCAATTAGTAGATTTACATTTGTACTTGACTTTGTACGGAGCTAGCGGGTCAATTGCAAACTAATACACAATAAAGCAATATGTCAGTTACATCTGAGATTCCATACAAGCGTATGTGTATCCATTGAAGTTCCCAGTTAACATTTTTATTTCATGCAGCTAGGTAGCTAACATTAGCAGGCCTAGCTGTGTAATGTAAACAAATAAGATGTGGCTGGGTTAGCAAGTTGCGTTCATAGCAGCACATCAGCTGAGCATTAGGAGTTAATGCTTGCTAATGTTCTAAACACCACTGTCTGTTTGATGTGGCAGCTGAATCAACAGTATAAAAGCTTAATTTCAGCTATTACTTATTCATAAAGACTCATATATATTAACAAAAAAATGATAAAAAAAATATAATATAGTAACAAATCCAGAGAATATCCAGAGAATAAAGTAAATGTGGATGATCTTCCAACTCGAGGTCTGTCATCCTAGTCAGTTTGCATTATCAGATGAATTGTCTTTTCCTGTTCAAAGGAAAATATGACAGCCACTGTGTTAGTTATAAAGCAAGGCTTGCCATTTAAAAGTGGTTTAGCTCTGTTTAGTCTCCAGAAGTCTTTGTGCCAGACTTTAATTGCCACTGATCATGGATTGTAGCCGGTTTTAGCAGCTCAGCTTGGATTACTACAGTTGAGTGAAAGTGGCTTTAGGAGTTATATATACTATTTGGTCATACCTTTAGCCCCTGACTAAAGCCTTCCAGTTGGTTTCCTTGTCCATTTGCCCTTATAAGAATTCAGTTTTGTCAGTGTTAGAATATATTCCTCTTGCTAACTAGCTGACCATCATCTAGTGTGTCTGGGAAATGGTAATAACAGAACAGTTAGTATTTGGCATGTCCTGATAAATTTGTGGTGTCCTGATGGGAGTTTTTTTAATGATGGCTTTCTGCTTATAACTGAGTTTTATATTTTACAACATAGTACAGCTCCATAGTACACATTCCACATATAGCTGGCAGTAAGACTAGTAAACCCAGTCCAGTTTAGATGCATTTGAAAGCCAAGTAGCTCTCTATTCGTCTCAGTCTAATCAAGCTAGAGGGAAGGTGGCCAGTGTGAACTGTTGATTCAGTATTCGGAGAGCCTCTCATTAACCCTGAGATGAATGAAATGCTGAAGGTGACAGCATTGGGTTAAAATAACAAAGAATCAGTCATTGAGTGATTTTTTTTTTATATTTATAATTTTCCATTATTGAATAATCTGCTTATGATTTTTCTTTTTGGCTAATTGATTTTTTGTTTTGTCTATAAAATGTCTAAACATTTCTCAGATCAACGATCAGAAATAAAGGTATTCAGGGTTTAGTCGTGTATGACACAGAAAGCTTCAAATCCTCACATTTGAAGAAGATGCAACCAACAGCCTAATCTTGAATGTTTGTTAAAGCCATGCACTATTAGTAGTATTAGTTAGTTTACACAGTGAAATAGGTATAGTGAAAGAAAGTTTTACTCAAGTTACTATAAGTGCGATAAAAACGTAACAAGTAAAAAGCCAATATGAATAATTTATCAAACCACCTGTTGAATAAGCAGAACATGTAGAAAAGCATATTTCCACCTGCTTTGTTAGCAGTTACTCAACTGCAGCACTCTGATTAAGCTAAAACGGAAGCTCTGTATGTATATGTATGTATCTCTGTACTTTAGTCTAACTCTTTATCTTAGTTTGCCACAAATCTTAAAAGGTAGCAAATTCTTGTAAACTCAGCTACTAGCTGAGACGGCAGCCCTCCTCTTCAAACCAGCCCCTCCTGTCTACCTGCAGCAGTGAATAGAGAGAGCAGGACAGGAGCATTGTTCTTCATTCTTTCTAAACTTCAATCACTATTTTGATGTCTGGAATATTGTTTTTCTTATTGACATGTTGGATTTGTTTCCAGTGAGATATTATTGAGTTTAAATAGTGACATTGCTCTTGGAAACTGCTGCTCTAATCCTGTCCCCTACAACTCTTTAAATAAATATTGTAATGATAATAGCTCAAAATTATGTGAGAAGTCATAGGTTTTTAGTCAACTCTTCTTGGGGAACAACTCCCAAACCCCTCGACCATTTTTATTCTAATTGAGTTTCTTTTTTGCTAGGCAGTAATGATGAAAATAACACATTGTGGGGGCGGCAGTAGCTCAGTCCATAGGGACTTGGCTTGAAAACCGGAGGGTGGCGGTATAAGTCCCACATGGACCAAAAATATGGAAGGTGGGCTGGTAGCTGGAGAGGTGCCAGTTCACCTCCTGGGCACTGCAGAGGGGCCCTTGAACCCCCTTAACCTCCCCCAACTGCTCACTGGGCGCCGGTTTGGCTGGCTGCCCATCACTCCACCATCTCTCTCCACATTTGCATGTCTATGCCATTGTACTGCATGTCTGTGCCGTGTACTGCATGTAGAGTTGTCACGATACCAAAATGAGTAACCACGATACTATACCAGACAAAGTATCACGGTTCCAGGTAATATCACGATACTGCTGCCTTTTTAGTATTATTTTTATGAACTGCAATGTATTTGTACAAGTAGTACTTATTAATTATAATTACTTATAATGTTGTTTGGTGCATCATAAACATAATACTGGTGAAGTAAAAATTAGACTGAAAGAAGTATTTTTATGAATAACATTTATTAAAAAGTTAAAATTAGAAAAAAAAAACCCAACAACAAACAGATCCACTGGCCTTTTCTCTGCGTGTTTGTGTGTCTGGTCAAACTTTGAGGTAGTTAACTGAAAGGACAGAACTTATGCAAAGGCATATCAAAGGCTACTTCATTGAACTGTAGCTCAATTCTATAAATAATAACTTAACAAAATACTGAACAATATTCTGAACAATATGTAGAATACAATATAGACAGAGTCTACATTACTGCTGTGATCTCTTAATTTCACACAGATTTCTGGAAATGAAAACAAGCATGTCTAATCTAATAAGTTTCCTTTGCACATTAATTTGTGTTGTACTAATATAAATAATCAATTTAGTACAATTAACAGGAACTGATTCCCTGTGAAATCTATATTTTTATGCATTTTCTAGGTGCTTTATACTTTGACATTCTTTAACTCTTCATTCCTCAGCCTGTACACGGAGCATATAGCCTAATATTAGCCAGTGAGAAAATAAACAGGGCATACTAATCTGGTATTCGACATTGCAGGTGTTTTATGAGGTTGGATGTGTTCCCTCCTTTGGCTCCTATAGCTTGGTGGCAGCGCCTGCGCAGTGGACAGCCATTGTCTATTGCTTTCCCGTCTGTGCCTTGCTTAAGACCAAAATAGTTCCAAATGTGACTTTTGGAGTTTGGTTTCTTGAGAAAAATTTGTTGTGCTTCGGCAGACTCGCCGCTCGGGCCCGGTGCTTTCCGCGTTTCATGTTTGTGACCGTGAGCGTGTCTGGGCGAGACAGCCAATCAGCTAACAGACGGGCGGACCCAGCGTGCGGAAACAGCCTATCATATCCCCGGACGTCACCAGTAACGGGCAAACAGCCAATCATTCAGCAGCTGTGTAGTTCGGTTGCAGTTCCATGTTGGTTTGTTTACAAAGGAGTAGCATGCAGTGAGAAGCCGGGAGGAGAGCAGAGGCGGCCGCTATGTAGCGGAGACTGGCACCGGTAGTATCGTAATCCACGGTAATACCGTCGAGTAAAATTTCTAGTATAGTAGCGACGGTTATGATTTGGCACCGCGGGGTACCGGGTATACCGTGGGTATCGTGCAACTCTAACTGCATGTGTGTGTGTATCTAGGTTAAATGCATGTAAATAAAAAAAAATAGAGTGAAAAAATAATTTCCCCATTGTGGGATAAATAAAAGTAAAATCTTAATCTTATCTTAATCTTAATCTAGATTGTCTTTCTTAACTGATATAATTTTAATTACAAAGTGTATAGAGCAAAAAGTAATTTGAAGGCAAATATAAATTGCGGACTGCCTGCTGCACCATCTGACTGAAGCCGACTGCACCAATACGCCACCCTCAGGTTCACATGCAGCTTTCAACCAGCAGCAGCGCTGTGGAGTTCCAGAGTAGCTGTAAAATTTTGGAAAATTACTGTGATTGATTTTGTTTTTTACCACCCAGTTACTGTTGTATATTTTTTATAAGTAAATGTAGCTGTAAGCTAAAATTTATAGATGTGCATCTAGCAAACTGCATGCATAGTGCTTCTGATCCTGATTGGAGAGAGCATCTTAGTAATGTGACTCACTTCATGTTTATGTCCTCACTACCAACTTTGTCACAGCCAAATAATCTGAAAGATGATGTGTGCATTCCTGACAGAACTTTAGTAATGTGAACTATAAACTGATAGGCCTCAACTGTCTTGCTGTATGTCTCATGAGCAAGTACTTTAAATGTCCAGTCCTTAGGATCAGGATTGGGGCCCATCTAGGCAGATGGATTGTTCTCAGCTTCATAAAGACTTTATTAATCCCAAACTGGGAAATTACAGTTAATTACAATTAAATATATGTATTAAATATTACATTAATTGAATACATACCCAAAAGATATTAAAATAGATATTATTAGCCATTAATGCGACTTGTGGTGCTGCATAGATTTGATGGCTTTGTCGTCTGGTTGGTACTTGGTGAAGTTAAGGTTCATGCAAGCGTTGAGGCTTTCATCCATTAAACATGATCGTTGGTAGGACTTGATGTTTTTAAGATGTGAGAATGACTGCTCACATGCATACATAGATCCAAACATGGTCAATACAGCAATACTCACACACTGCAGTGTGTGGTATGTGACAGGAAGCGTGTTCCAAGTTTTGATAATCAGCTGGTCTTTGGGTTGAAGTTTTTTCATTTCTGTCCACATGTGCTTGCAGACTCTGCTTTCTGTTGTGCGATTCTTTTCAAATCTTCATTCAGTGACTTGAACTTATTCACCCACATGTCTGAGGCCGTCAGCTACTTCTGCTTCAAAATCTCTGACGGAGATACCAGGAATGTAACTCAGCTGTATTCAGTTTGGATGGGTGATGAACCTAAAAAGACGAGTGTGCTCACGAAATTCTCCAAAGCATGTTTTGAACAACTGTAGGAGACTGGAGATCAAATATTTGAGTGGGCTCACTTGCAGTGCATGCATCTTTAAATTGTCTCAGTTTTTCAAAATGCAGTAAACGACCTGTTTCAAGATGATAAAGAGCTCCAGCTTGTTTTCAAAAGCAAACAGGGCTTGTTGAAGGGATAACACTGTATTTCCAATGCCTTGCATTTTTACATTGAGCTGGTTCAGACGTTCAGTCATATTCACGAGATAGTAAAACTTGAGGAGCCACTCAGTTTCGGCTAGCTCAGGATGTTCGATGCCTTTTATTTCAAGGAAAGTCCGAATTTCATTCAGGCAAGCCGCAAAACGGCTAACTCTTGACAACCAACACACATTGCTGTGCAAAAGCAGACTGTGATGGTTATTTCCAACTTCATCCAGCAGTGTTTTAAATTGGTGATCATTTAAGGTTTGGGCAACGATAAAGATAATCACCCAAATGACCAGCGACATTATGTCCTCCACTTGGTTTGCCATCATGATGGTACGATCATGAATCGTTCTTGCCGACAGAGGCATGTTTTGTATCCGTTTGATTGTCTTGTCTTTGTTTGGAAGATCATCAAAAAGTTAATTGGCTACAGTGGATATAAAAGGTCTACACACCCCTGTTCAAATGCCAGGTTTTTGTCATGTCATGTGTGCTTTGGGTCATTGTTGTGCTGAAAGATGAAGTTTCTTAGCTTTCTAACAGAAGGCCGAAGGTTTTGTGCCAACACTGATTGGTATTTGGAACTGTTCATAATTCCCTCCACCCTGCCGAAGGCCACAGTTCCAGTTGAAGAAAAACAGTCCCAAACCATGATGTTGCCACCATCATGCTTCACTGTAGGTATGGTGTTATTTTGGTGATGAGCAGTGTTGTTTTTGCACTAAATATACCTTTTGGAATTATGTCCAAAACCTTGCTTTCATCAGACCATAACACATTTTCCCACGTGTGTTTGGGAGATTTTAGATGTCTTTTTGCAAAATTATCTCAGTTGTTTATTTTTTACTTTACCTCCCTGAAAGATTTCTGTTTGTTTTTCAATTGTGTTGTACAGGTTATAGGTCACATGAAAAGTGGAAAAAGTTGTGTCTTGATGTATTTTTTTACATGACAAAAACCTGGCATTTGAACAGGGGTGTGTAGACTTTGTATATCCACTGTACATCCAGCATGAATGTTTTAGCATACTTGCAATCTGTGAATGGATTGCTGTTTCTCACTATTGCTAAAGATCCAGCAAAGCTAGTGGAATTATAGTCCCCATGCCGGGTTCGTACACTGAGTTGCTGCTGCTTTGATCTAATGACCAAGCAAACTGATTAAAAAAAGGGACGTTTACCTGTTTACCTAGCAATGGCCAAGGTAGGCTATTATCATCTGATTAAAATAATGGACAATTGCTCCTGCAGCCAACTGCAGCCCTGAACAGGACATGAGCAGTGGAAAATCGATGGATGGATTAAAACAAGTGAGAATATTTTATGTTTTATCTGCAGACCTAGCTAGATACAATCATTAAAAGAGCCGCACCTGGTTTACGAGCCATATACGTTCCCGACCCCTGCTCTAACATGTCAGCCAGGGTAAAAAAGAGTGCATACATTTAGCCCATTTACCTGTTTTTTTCGCTTGAAATATTTTAAATATGCACGTGTGGTGAGCATTTTCCTGCTTGTTTTTCAACATTTGAATCTCCATGTACACTGAGCAAAAACAATGCAACTTTTGGTTTTGCTCCAATTTACACATCTAAGACTTTTTATTAACACAATAGGCTTATTTTTCTCAAATTTTGTTCAAAATTTGTTTAAATCTGTCTTAAGGAGAATTTCTCCTTTCTTTCTCTTTTTTAGAGTCTATCCACTTGATGGGTGTAGCACCATTATTTTAAGTGTGCCTTGGACTGGTCACAATAAAAGGCCATGCTAAGATGTGCAATTTTCTCATAGAATACAATATCTTAAATGTTGCAGGTTATGAGGGAGTGTGCAGTCGGCACACTGACTGCAGGACTGGCCACTAGAGCTGTTGCCCGTGCATTGAATGTTCATTTCACTACCATAAGCCGTCTCCAATATTATGTCTGGGAATTTGGCAGTATATCCAACTGGCCACACAACTGCAGTCCATGTGTAATCATGCCATCCCAGAATGGCATCTGGCATTTTCTTCTTGTCACGGATCACTCCAGGTTTTCACTGTCGTCGGTAGGGATGGGCAATGATTTTGTCATTAAATTTAATATATATATATATATATATATATAGTTTATGTATATATATATAGTTTATGCAACTATCGTCACGTGTTTAAAATTTTCCATTGTTTTTACTAGTGATGCTCCGATCGCCATTTTTTGGGCCGATCACCGATACCGATCACCAAAAAACTTGATCGGCCGATTGCCGATCACTGCCGATCAAAGAATGAATTAAAAATTTTAAATACCATATTTTCCAGACTATAGAGTGCACCTAAATATAAGGCACACCTACTAAAATTTAAATGAAATATATATTTTGTCACAGAATCAAACGCGGCAATAAAAGTGCTGATAAACAAAACAGAAAAGTCATTGATGGTTTTATTTATCTTCCTCCTGCGTACTGAAACCATTATTGTGCAGTGTGCGGGAGGAAATTTGGCGATTTGGTGTGCAGTGTGCGGGAGGAAATGGTGACAGCGGCTGTTAAAGCGCAACTGCGCAACTATTAAAGTCGCTTCATTCTCTCATGAACTGAAGCCACATGTCACTATTTATCTTCCTCCTGAGCATCTAAAACTAATGAACACCATACCACTGTCATTTCATTTCTTCTGCGCACTGAAGACACTGAAGTCGTCCTCTTCAGTGTCAGAGTTGAACAGCGTCAGATAATCTTCATCACATATCGTCTCACCGCGGCTGCACGTAAGCTTGCTGTTAATGAATCTATGGCATAGATTCATTAACAGCAAGCTTAGGTGTCCTTACTGTTTACTTCACGGATAGCCAGATCGATGGCATTCAACTTAAAAGCTGCATCATATGAATTGCTTCGGTTTTCCATTTTGACGGGGTGAGGGTGTAATAATATTATATACCTGTGACGGAGCAGCTCCGTCAATGACTGCGGCCTGCGCGCTTCAAATGTACAGAACGCCTTTATTTGAAACGTCGCTAATAATGTACGTCTCGTGATCGGCATGTTTTTCCGATCGCCGATCAGGCTATTTTTAGACAATATCGGCCGATCATGATCGGCAGCCGATCAATCGGAGCAACACTAGTTTTTACTGGTGCATTAGTTACATAGTGTTACATTGGACAGTCACCAAGCCACCCTGGCTTCTCGGCTGCTTTGGAGTTGCCAGGGGGAGAGTAGGCTACTTGGGGCTAAACAGCTAACAACTGAGCTTTGCCTCCATCATGGCAAATATACTACAATTATTATACATGCACCTTTTATTACTAA
Source organism: Pampus argenteus (assembly GCA_036937835.1). NCBI lineage: Eukaryota > Metazoa > Chordata > Actinopteri > Scombriformes > Stromateidae > Pampus > Pampus argenteus. Next base: position 25,117,329 of record CM072868.1, read on the forward strand.
AAAAAGGCAGAGGATAAGACAAACAGAGCAAGAGAGTGTGAGAAAGAAGCCATCTCTAACTGCTCCGGCAAAGTAACTATTAGATCTTAATAGATAACACAGATGAGACACAACTGTGAAATTACAGAGAAAGTTGCTAAAAGAAATAGCTAGCTATGATTGCTTGAGTAGAACAGTGTAAGTTTAGATATTAGGGGTGTAACGATGGACATAAATCTTGGTTCGATGCGGTTTTGAGGTCACGGTTCGGTTCATTTTCGATACAGTATGGAAACAAAATGCAAAACCTAAATTTTCTTGTTGTTCATTTGGGTTTTGTTTTATTTTTGTAATTTACCAGTTTGGGATTAATAAAGTATATCTATCTATCTAAACAACACATTACTATAACAACTTACTTACAAGCCTGTGAATATTCTCATTCATCCAGGTCATAGTTATTTCAAGGAGAATAAATCAAACGCAACTGGACTTGGTTATTTGTCTTTGAAGACGTTTCACCTCTCATCCAAGAGGCTTCATCAGTTCATGCTATGCTATGATTTAAGCTCCTTGAGATAACCTACTAACAATTTAGGAAAATGAAATCAATGCAAAGTGCTGCCTGGTAATAAGTTAAATAAAGTTATCAAATAAATAACAAATGTATGGAATATTATAATAAAAAAAAAATCCTTGTAAACAGCTTTTAACAAAACTTTTCAACAAGTGCAGCAATAACAGTTCCAGCACGAAACCCTATTCAGTTTTACTCAACCTTCATATTTTTTGCCAGAAATATTAACTTGTCCACATTGTCAGCAGTAAGTGCAGATCTGCTGGCATCACAATGTCCGCAGTGGTTGAAAGTACCCTCTGGCTAGGGACAGAGGTAGCGAGTATGGCAAGGTAGTGCCTTGCTAACTTTGCAGTTTGGGGATATATGGCCTCATTGGCCTTCCACTATAGAAGTGGGTCAGAGTCTACTGAAATACAATATGAAATGCAATATTTAACCAGGAGGCTGAAGTGTTCCCAAGCAGAAGACTTCAGTGACAGGGGAGGGTTTTCAAGCTCTGCCTTACTGCTAGCAGTAGCCATTATGCGCACGGCTGCACATGTAACTGCCTGTATAGCTGCACGTGTTAGTGGCATAACGTAACTCCGGCCCGTGAGCCAAAAAAAAAAAACAACTTACCGTGAACTCTGTACCGAACCGAATGTCACATACTGAAACGGTTCAATACGAATACATGTATTGTTACACCCCTATAAGATATACAGCTGGTAATGAGCCGCTGTAATGGAGAATATAGCAAAATGAACTGAGGTAACTTGAGGTAGAGTATCAAAAATGCTACTAGTAACACAGAAACTCTCGCAAAACGAAAATCAGACAGTACACTTACCACAGCACGTCCTGTAAGTTGAATGTTCTCTCTCTGTCTTTTTGTGTGTGTGCATCCATGCGTTGAGGTGGGATAATTTTCAAAGAATGGTCGAATAGTTCCTAGTGAATATCGAATCGTATTTTTGCTTGAAATGCCCATCCTTAGTACTGGGCAGATGGCAGACAGTGTGTATGGCATTGTGTGGATGAGACTTTTGCTGATGTCAGTGTTGTGAACAGAGTGTCCCATAAGATACAAGCACTGAACACTTACCAGACATGTCACCCATTGAGCATGTTTGAGATGCACTGGAATGATTCCTGCCAATATCCAGCAAATTTGCGCAGCCATTGAAAAGGAAGAATCAACATTACACAGGCCATAATCAACATCAACAACAACACCTGATACTGATCAGGTTTGACCATCAGAAAGCACAAAAACTACAAAGAAATACAACTTGGATGGAATTGTGAATCTGAAGATAAATGTTAATTTAATTTAATTGCAAAAGTACTCTTACCTTACTGTTTGAATGTTGAGGTGGTACAAAGGTAGGGGGAATTGGCTATACTCTCAATTTGTGCTCCTTCAGTGCCTTTGATACAACAATTGTGTATTTGCTAACTGGAGAGGTGGAAAGTGGAACAAAGATGACATCTGGTAAAACCAGTGTGGTTTGGCAGTATTTTGATCTTGAAACATTGTATTTAGGTTGTATTAGAATCAACTGTCATACAACTGGAGCAATGTGTAACCACATTCAGCACAGGCATGTTGACATTAGTACAGTGTTCATAATGCATGATGCAAAATGCCACACGATTTCAGTGGCATTTACAGTTGGTTATTGAAGAATGTGATTAATGGTTTCAAATCATTCTTAAATACGCAGAGTATCTTTTTGGACAATGTTTAATATTAACGATTAAACTGTACCCAATTTTGACTGTTTTCTTATTAAGTCTATTAGAATAAATATAAATTTCCATTTAATCAACAAGTAAATTAATCATAAAGATCATTTTAAGGTTAAAATTCGACCCATTTTTTTCGCCAACTAACTTAAGTATTATAAGCACTAATAATGCTGTTACCTTTTTATTTTAGGTTAACACAATGTTCCAGTAAAATATAGAGCTGAAAAAAAAACATGAAATGGGAACCATTTCTTCATGACCTGTATTTCGGTAAATATGGCAAAGTTGTAGATTCACACTATTTTTTTCAAATCTCGACCCCTGTAATTTTCTTTCCATGGGATTCGTATATAACCAAATCATTGATCAGTGTACAAGTGTCCTTAAGTCAGTCCTTCTCAAATAGTGGGGCCCAACAGCATATATACGAAAAGATATGTGTGACCTTTCGAAGAATGGCTAGGCCTGGCTGTGTAAAACAAAGGGCTCACTGACCATGCTGTGCTGCACTGGACTGCAGACAGAGGCATGGCCTGTTCTATGTTGTAGGTTCTGTGCATGTGATAGTGTGACAGTCTGACTTCATGATGGAACCATGGAGCTGTATTGGGTTCCTATCACAAGACTTCCCATAAGGAGCCTGGTTTTTAGCCCTGATACAGCTGAGGATTGTTGGAAAAACTTTGGTGTGAGAAATATTTATTTTTAAGCAACAATTAGGATTAAATAAAGTAAATTAGCTTTAATTTACATTTTAATAAAATTCTACACTAGTGAATCCATTTTTCTTTTCAACACAAATACTGTTCATTCATTTGCATTATTCATCATTTTTAGATGAATGCTATCTGTCAAAAATAGGATACATTTAAGATGAATTTTGAATAGACCTGTTTCAAATAAATGCCCAGTCTTCTCTAAAAGTTAATAAATTAAGACCTCTGCTACTATTTGAGAATTTACAGTAGTTATTTTCCATTCAGTTTCTTGTCTCTCTGCATGTCACCACCTCTTTGGTTTTGTGCTTTGTATGTAATTTTTTATTAGGGCTGCAATAGTCATTACAATTCAATCAATCTATTACTTTTGTGATTTATTGTTGATTCTACAGTGCATTATCAGTGCTCTGTTAGCTAGCAAACTTAGCTAGCTGTGGTTTAAAACATTCTGGTGGTGGATGGGACACTGCAGGCAAAGCAATTGAAATTATTGATTTTCTACATGTTTATGCTTGTTGAACAGGTGGTTTAATAATTTATTATTGGCATTTCACTCAGGAAGGTTTTATTGCACTTACAGTGTAGTGTAGTTGTCATCAACTCGAGTAAAATGTTATCGTTCATGCACCCCAGTGGTTTGTCTCCAAAATGAGTTGCACCTGGTCTGCCAGGTGTTGTGAGGTTGTTTAATTAGTTCATCTGTTTATGATGTTATGTTTATAAATGTATTGGTTGACCATGAAGGATGTCACTGCAAAACAAAAAATGTGGAAAAGCTGCACTTTCAAAGCCTCCAGTCCATGCTCAAGCATTTGCCTTGTGCAGGGCAGGGAAAACTTTCAGGGAGTTAGCTCAGGACCTTGGCAGAAACCTACAATGGGTGAAGAAATGGTGGCAGAGATAGAGTTGTGACTCCCTCCAAGACATGTTCCGTGCAGGTTGCCCCTCAGTTCTGAGTTTGAGGTTGAAAGACCTTATCCACAAGGCCTAGAGACACCAATCTAAGCAGACTCAGTCAAAGAATCTTTGGGAAGCAGTCTCTACGAGTACCATCCATTGTTTTCTAACTGAGAAACTGGGTCTGAGAGCATTTCTTGCCTTACCAAACTACAAAAGGAGAAGTGGCTTGCTTTTGCAAAGAAATATGCTAAAATGACCCCAGACTGGGAAAACTGGGTTTTCTCTGATGAGTGCCCTCTCTACTTTCCAACTCCCAACAGCCAAAACGACCACATTTACACTCACAATCCAATGGAAGTACCATATTTTGAACAGGTCAAGTTCAGTGCCCATTACATGGTCGGGAGGGGGGGGGGATGTCATATTCCAGGCTGTCTCAGTTGCATGTTGTACTTACACTTAACCTGAGCGCCAGAGTGAGCGGCTGCTTGTTACAGCAGCTCCGAACCTTCTACCCCAGAGCACCACCAATAATGCTGAGTATGTTAAGAACATTCTCCAGCTGGTGCTACACTGGCTTTTGAATAAATGCATACTGTTGAATATTGACAATCTGAGTTGACTTTTTCTATGGTGCACACACTTTTGGGACACAGTGTAGCTTTAGTTAGCTGCTTCAAGTGAAGGAAGTGCACTAATTACACATGTTCAGTATCATCTAAATGAGAATGCAGTACAGGGTGACTACCAGCATGATAAAGATAGCAAAGCTGAATATTCTAGATTATTGTAAGTTAAATGCACTGTAATGTAGTACTCAACATTGAACACTGCATCATCATCCTTTCTTGTCCTTCCCTTCAGCTTCCCATCAAAGTTGGACACCAGAACACTCACACCAAAGTCAGCACAGAGCACAACAAAGAATGTCTGATCAACATCTCCAAGTACAAGTTCTCCCTCGTCATAAGTGGCCTCACCACCATCCTCAAAAATGTCAACAATATGGTAAGCTGGCATCTGTGTGACAAGTGAACGTGCAGTGGACAGACTATATAGTTTTAGTGCTTGAACTTCCTCTGAACAAACTTGAGGTTGCTCTGGAATTGGGCAAGATTCATTCTAAATCTTTATTTTGACCTTATTGAGATACAAGGGCATATGTTGTTACACATACGCATACATCAGTGAGTGTAAAGGTGAAAATAAGTTTAACTCCAGATTTATTTCATGACATTTTGTATTAAAGGACTGATTCAAATATTTTAACAGTCCCCCCCTAATGGGTTGGACCTTGGAGCATGATTTGTGACATCACAAATAGTTCAGAGCCAATCCTAGTCCAATATTCATTTTACACAGGTATGATGTGGAAACTTGAAGCCTCTAGTAAACATACACAGAGAATGGACTTTGTAATGAAGTAGGAGACATCTTTTGTCTCTTTATTTTGTATACATCTTAAAACATGTCTGAAGGGGATCATACTACAATGCTCATGTTCACATGTCTCTTGAAGGAGTTTTGCTGTGGTTATTCCTCCTCTCCATACTGGTAATGAAGTGATACCTTCATAGTCCTGGTGGTAACAGGATGGTTTGTTGCACTGATAAAACATGCAACTGCCAGGACAAAGTGGCACGCACAGACTGCTGGAGTGTGAGATATTTTGTGTCATTTCAACATTTGAAAGTAACAATATTTATATGTTAATGGGATTTTTTTGAATGATGGAGGACAATATGAAGTTTTAAGAAAAAATTCTATGCGTCTTCTCTTTTGATCTCAGTGCTCAGTTCTGTTATCGGTTCAGTTTGCTAAACTGAATAAACTGGATGGGAGTCTCCCCGATTTCCAATTCTTGAAATCATGTAGTGTGAAAGGAACAGCAATGAAATATTAATAACAATAGCTAATGAGAGTGAGTCCCCCGGGAATCAGTAACTACCGTATTTTCCGGACTATAGAGCGCACCTAAATATAAGCCGAACCTACTAAAATTTGAATGAAATATATATTTTGTCACACCGGACTATAAGCCGCCTATATATCCAGAAAAAAAAAAAAAATTTCCTCCTGCGTACTGAAACCATTAAACACCAAATAACTGTCACTGTTTCTTCCTGCACACTGTTAAAGCGCAACTGCGCAAAGTGGCTTCATTCTCCCATGAACTGAAGACACAAGTCACTATTTGTCTTCCTCCTGAGCATTTAAAACTAATGAACACCATACCACTGTCACTTCATTTCTTCTGTGCACTGAAGCCACTGAAGTCATCCTCTTCAGTGTCGGAGTTGAACAGCGTCAGATAATCTTCATCACATACCGTCTCACCATAGATCCATTAACAGCAAGCTGACATGCAGCAGCTCTGTTTTCTTCATGGATAGCCAGATCGATGGCATTTAACTTACAAGCTGCATCATAGGAATTTCTTTGTGGGTTTTCCATTTTGAGGGGGTGAGGGTGTAATAATATTGTATACCCCCTGTGGGCTGAAGAAAAATTCTTCGAAAAGCTGCATCTCTGTATAAGACGCATGGTTTAAAGTATGGGGAAAAAAGTAGCGGCGTATAGCACGGAAAATACGGTAACAATAAAATTGTATATTCTGCCACTTCTTTAGAATCACTTACAATAAAAAAATAAAAAATAAAAAATAAAAAAAAACTCCCTAGTGTGCACCATGATTACTGACTTTTGGTCAAGCCAAAGTCTCAGTGTAAAAGCTTTCTCGCTTTGTTAAAGTTTTTATTTTTTCCACTTGTGTCGCCTGTCATGCCCTCAGTACTTTCTCTGCTGGCAACTTCCAGATGGCCTTCAATAAAAATAACCAAAGCTCAAATATACAGACGTGGACAAAATTGTTGGTACCCTTCGTTTAATTAAAGAAAAAACTCACAATGGTCAGAAATAACTTAAATCTGTAAAAAGTAATAATAAATAAAAATTCTAAGAAATTTAACCAATGAAAGTCAGGCTTTGCTTTTCAACGATGCTTCAAGAGAATTATTTAAAAAAATAAACTCATGAAACAGGCCTGGACAAAAATGATGGTACCCCTAGAAAAGATTGAAAATAATGTGACTAAAGGGACATGTTAATTCAAGGTGTGTCCACTAATTAGCATCACATGTCTCTACAAGCAGTAATCAGTCAGTGGGCCTATATATAGGACTACAGGTAGTCACTGTGCTGTTTGGTGACATGGTGTGTATGAAGCTCAACATGGACCAGAGGAAGCAAAGGAAAGAGTTGTCTCAGGACATTAGAAAGAAAATTATCAACAAGCATCTTAAAGGTAAAGGCTATAAGACCATCTCCAAGCAGCTTGATGTTCCTGTGACAACAGTTGCACATATTATTCAGAAATTTAAGATCCATGGAACTGTAGCCAACCTCCCTGGACGTGGACGCAGGAGGAAAATTGATGACAAATCAAGGAGAAGGATAATACGAATGGTAACAAAAGAGCCTAGAAAAACTTCTAAAGAGGTTAAAGGTGAACTTCAAGCTCAAGGAACATCAGTGTCAGATCGCACCATCCGTCGTTGTTTGAACCAAAATGGACTTAATGGGAGACGACCGAGGAGGACACCATTGTTGAAAACAAGTCATAAAAAAGCCAGACTGGAATTTGCCAAACTACATGTTGACAAGCCCAGGTTCTGGGAGAATGTCCTATGGACAGATGAGACAAAAATGGAACTTTTTGGCAAGTCACATGAGCTCTATGTTCACAGACGAAAAAATGAAGCATATAAAGAAAAGAACACTGTCTCTACTGTGAAACATGGAGGAGGCTCTATTATGTTCTGGGGCTGCTTTGCTGCATTTGGCACAGGGTGTCTTGAATCTGTGCAGGGTACAATGAAGTCTCAAGACTATCAAGGGATTCTAGAGAGAAATGTGCTGGCCAGTGTCAGAAAGCTTGGTCTCAGTCGCAGGTCATGGGGCTTGCAACAGGACAACGACCCAAAACACACAGCTAAAAACACCCAAGAATGGCTAAGAGGAAAACACTGGACAATTCTAAAGTCCTTCTATGAGCCCTGACCTTAATCCTATTGAGCATCTTTGGAAGGAGCTAAAAAAATGCCGTCTGGAAAAGGCACCCTTCAAACCTGAGACAACTGGAGCAGTTTGCGCAGGAGGAGTGGGCCAAAATACCTACAGAGAGGTGCAAAAGTCTAATTGACAGTTACAGGAATCGTTTGATTCCAGTGATTGCCTCAAAAGGTTGTGCAACAAAATATTAAAATTAATTAATTTTTAGGGTACCATCATTTTTGTCCAGGCCTGTTTCATGAGTTAATTTTTTTTAATAATTCTCTTGAAGCATCGTTGAAAAGCAATGCCTGACTTTCATTGGTTAAATTTCTTAGAATTTTTTTTATTTATTATTACTTTTTACAGATTGAAGTTATTTCTGTGACCATTGTGAGTTTTTCTTTCATTAAACAAAGGGTACCAACAATTTTGTCCACGTGTTTATCTACATTTGATCTACTAAATAACTTCACCAACATGTAAAATTATTTTTGATTCTATATCACCTACAAAAGCCCACAAACTTGCAGACACAACATCAGAGACATAAAAAGAAAATGCTGACAGACTGGTGGTGTCATCTGAAAACTAATGTCCACTTATCATAAAAGAAGAGAAGTAAAATAAGCCAAGTCCTTCTTGATTTTAATAATTTTAGAACCATCTCTAAACTACCATTTTTATTGAAAGTTTTAGAGAAGGTTGTGTTTTTGCAAAGCATCTGATGGATGTTGCTTATGTTTGACAAAGAAAAGGAGAGGCCTTAACCCTAAGAACACAGTTCCCACAGGTAAACATGGTGGGAGCATCGTGATGTGGGTCTGTTTTACAGCTTGAAGCAGAAAAAGGAAAATTATGTTGACATTTTGAGAGATAATATACAGAAATCTACTCATAGTCTTTCCTTAGGCCGTTGAGCCTAGGCCATTAGCCTAAAAAGCAAAATTCATGAAAAAAGCTTTTCCCAATGTCACACATCTGATGTGTTTATTGTCTGTAAGGTTAGTGGGGATTAATCTGATGCAGGTTACTAAAATATAGTTAAACATGCAGGCTGTAGTTTATTTTGGTATCTCTGTCGCTAACATACAGACATTTACAGCCTGTTTGTTTCCAGCAGGCTCTAAAGTTACAGTAAGTTACATATTTGTTTACAGCGACAGGGCAAAAGCTAGAAAAAAAAGCTAAAAAAAAAACCAGTAAAGCTAGCCAACTCCTAACAGTAATATTCAGATGAGACCCATGCATGTCCATTGTAATAGTATTAGCAACAATCAGAATATATAATTTATATTTAAAGCAGTGTTTACTGCTGCTTACCAGTGAAGTTGTTTCTGGAGAACCACTAATAGAATGGAAATGAAATGATGCAACGTCTGTTTGCTACTGTTACAATGGTTACAATGTTAGCAGTACTACTGAGCAGGCAGCTCTTCGTCAGATGGAAAGTCATGAAAAACTTCTGTTTGTTGTTGAAGCAGTTAGAAACAGTACAGTAAATTTAGTGACTATTTTGATTACCAAATAATAATTTTAGTGTTTTTTTAAGGAAAAATGCTTAGAGCTGCATGATTAATTAATTAGTTGTCAACTATTAGATTAATAAGCAACTTTTTTGGTAATCAATGAATCGCTTTGAATAATTTTTTAAGAACATTTCCAAAATTCTCTTCCAGCTTCTAATATCTGAATATTTTCTAGTCATGTGTCTATGATAGTGAATTGGTTGTGGACAAAACAAGACGTGAGGATGTCATATTGGGCTTTGGGAAACAGTGATTTTTGAGTTTGAGTTATTTTACACATTGCCAGACAGGAACTGTCAATGACATGCTAGGTGGCCTATGGACAGTAAGCCCGTTCCCACGTCAGAGAAAAAAAAGGAGCAAACTGAAGCAACTGAGAGCAAGAAAGAGAGAAGAACACTTAGAGAATGAATATCTTCTAATAGCTTCTTTACAAAATAATTGGAAGATAAATGGCATGATTGATGTTTTGTGTTCAATTTTATGTTTTCTTATTTTTTAATTCTGTTTTTCGTTTACGCAATTATTTTTCTTAATTAAAGTTCTGTACAGTTCAAGTACAGTTCACATTCAAGATTTAAAAAACTTTATTTTTTGATGTATGCTATGTTTTTTTTACAAGATGAGCTTTGACACCACAGTTTCCTGTTTTGAATAATTTATGTCTCATATGATTTGTTTTTCTGTAAAACATCAAAAACATATTTTGTGGACATCATCTCCTCCTTCTCCCTCATATAAAAATTTGGAATCTATCAATATGTAAATATTTCTCATTTCAAAAGTTGAAAGAAAAGCTTCACTGTAAAGTCCATTCTCAGTGTATGTGCACTGGAGGCTTGTGTCAGTTGAATACTCGACCACAACTGGCTCCAAACTAGTTGTGATCTCACAAATTATGCTCATAGGTACATGTATTAAACGGAGATTTAAGTTGAATGCAGAGAAACTTTCCTTTAGCAGATGATTGAAGTAAAACACATTTTTTAGTGGAGGGGGACTTGCAGTGTCATAATTACACAAATCAGGCAAATTATAGTAAATGATTAATGTAGTGGCCTCAATACACAGATATGTCTGTGTATTCATCACCATAAATTCAATAATAAAAAAAAAAGATTGCCAGGAGCTGAAAGTGTATTTGTGATATCTTATTGGCGAGTTCGTTTAGTGGTATCTGGCAGTATAGAAGTTAAGGCTGTTGATTATTTGTTTAATTGTCAGAGCAGGATGTAGCCTTTAATAGGGGTATGAATCTCTGTCTATAGCAATGTAATGAGGGCAGTGTGGCTGAAGTGATCCTAATCAGTAATGTGACACCAATGGTGTCAATATGGTGTCAAACCTTCCCCATGTGTAACAGCTGACTGAATGATGTTTTGACTGGTTGTCTCCATAGCGGATATTTGGAGACACTTCAGAGAAGAACCTCTACCTCTCTCAGCTCATCATCCTGGACACACTGGAGAAGTGCCTTGCTGGGGTGAGTGCCCCCTTCGCAGACCCTGCTGTCCTGCACTGTATACAACTTTTGATAAAACTAGAGAGTAATTATGTCAGTATTTAAAAACAATCTCACTCCATTAACAGAGATTTTTTTAAAACTTCTGTTAGGACTCTGTATTTGTTCAGATGTTTGTGTTGACCCAAACACAAATGTCTGTTACTATGCTTATTCTCCATCAATCACTCTCTCCTTGTTTCTGGGAAGCACCTCAGCCATCCAGTGGGCCAAAATTACATTAGCAGGCATTTCCTTGCTTGAGTTAGTCAACTGCTCTCAAATGCCTTTCTATATTTGTGGTTCTGAATTGGAACTGATGTCAAATTTAGATCTGGGTTTTTTTTTAAAGAAAGACACTTTGCAGGACACCTCATGGACCTCCTGCTTTTTCATCCATGCACGAGGTCCAAACATTACTCTGTTTATTGTTGATACTACATAATCACAATATTTATAATTTAGGAAATCAAGTTATGTCATGATGTGACAAAAGTATGAAATTTCATTCAGATAAAATTATGAAATTGATGTTTAAAGCAATGAACCTACCCTGTACATGAAAAGTATTTTGTCAGCCACCAATTGCGCAAGTTCTCTCACTTAAAAAGATCAGAGGCCTGTAAATTTCATCATGGGTGTACCTCAACTATATGAGACAGAATAAGAAAAAAAAACAGAAAATCACATTGTCTGACTTTTGTCTGTATTTGCAAATTATGGTGAAAAATAAGTATTTGGTCAATAACAAAAGTTCAGTACTGTTATATACTCTTTGTTGGCATTGACAGAGGTCAAACGTTTTCTGTAAGTCTTCACAAGGTTCTCATACACGGTTGCTGGTATTTTGGCCCATTCCTCCATGCAGATCTCCTCTAGAGCAGTGATGTTTTGGGGCTGTCACTGGGCAACACAGACTTTCAACTCCCATTTTCTAGTGGGTTGAAATCTTGAGACTTGCAAGGCCACTCCAGGACCATGAAATGCTTCTTACGACCGGACAGTGTGTTCGGGATCATTGTCAAGTTGGAAGACCAACCCACATTTCATCTACAGTCCCCATTCTGGTGGATGGAGATTTTCACTCAAAATCTCACAATACATGGCCCCATCCATTCTTTCCTTTATATCAGTCACCCTAGTCCAGTGGTCGGCGACCCGCGGTTCTTTAGCACACCCCTAGTGGCTCCCTGGAGATTTTTCAAAAATGTGTGAAAATGGAAAAAGAATGAATTTTTTGTTGTTTTGATATGGTTTCTTTAGGGGGAAGACACTTGACACATTCTTATGCTGTAAAAAAATACTGAATTTTAGAATTGCGCTAAATAGCAGAATTGCGTCATAGCCTGCGACACACAGTGCAGTACAGTGACAGGCAGGTGGCTGTTGTAAACAACCCTGTTTGTTGCCTCAGCAAAGGTAAGGGCACCTTTGAATAAAATGTCCAGAAATTTCACTGGTGGGGCCACAAAAGTGGGAGAAAAGTCCGGCGATGAAACGTTGATGTCCATAAGCTCATTTCTGGTGAAAGAGCGTCGTGGGTTATGGTAGAAAACACAATTAACACATATAAATACACTGCAGCGCCATCTTGATTAAGTTACGGTCAGACTATGACAGTCCTTCTCAAATAGCTGGGCGCTAGTGGCGCTCTCATTGTCAGAGTATGCGCTAGGGATGGGACATGATTTTCGAATAGTCGAATATTCGTGACGAGTTCGAATATTGAATAGTAATTTCGAATGCCGTTTTGGCTTACATTGCATTCCACTAAAAAAAATGAGCACGGAAAGGCGTTTCCTAGTTCCTAACATACACTGTTTCATTAATTCGGCCAGAGGGTGCCGCTATCGTACAGTAAAGGTAGTCAAAATAACAGAAGAAGAATTGCAAGCGGCCGGTAACGTGTAGTGTGATGCATAGATGCAGGGACGTAGCAAAAGTTCTGTATGGTCCTCATTTACTTTGATAAATGAAAATGAAGTGGAATGCAACATCTGTCAGGTAAAGCTGGCATACCACAAATAAACCACCAACAATGCACAACCACCTGAAAGCGAAACATCCAGTAGAAGTGACTTCGGGCCAGCAGTCAGATGCCGCTGATTGTCAATCGGCTGTGTACCCGTCTCCATCCCGACCACGTCGACATGTTAATTTTTCTTAACAAAAATATGTCTTAGGTTTAAGTTAGGTTTATTCTACTCTGTTCTAACACTTTCAATATCGTTCCCTAAACGGGCAGTTTCACCCGCGGTTACTTTTAACAGACGTGAATAGTAAATAATAGTAAATATAAATAATAAAATTGGAAGCCTAAATTATTGTTTGAGACTGTTGGCTATGTGATGTGAATGGAAGTTTATTGTTTATTTGTTTATCATTGTTTAGTGACTCTTTAAACCGTTACCGCTTTCACCCTGTCTGTCATGTGTGCGCGCGTTTGGGTGTGTGGGTGGGGGCGGGGTTCTGTCGATTTTCGAATCGAATTTCGAATACTGTTTAGCGAATTTCGAATAGTGTTTTTGATCAAAAGTCACATCCCTAGTATGCGCAGGGAGTATTAGGGCTATGGTGGCGTTATTCAACAACAAAACCCTAAAGAGACAACATAAAGAAATTTTTAACAGGGATGAAAAGAAAGGCGGATAGAGATGAAAATAATGAGACAAAAGAAAGTCACCCGAAAGCTAAGACTAGGAAATATGACAAAGCGTATGTAGCGCTTGGCTTCACTGTGACTACAGTAGGAGACGAGGAAAGACTGGAAAGACTGAATTTTAATTTATTATTTATTTATTGATTTTATTTAATTTTATTTTTCAGTATCAAATGGCGCAATAAGTTGGTCAAAAATATTTACAGTTTAAACAAGGATTTATTTATTTTTTAATTTCAGGCAAATTAATGCACTTAAAATCTTTTCTGTTACAGACTAAAAAACAATGTTAATAAAGTTATTCTTTGTTGTAAGTTGAACTATAGTTCTTTCTTTTTTCTTTTTTGTCTTCGTCTTCGTCATCTTCCGCTTATCCGAGTTCGGGTCGCGGGGGCAGCAGCTTCAGCAGGGGAACCCAGACTTCCCTCTCCCCAGCCACTTCTGTCAACTCTCCCGGGGGGACCCCAAGGCGTTCCCAGGCCAGCCGAAAGACGTAGTCCCTCCAGCGAGCGGCGGAGAGTAGGGGGGCACGAATCTTTTCTTCTTGCTAGGGGGGGCGTAACAGAAAATAATTGAGAAGCACTGGACTCTGAAGTGCTCTAAAACCTCCTGGTAGATGGCTGCCTTGACCCATGGGCTTAAGTAAACACCGTGGACCAACACCAGCAGATGACATGGCACCCCAAACCATCACTGACAGTGGAAACTTCACACTCGACCTCAAGCATTCTGGATTCTGTGCCTCTCCTCTCTTCCTCCAAACTCTGGGACCTTGATTTCCAAAGGACATGCAAAATTTACTTTCATCAGAAAACATAATGTTGGACCACTCGGCAGTAGTCCAGTCCTTCTTGTCTTTAGCCCAGCCGAGACACTTCTGATGCCGTCTCTTTGTTCACAAGTAATGCGACAGCTGAAACCCATGTCTTGCATACGTCTGTTTGTGCTGGTTCTTGAAGCACTGACTCCAGCTGTAGTCCACTCTTTGTGAACCATTTGTGAATAGGTTTTATTTCACAACCCTCTCCAGGGTGCGGTTATCCCTAATGCTTGTACACTTTTTTCTACCACATCTTTATCTCCCTTCGTCTCTCTATTAAAGTGTTTGGACACAGAGCTCTGTGAACAGCCAGCCTCCTCAGCAATGACCTTTTATGTCTTGCCGTCCTTGTGCAAGGTGCAAATGGTCGTCTTTTGGACAACTGTCAGGTCAACAGTCTTCCCCATGATTGTGTAGCCTACATAACTAGACTGAGAGACCCTTTAAAGGCCTTTGCAGGTGTTTTGAGTTAATTAGCTGAGTGTGGTACCAGGCGTCTTCAATATTGAACTTTTTTGTAATGTTCTAATTTTCTGAGATACTCAATTTGGGTTTTTATTAGTTGTCAGTTATAATCATCAATATTAAGAGAAATAAACATTTGAATCTCGGTCTACATAAGTGAAATGAATGTATACATTATACAAGTTTTTTTACTTAATTTTTATTTCGGTTTGTTGTAGTTAATACAGACATGCATAGAATTTCACATTTAGTCTGCTGTTTTTCATTTATGATCTGCATAATACGGCATTAGATTATGCATCAGGTTGAACATGTGTAAATAAGATGGTGACATCAAAGTACCATACAAACATAACCATAAATAACTATACAGTAAGTAGTGTAAATAAGAGTAAATGAAATGAAATGAAGTAAAATAAAATAAATAAGAGTAGTGTGACTTTTACTGCATTAGGATAGCCATAGCAGGTCTCCATCTTTTAACAAAAAATTGTAAGGAGTAAGTTATTTGTTCCATGTGATAGATTTCCCAGATCTTCTCAATCCACATATTGTATGTCGGAGGGTCAAGTTTTAACCATTTAACTGTGATACACTTAAGAGTAACTAACTCTCAAGTAACTAACTCTAATACATGGCGGGAATTCGGGTGGAAGGTAATAATAAGAAATCGGTAGTATTTGTAAAAGGTATTTTTTTCCTTTTCCAATTATGTAATTCGGTATTTGTCCAAACATTATCATCTTGGGCACTTTGTGAACATTTTTCTGAAATACTTTTCCAAGTGCCTCAAAAAACCTCAATCTCAATAAGTAATTGTAGAATTCCTCAATCGGGGTGGGCTCAAGGATTTTAGTTAGTTTAGTTTGTTACAAAGTTCCTTAATTGTAAATATCTAAAAATAATCTGTATTGGGGAGTGTAAATTCTGTTTTTAGTGGTTCAAATGATTTGAAACACCCATCTTTGCACTACTGCATTATGATTCTGTAATTCACAGCGAATAGGTTGGAGTGGAGGGATTCTGATGCCAAGATATTTAATTCTGTCTTTAGACCATTTAAAACCACTCTGTACTTTTACTGTTTGGGGGATTGTATTACCTATGTCCATGACCATTGTTTTGTCTATATTGACTTTGTACCCTGAAAAATGCCCAAATGTAGAGAATAATGTCCTTTAAGTGTGGGATTGTTATTGTGGATTTGAGAAAATATAGGAGTACATCATCTGCATATAAAGATAACTTATGTTGTTCTCCATTTATTGTCAGTCTTTTTCCCATCAGTAGGATACCCAAGCTATGATGCAATATTGTGGCAAGGACTGTGGCAATGAAGCCAGACTCATCCACATTTGGGGCATATATGTTCATCAGTGAGACTTGTACACTGATGTAGGAGAGAGGGGGAAGAAAAAATAAATAAATGAATAAGGAAAACAGAAAACAACCGAACAAAAACAAGAGAGAAAGTTTGACTAGTGCGGTCTCTGTGCTATGATTTACTCTAAATCCTGACTAAAACTCCTTGAATAAGCTGTTTGTATGCAGAAAATCACATAGCTGATTGGCTACGGCTTTCTCAAGTACCTTAGAGAGGAATGAAAGGTTTGATATCGGCCTGTAGTTGGCTAAAACCTCTTGATCTAGAGTTGTTTTTTTAAGAAGAGGCTTAATTACAGCTATTTTAAAGGACTGTGGCACATATCCTGATAGTAAAGACAGATTAATCATATCCAACAAGGAAGGGCTAACTAAAGGTAATACATCTTTAAGCATCCTGGTTGGGATGGGGTCTAAGAGACAGGTTGACAGCTTAGATGAAGAAATTATTGAAGTTATTTGTTGAACAGGGATGGGAGAAAAGCAGTCTAAATATTTAGACTGCTATTTATTTATTATCAGGATATGTACCACAGTCCTTTTAAAATAGCTGTAATTAAGCCTCTTCTTAAAAAGCCAACTCTAGATCAAGAGGTTTTAGCCAACTACAGGCCGATATCAAACCTTTCATTCCTCTCTACTAGGTACTTGAGAAAGCCGTAGCCAATCAGCTATGTGATTTTCTCCATACAAACAGCTTATTCGAGGAGTTTCAGTCAGGATTCAGTAAATCATATATATATATATCAGGTTTTATAGCTATTTCCAAACTTGCTGTATCCGAAATCAGATGAGTGCCTGTTGAGGGCAAAAGGTGATGAATTTTGTCTCTGATATTTAGAATTTTATCATTAAAGAAGCTCATGAAGTCATTACTAGTTAGGGTTAAAGGAATATATGACTCAATAGAGCATTAACTAACTATAAACTGTAATGGGGATATGGTAACAATAATGACGGTGACAACGCATGCAGTAGACGCCACGTAGGACCACAGCAGCAGGCACAGTCCACGAGAACCTGCTAGACGAGAGAGCACAGAAACTCCGGGGAAGTTTAGTTAGTAATAAGATAGATAGATAGAAGTCTTAAGTCTTTTCTTAAAGGTGTGACCGTGTCTGCTTCCCGAACACAGAGTGGAGCTTGATAGCTGAAAGCTCTGGCTCCCAATCTACTTTTAGACACTATAGGAACCACAAGGAACCTAGCATCTTGAGAGCGCAATGTTCTAGTGGGGTAGTAAGGTAACCTATATACAAAAACAGACAAAAAGAAAGAAAAAGAAAACAAGTTCTTCTTCCACTCTACTTGCGATAAGTCTCAACACTCAGGTCTCACAAAACTGTTGCCTTCATTGTAACCAACACTCTCCCCCTGGTTAGGGCCCAGGCAGCCCCTTTTATACTGGTAGCCCCTCCTACTCGGACTACTACATTTGTAAAACGACAAAAACACCTTTTTTCCTCATTAGACCCTCGATTTTCTTCCTGTGTGATAAACCCACAAATTATACAAAAAAATTACACCCTGGTTATACCTCATTTCCCTTCCCTAGAAACTGCCACTGATCTGATTATATTAAGATAATAATAAAAATATCTTATTTCCATGTCACATTAACGAATAGGAGCATGCGTAATCCTCCTGTATAGTGATGTGGAATTTTAGGGCCGGTTTTGCCACCGGAAGTGGACAGGTATGATGTGGCGGCCGTATTTCTATGTGGTAAGTTTTTCATCTGTAGAATGTTGCCATGTTGGTGTACACAGTGCTTGACAGCAGGGACACAGCAGTGTGTATCAAAATTTTTTTTTTTACTCATCTATACAAGAAGATTCATTTATTCTTACTCCACCAAAAAGTTTGAGCTCAGATATAATATGACTTCAAGACTTTGAATGCCTTTCTATGGCCTGTGACATGTTCAATAAATCTTGTTGTGCTTCACGGTATATTCATAAGCAGCTTGACTGGTCATACAGGAGGCGAGGCCGGCAAAAAAGACTTTTAGCGTTGCGCTTCCCATTAAGCATTCTCTTCTAGCGTAATTCCCATCACAAAAAGACCAAGCTTCTTTCTTTGCTCCTGAGTTAAATCCAGTTTCGGCATCTTCAGTTGCCGCTCCAAAGCAAGTTTAGTAATCTAATTTTTACAAAAAATTCGAGGTCCCCGTCTTCATACATTCTGCTAACTTGCTAACAGTTTCCATCAGCGCTGCTAAGGCATTTTTAAAAAAATGTCTATGTTGAAGCCAGACAAATTTGCCATCTTTTAAGCGATGCATTTCAGTCACCACTAGACAGAGAACATCCATTACACATTGTAATGCACACAACAGTGGGGCACTGACTCACTTACTCATTCTGGTTAAAGATGGGAAAATTATATTAGGAATTGACAAAAGATCAGTGAAGACACATACGTGGGAATAATATATATTTTCTTTATTAGAATATATTCATGAGGAGGCCAGGCTTTTTTTGGCTTCTGAGAAACTATCTCTGTCAGCGTATTGTCTGGTTAATGCTTGGCTGCTTTAGTGTCATTAGAGTTAGCTGGTAATGTAGCATGAAGCAATTATTGTTGTTGCTATGGTTACCTGTGGTTACTTTACCTTTACATTAGTTAAGGTTACCTTGATGTGGAAAGATAGTTAAACTGTTGCACAACATTGATGAAAAAATGTGGATTGCTAACATTTGCCAACACTCGGTCCACTCAGTAAGGTCAATGTGGCCAGTTTAGGTGTCCTGATACAGGATACATGTTATAAACTGACAAATGTGTCATTGGGCTGGCCAGTAACCTGTTTTGACTAGGAGTCCCTCCTCAATGAAAGAGACCCCTTTCTTGCTGACTGCCTTCCTCTCACCTGTCCTTCCTCTTCAGCAATCCAAGGACTGCTTGCGTCTGGACGAGACCATGCTGGTCAAACAACTTCTGCCAGAGATCTGTCATTTTATCCACATGTACCGTGAGGGCCACCAGCATGCCGCTGAGCTCCGGGCCTCCGCCTCAGCTGTCCTCTTCTCTCTGAGCTGCAACAACTTCAATGCTGTCTTCAGCCGCATTTCCACCAGGTAGCCCTGTTGCCCAGTGTGTTTCTGGTACAGCATGTAACCTTCTCTAGAATGGCCAGAATCTCTATGAGATTTGTGATATCTACCCGTCTCCACCTTTCATATAAGGATATATTTGTTGTAAAATTGATCAAGGCTTAAACATTTGCGTATTTATTAGAATTCCTTAACTGGATGTGTCTAATACCACATTTTGGCATTTCAGTATATGCATACATAGATATTATTCATTATTATCCTGGATATGAATAGAAAGTGTGGTTTAAATACTGAAAAAACTTTTCAATTTCTGACTGAAGACTGAAGAAAGATCATATCCACACAGAAAGTTCCAAAATGTGTTGGCAGCATATATTTCACTTTGGGAAATGATCAAATCAGATATAAATTCTACACATAAATGTTAGAATAAACATTATAACAAATAATAAAATTATGGGTCTGACAGGAACAGTTAAATAGAAACTCATTTGTTAACAGCTATTTTTGAGCAAAAGTCTCTTCAAACGTCCTGTTTATATGTCCACTACACTTAAAGCAACAGAATACATATGTGGTGTTGTATGTGTCCTCAGGCTACAGGAGCTCACGGTGTGCTCGGAGGACAATGTGGATGTTCATGACATAGAGCTGATGCAATACATCAATGTAGACTGCTCCAAGCTAAAAAGGCTTCTGCAAGGTTAGTTCTAATGGTTTACGTGATATTAAATGGAGCCAGACTTCTTGGTGGTGGAATGTAATATATAATAAGTTGTACTGTCTTATTTCATTAGAGCTGATCTTGAGAGTGTGTTAATTCTGTTTGTTTTCTTTCAGAAACTGTCCTGAAATTTAGAGCCCTTAAGAAGCCTGCCCAACTAGCAGTCATCAACAGTTTAGAGAAGGTAGGTCTTCTATTGACCTGTTTCTATTCACAACTATTTTAGTCCAACTGGAATTATATATTATTTTTTGTCTATTACACACATTCATACACACATATCTGCCTGGTGTTCTCCTTGGGAAAAAAATAATGAAAAAACAAAAGAGAGAAATATATATTGATAATTTTTGTTTTCATGATGGCGCCCCCTAGTTTTGTATTAATTTGATAGAATACCGTTTTTCCACGTACATAGCTGGTAAACTTATTTCGATACAGTAAATGAAACTACATAAAGCGATAATGTTGTGTTCTATTATAGGCAGAGCAGATGGTTGCACTAAGCCAGACTCTGAACTAGAGTTGCACGATACCTACGGTATACCCGGTACCCCGCGGTGCAAAATCATAACCGTTGCTACTATACTAGAAATTTTACTCGACGGTATTACCGTGGATTACGATACTACCGGTGCCAGTCTCCGCTACATAGCGGCCGCCTCTGCTCTCCTCCCGGCTTCTCACTGCATGCTACTCCTTTGTAAACAAACCAACATGGAACTGCAACCGAACTACACAGCTGCTGAATGATTGGCTGTGTGCCCGTTACTGGTGACGTCCAGGGATATGATAGGCTGTTTCTGCACGCTGGGTCCGTCCGTCTGTTTTGTTTTTTGTTTTTTTCAATTTTAACTTTTTAATAAATGTTATTCATAAAAATACTTCTTTCAGTCTAATTCTTACTTCACCAGTATTATGTTTATGATGCACCAAACAACATTATAAGTAATTAATAAGTACTTATAACTTGTACAAATACATTGCAGTTCATAAAAATAATAAAAAGGCAGCAGTATCGCGATATTACCCGGTACCGTGATACTTTGTCTGGTATAGTATCGTGGTTACTCATTTTGGTATCGTGACAACTCTACTCTGAACAACAACTCACATTAGCTTTCTTGCTAAAGTCTTCCTCTTATCTAACTTACAAATATAAAGCTCATTCAACAAGCCTGATTAGCTACTCAGCTACAGCACATTAAATGGCTTGTAAACATACCTGAAAATGTCACTTCAGTCCCGTCAGACGCTGGTTTGGATCTTACTCTTCAATACCACTGCTATTTGCTCATTATTTGTAGCTACAGCAGTTTGTTGACTTTGTCACTGTTCCACACTCTGGCAGCCTGCCAGTTGCTGTCAATTAAACAAAGACACTGACATGCCCCCTTCAGCTGGCAGAGAGGAATCGTGTGGGAAAATCAAATTCCCTTGACTGTCTGACTGAAGTTTCTGCACCACTTAATTCTATAGTTTTATATTTTTATATTCTTTGGTGTCAAAAAGTGCTCACAGAGAAACAACTGAATATAAGCATTATTAAACTGCAAATCGACTGCATGTTATGAATAATGACTAGCAGATAGAAACAGGGTGAATAGGAGGCGCCTTGTACAGTAATCATTCGGGATTTACTATTACTATTATTTATTGCTGTCACAAACATTTTAATGGACTTATTGAAAAACCACAGCTTTTTTAATAGCTTTTGAAAAATATCCACTGACGTGCAAATGTCCTACTGTGGTTACCAAATGATTTGCATAAATATACATGACTTATAAGATGGCTTCCTGAAGAGATTTCTCGATCAACAGGTAGATTTATTAGTAGTTAACCTTTGAAACAATGCTAAAATCATATATCTGCTATCATAAAGTCCTGTGCTTGGCTTGCAAATGAACTGCTTCAGGGTCTGCTTGACAGGAGTTGTTTGGTCTGCCTTGGGGTTCGATTGACAGCTTTCACACCAGCCCAAATGAACTGCACAAACCGGACAAACAGATCTGAGTTTGTTTTAACTAAATGGGTTAGGTGTGAATACACCCTTAGGTTAGCAAAGTCAAATAATGTGTTATACAGCAATTTAAACTGAGAAGGAAGTCAGGGGTCAGTCACATCTCTGCTTTTTTACAAAATCCATGTCATTATAAACAATGTTACACAGCGTGCTGAACAGGCTGTAAACTTTTACAGATTCTTTCCTCTAAATAATCTAAATACATAACTGATGGAAACGGGAGGATAGTATGATGCAGTGACTTTGTTTCCTCTTCTGAGTGCTCAGCTACAAATGCATCAAACACCTCTTTAAACAGGCACGTACCTCCTCTACCATCCAGTGTGATCACCTCTTCAGGACTCACATTTTTGTTCTGACTGTGTGGAAATCTGATGTTTTCACACTACAAACCATGAACAACTGCATCAAGATAACATTTTTAATTATACAAAACTATGTGTTTTTATGCACTAAATGTGTTCTGTGACTTACACTTGGCTGTTTTATATCTCTCATACTTACTCTGTTAACACCCTACAGGCATTTTGGAACTGGGTGGAGAATTACCCAGATGAGTTCACCATGCTCTACCAGCGACCACAAGCAGATATGGCAGGTACAAAGAGATTAAAAGAGTAACAGTAAACACTTGCAGCAGTGGCCATACTGTACACCTCCAATACAGGATTTCAGGGTCACCCTCACTGGCATCTCACTTGAAATGCTGGTGTTAATTTAAAAAGAGATCAAGAGACTTGAGTGTGTGATCAACAGTAGTTAGGTGGCAGTTTTATGTAAGTGAGACATGACACGGTTTTCATTGCTGGTGTACACAGATGCTTGATTAAAATGCAAACAAGTGACATGTCTATGTGTCCAGTGTAGAGGGAGTAAGGTGATGTGATGCTGGATCAACATTCTGTCAGAGCTGTGTTTTTATATGCTTTGGATTCACTGACTCACAACAAAAAAACATTCATACAATCAGTGACTAGAAACATAGTTCAAATAGATAAATTCATCACAGTGCGCATCATGTCTGGATGTATTGCTATCATTAGAAACAAGTAGTACGTTTTTACACGTGACATAATGGGTTGGTGAATTGATATAGTATCAGGAAATACCAATCAGATTTTCTGATTTGTTAATTGCACTACTTATACTGTATCCATACTGATTTTCCTCCCCTTTTGAAAGTGAAGTGCATGGCAATAATTGTGTCTGTCTGTGTCTATCTGTCTGTCTGTTGGATGTACAGAAGCTGCAGAGAAGTTGTTCGACCTGGTGGACAGCTTTGCAGAGAGCGCCAAGAGGAAGGCAGCAGTGTGGCCTCTGCAGATTATCCTTCTCATCCTCTGTCCTGAGATCACACATACCATCTCCAAAGACACTGTGGAAGACAGCAAGGCCAACAAGGTAAGAGGAAAGAGCACACACACAGCCAGAGACTCCAACATTCACTTCCTTGACTGTCCTGTTGTGTTTGCAGAAACTGTTTATGGACAGTTTGCGGAAAGCTTTAGCAGGCCAGGGTGGTAGCAAGCAACTGATGGAGAGTGCTGCTATTGCCTGTGTCAAACTTTGTAAAGCCTCCACCTACATCAACTGGGAGGATCACTCAACCATCTTCCTCCTGGTCCAGTCCATCGTCATGGATCTCAAGGTCTGACCACTTGTTCATGTTGCATTTCCATGTCTTTATACAGGTTGGTTA
The DNA here is from genome assembly GCA_036937835.1 of Pampus argenteus. Taxonomy (NCBI): domain Eukaryota; kingdom Metazoa; phylum Chordata; class Actinopteri; order Scombriformes; family Stromateidae; genus Pampus; species Pampus argenteus. The sequence continues at coordinate 25,141,153 of CM072868.1, forward strand.
CTATTTTTTGCTGCATATGTCAAATGTTGAAATTCCCACTGCATTCCTTTCACTGGACAATATGAAATAATGATCTCAAAGGCAAAAGGACATAGATAGGACTGAAATCAAAAGGTTTTTCAGCACGATAGGAGTGTCTTCTATATCCAAGGCTCAATTTTTAGTTTAAAAAATATTTCTATATGTTTGGATCTGCAGGTATCCAGATAAAAAGGTTGAGCAAGAGGATTAATTAGAAACAAAGTTCATGTGTAAGGGACTCCAGGAAAATGATTTGAGATGGCATTGTGGTTTTCTTTTCTTGGTCCTACATTTTTGGGGGGAGGAGGTTTTCTTACATAATTTTTCTGACTCCAAAGAAGCTTTCCTGTTCACCTTGGGTCATGCAGATGCATACTTTGACTGATGGACAATATTGTATTATAATTATTTTGAAAAGCTTGGAGTAGATTTCACCATGCATGTGCTTTTGAATTACCTTAGTGACTTTGTGTCACATTTAGCCCTTCCTGTCCCACCAGGCTTTGCTGTTCAACCCAGCCAAACCCTTCTGGAGGGGAACAGGCAGTCAGAACGCTGATGTGGAGCTCATGATGGACTGCTTCGTCTCTTGTTTCCGCATTAATCCTCACAACAACCAGCACTTTAAGGTGGACTGAAATAATAATAAAGTATTTTTCTGTGTTAGTCTATAAGACTGCATCTGGGTAATACAGTGGACAGAACTCTGATCACTTTTCTCTTTGTTTTGAAGGTCTGTTTGGCCGCCTCCTCCCCCTCCACCTTTCACTTCGTCCTGGTCAACTCGCTGCACAGAATAATCACCAATGTATGTTTGCAGAGCTTCTTCAGAAGTCAGTGTTGATAGAACAGTTTCATGTTTTTCTTCACTTGTCACTCTTCATTCTGTGCTGTCTACTTTCAGTCTCATCTGGACTGGTGGCCTAAGATTGATGCAGTGTACTGCTATTCTGGTGAGCTTCGCTTTATGTTCTCAGACACCCTGAATCGGGTGGTACAAGGCATCGGCACCCATGCTTCACTACGCATGACACCGGTGAGAAGATATTTACGGCATTTAACATGACATATCACAGCCAGGGTAAAGTTCTAACTTTTTTTATCTTGTGACCAGTGCTCCTCGGTGGACTGACAGTGTAATTTCTGTCATTTCTGTACTGCAATTTCTAGTTACTTATTAGCCAATATATACACAGATACCTATACATCAGCAATAATAACAATAATGTGCTAATACACCAGTTTAGCTCTAATTTTGATGTTGCATGAAAGGTAAACTGTTTTTTGAATGTATAGTAACATAATTTCACCTTCTAGTGAGTTGTATTTCAGAAAATTATTCCCTTATTCCTTTCCAAAAGATTTATTTCTATTGTGAGTCCTTAAGTCTAATTAATAACTTGGTATTGATGGTTTGTGACAGTTTTTCATCTGCAATTTGAAATCAATTATCTTTCTTCCAGTCTATTCATTGATCTCATTTATTTATTTAATTAAATTTAACATATGTACAGTGCATTCAGAAAGTATTCAGACCATTTCACTTTTGTCACATTTTTTGTTGCAGCCTTACGCTAAAATCATTTAAATTCACTTTACTCAGTTTACTCTCAATACCCCATAATTACAAAGCAGAAACAGCTGTATTTTACAATTTTTTGCAAATTTATTAAACAGGGAATAAACAGAAATATCACAGACGTAAGTATTCAGACCCTTTGCTCAGTATTTGGTTGAAGCACCTTTGGTAGCAATTACAGACTTGACTCAAGTAGATTAAATCGATCGCAACTGGACTTGGTTATTTGTCTTTGAAGACGTTTCACCTCTCATCCAAGAGGCTTCATCAGTTCATGCTAGCTTGACTAGGCTGGGACTAGTCCAACTAGCTGGTGTAGAAACCCAGGTATTTAACCTCTGTTGAGGCAGTCACATGGCCAGTGATGTCATTGGCTCATTAACACTCCATGTGCCCAACGACAGTCGTTTAGTGACAGTCGTTGGGGGTGGTGAAAGTTAGTTTGAATGAGAATATTCACAGGCTTACAGACTTGACTTTGGGGATTTTCTGCTGTTCTTCTAGGAAAGTCTTTCACTGAGGAGATGCTTCCATCTTGCTAGTCTGCTATAATGCCCAGATCAGTGGAGTGTTACAGTGATGGTTGTCCTTCTGGAGTTTTTTTCCATCTCCACACTGTATCTCTGGAGCTCAGCCAGTGACCATTAGGTTCTTGGTCACCTCTTACCACAGTCCTTCTCCCTGATTGCTCAGCTTGGCTGGACAGCAGCTCCAGGAAGAGTCCTGGTTGTTCCATTTAAGAATTATGGAACCTTCAATACTGCAGACAGTTTTTGTAGCCTACAATCCTGTCAATTAATCCTTTCATGTGTCATAGCAAAGGGACTGAATACTTATGTCAATGATTAATGAGGGAAAAAGTGAATTTAAATGAATTGCTAAATGCTGCAACATAACACAATGTGAAAAAAGTGAACACACACACACACACACACATATATATATATATATATATATATATATATATATGTATATGTATGTATACACATAATATGTTTTATTAACAGTTTTAATACCCTTATTGTGTGTGTGTATATGTATACACATAAATATATACATGTGTGTGTGTCTTACAAATTTATGATTTAATTTTTTTAAAAGGCTCAATTATTTTCTAAAACATCTGGTTATTGGACAACAACACAGGTCTACTCCACAGAGGAATAAAATACAGTGGCTTGTAAAAGTATTCATACCCCTTGAACTTTCCCACATTTTGTCACGTTATGACCAAAAACATAAATATATTTTATTGGAATTTTATGTGAAAGACCAACACAAAATGGCATACAATTGTGTAGTAGAAAGTTAAATTATACATGCCTTCAGAAGTTGCCTTATTGCTGAATGATCAAATGCTGACCTAAACAAGATGGTCGTCCACCTAAACTTGCAGGCCGAACGAGGAGAGCACTGATCAGAGATGACTCTGGATGAACTGCAGAGATTCACAGCTCAGGTGGATGAATCTGCCCACAGGACAACTATTAGTCATGCACTGCACACTTCTGGCAAGAATCAAATCAAATCAAATCAAATTTTATTTATATAGCCCAAAATCACAAAATACATTTGTCTCAGAGGGCTTTACAATCTGTACAGGGAGTGACACCCTCTGTCCTTAGACCCTCGATTCGAGTGAGGAAAAACTTGCCCACCAAAAAACCTTTTAACAGGGAAAAAGGTGGAAGAAACCTCAGGAAGAGCCACAGAGGAGGGATCCCTCTCCCAGGACGGACAGACGTGCAATGATGTCACATGTACAGAACAAATCAACAAACACATATTGTACACTCACAATGAATAACAGTGACAAATAATGACAATGACAAAATGAGAACAACGACAACGAATGATGAACCATTACAGCAACAGTGAAACTAGTGGTAAAGATACAGATGCACAGTAGCATATTATTAACTAACTATAATCTGTAATGGGGATATGGCAACAATGATGACGGCGACAACACATGCAGTAGACGCCACGCAGGACACAGTCCATAGAAACCTGCTGGACGAGAGAGCACAGAAACTCCGGGGAAGAAGTTTAATTAGTAACGTGATAGATAGATGGATTAGATAGATGGATAGATAAGGAGAGAGAGAGAATGAGAGAGAGAGAGAAGAAGAGAGTGTGTGAGTCCCCCAGCAGTCTAGTTCTATGGCAGCATAAATAAGGGATGACCTGAGCCAGCCCTAATTATAAGCTTTATCAAACAGGAAAGTCTTAAGTCTACTCTTAAAGGTGTTGATCGTGTCTGCCTCCCGAACACAGAGTGGTAGTTTATTCCACAGAAGAGGAGCTTGATAGCTGAAAGCTCTGGCTCCCAATCTACTTTTAGAAACTATAGGAACCACAAGGAACCCACCATCCTGGGATCGCAATGTTCTAGTGGGGTGGTAAGGTACTATGAGCTCTTTTAAATATGATGGTGCCTGACCATGAAGAGCTTTGTAAGTTAGTAGAAGAATTTTAAATTCTATTCTAGATTTAACGGATTTAAGCCTAAATGGGAGAGATGTGATCTCTGATCTTGGTTCCTGTCAGAACACGTGCAGCAGCGTTCTGAATCAGCTGCAAACTCTTAAGAGACTTATTAGAGCAGCCTGATAGCAAAGAGTTACAATAGTCCAGCCTAGAAGTAACAAATGCATGGACTAGTATTTCTGCATCCGCTTGAGAAATGATGCGTCTGATTTTGGCAATGTTACGTAAGTGGAAGAATGCAGTCCTCGAAAGTTGTTTTATATAGTCATTAAAGGACAAGTCTTGATCAAAAACAACTCCAAGATTTTTTACGGTGGAGCTGGAAGCCAGGGTGATCCCATCTAAGGCTAAATCTCTGGAATGATAGTTTCTAAGGTGTTTGGGTCCTATTTCGAGAACTTCAGTTTTATCTGAATTTAGCATCAGAAAATTGTGGGTCATCCAATTTTTTATGTCCTTAATGCATGCTTGAAGTCTAGTCAAGTGATTGGTTTCATCAGGCTTGATCGATAAATATAATTGGGTGTCGTCGTAATCGTCGTAATCTCATAACAGTGAAAGTTAATTGAATGATTCCTAATAATGTTCCCTAAAGGAAGCATATATAAACTGAAAAGAAGTGGCCCTAATACAGAACCTTGTGGGACTCCATGAGAAACTTTGGTTTGCATGGAGGATTCATCATGAACATGAACAAACTGACAACGGTCTAGGAAATATGACTTAAACCAGCCTAGGGCGGTTCCTTTAATGCCAATTTGATATTCCAGTCTCTGTAAGAGAATCTGATGGTCAATGGTGTCAAATGCGGCACTAAGATCTAATAGGACAAGTACAGAGATGAGTCCTTTGTCTGATGCCATTAGGAGGTCGTTTGTAACTTTAACTAGTGCGGTCTCTGTGCTATGATTTACTCTAAATCCCGACTGAAACTCCTCGAATAAGCTGTTTGTGTGGAGAAAATCACATAGTTGATTGGCTACGGCTTTCTCAAGTACCTTCGAGATGAATGAAAGGTTTGATATCGGTCTGTAATTGGCTAAAACCTCTTGATCTAGAGTTGGTTTTTTAAGAAGAGGCTTAATCACAGCTATTTTAAAGGACTGTGGTACATATCCTGATAATAAAGACAGATTAATCATATTCAATAAGGACGGGCTAACTAAAGGTAATACATCTTTAAGCAGCCTGGTTGGGATGGGGTCTAAGAGACAGGTTGACGACTTAGATGAAGTAATTATTGTAGTTATTTGTTTAATGTCGACGGGAGAAAAGCAGTCTAAATATATGTCAGGTTTTATAGCTATTTCCAAACTTGCTATATCTGAAATCAGATGAGTGCCTGTTGAGGGCAAAAGGTGATGAATTTTGTCTCTAATATTTAGAATTTTATCATTAAAGAAGCTCATGAAGTCATTACTAGTTAGGCTTAAAGGAATAGATGACTCAATAGAGCTGTGGTTCTCTGTTAGCCTGGCTACAGTGCTGAAGAGAAACCTGGGGTTGTTCTTATTTTCCTCAATTAATGAGGAATAATAGGCTGTTCTGGCATTACGCAGAGCCTTCCTATAAATTGCAAGATTATCTTGCCAGGCTAGGCGAGATTCTTCCAGTTTAGAGGCACGCCATTTACGTTCAGATTTACGTGCCTCTTGCTTTAATTTGTGAGTGTGCTGGCTATACCATGGTGCTAACCTCCTCTGTTTTATTGTCTTCTTTTTCAGAGGTGCAATAGAGTCAAGAGTTGTCTGTAATGAGTCTGTAGTATTATTAACAAGTTGATCTATGTGTGAGGGGCTACAGGAAGCTGCTAAGTCCTCTGTAACATTAAGACATGGCATTGAATTTAATACTATAGTAATCGTTTCCTTAAAGTTGGCTACAGCACTGTCAGATAAACATCTGCTGTAGGTTTCTGAAAAAAGGCTTATAGTCCAGTAGTATGAACTCAAAGGTTATTAGAAAATGGTCAGATAGAAGAGGATTATGTGGAAAGACTATTAGATGATCAATTTCAATGCCATATGAGAGTATAAGGTCAAGAGTGTGATTCAGACAATGAGTCGGTTTATTTACACTCTGACAGAAACCAATTGAGTCTAACAAAGAGATAAATGCAGTACTAAGACTATCACTATGATTGTTGACATGAATATTAAAATCACCTACAATAATTACTTGTTGTTACTTGTTTTAATGACCAAGCATGATTCAAATTCTGCAAATTCAGATAGAAATTCAGAATAAGGACCTGGAGGCTCGATATAATATAACAAATAATATTGGCTTTAATGTTTTCCAGGTTGGGTGAGTCAGGCTAAGAATGAGACTTTCAAATGAATTATAATTTAGTTTAGATTTAGGATTGATGAGTAAACTAGAGTCAAATATGGATCCAACTCCACCACCTCGACCAGTACTTCGAGGAATATAAGTATTACAATGACTGGGGGGAGTAGATTCATTTAAACTAACATATTCGTAAAGCTAGAGCTACAATGGAATAGTTTACAATGAAACATATTCACGTGTTAGAACGTCCCAGTCAAAGTCCAGACCTAAATCCAATCGAGAATCTGTGGCAAGATCTGAAAACTGCCGTTCACAAATGCTCTCCATCTAATTAGACTGAGCTTGAGCTGTTTTGCGAAGAAGAATGGGCAAAAATTTCAGACTCTCGATTTTACTCAATTCATACAAAACCGGCCACTTGTGTCATAAAAATGAGTGTATATTTAACACCTGGGATTGTTCCAAGTGTGTTTCTTGTTAACAGAGTCTTTAGGTGCTCTAATGCAGCTCCTGAACCTTACTGTCCTCTTTGTTGTCTCTCACAGAGTCTGACATTCAAAGGGAAGATGACCACCAGCCTTAAGTTCAAAGAGAAAGCCACAGAACTGGACACTCGAAGTTACAAGTGCCTTCTTCTCGCTCTGGTCAAACTCATCCACGCTGACCCCAAACTCATGTTGCATGTGAGTGTACCACAACAATAAGGGACTCGGCTGTAACCTATGACATTTATTGAAATGTCTACCTAGACCTTTTTGAAGCTGCATTTATCAGACTTGTCAGTTTGCTCATACTTTCTTGTGTGTATTGTATGTTAGAACCCAGTGAAGCAAGCTCCAGAGATGCAGAACAGCACAGCAGAGCTCATCACTGGCCTGGTGCAGCTCGTGCCTCTAACCAACACCACCCAGCTCTCACAAGAAGCCATGGAGGTCAGAGGCACAATCCTTTAACCCTTCAATTTCTGCACATTTCATGCTCACGGTTTTCACGGCAAAGGACCCAGAATTCTTTTTTTTTTAAATTGCTGGAATACTTTTTAATGTTAAACATCTGTGCAGGATGATTGGAATTGCATTCATTGTTTCATGGAACTTTTAGAAAAGAAAAACACTTTTAAAACATTTTTACTGTTAAAAATAGAAAGAAAGAGCAATTGATGTAATAGCTAAAATGGAATATTAAGACATTCAATTTTGGTTGTTCCTTCCTCTCTTTAATACTATTTAGCTTTATTGTTTCTTTTTTTGTTTTACTTTAAACTTCAAATACTGACAAAATATTGTCTCCTCTTGGTTTGTCCTCTACCTCTCCTATCTTCTGTTCAGGCTCTGTTAGTTCTGCACCAGCCAGAGACCATAGAGCTGTGGAATCCTGATGCTCCTATAGAGACATTCTGGGACATCAGGTACTCAACAATTGTCTCATCTTTCCATAAAGAGTGGAGTGAAGGGCTCTACAATTGTCTGCTGTGACTCAGCCATGGTTCACATGACATTAGGGGTGTGACGAGACACTCAGTTCACGAGACGAGACACGAGATTGGGTTCACGAGATCGAGACGAGACGAGATTTTAAGAAAACTAAATTACAAATATGAATGCCTGGACAACAGACTTTTATTTAACTTTGTTCTTTTGTTTTCCGACGTCATTGTTTTCCGACGTCATTCGGCTGCTTGTTGGATCACAATTTAAAAGTGGCGGGGGCGTCGCAAATAGTTATGCATGTGTTTTCCGGCTGCTTGTTGGACAACAAATCTCGCGAGACCGATTTCCAACCCGACGAGAAATCTCACAATTTTTCATCTCGCGAGATCTCGTCACACCCCTACATGACATAGTAACTATGCAGCGTCTTTAGAGCCCTTTGAATTCTTCAATATTTAGTTTTGATTACATTCACTCTGACATCAGTCTTCATACTACAGTTGCATGCAAAGGCTTGGTCACCCATTGACAAATATTTCGGTAATTTTTAAATTGAAAAGATATAAACTACAGAATATCATCAAACATTAATGCATAGTTAATTTTGAAGTGTGGTCACCCTAAGAGTCCTGAAGTCTCTGATTCTTTTTTTTATAAGTTTCAAACCTTAATTAGCACATTAGGCCTGAGGCATGTCAACAATTGTCATTAGGAAATATCAGCTGGTGCCAATTTCAAAAGTTTACAAATACTCTGACTCTTCAAACTTTGTTAGAACACTGGAAATCCATAGGCTCCTCTAAGCCACTGCTTTTCAATATTTTTTTGTTATACCCCCCTAGGATGAAGACGACAATTCATGCCCCCACACTATCTGCCACGACTATAAATCATATCATTTAAATCAGTTTGCCTGTGCACACACTGACTGACAACAAGAGTGCCACTGCCACCTACTGTAGTGAATGTGCAACTACACTAGTATGGCAAAAAAAAGCATGTTACCCAGAGTCACATGTTTCCCCCACCCCCCAGGCATCACACTGCCCCACTGTTTGAGAAGGAATATGACTGCTCTAAGCAGCTGTATAAGACTCTGAAAATGAAAGTTATTGATGTCCACAATGCAGGGGGAGGCTACAAGGAGATAGCAAATCATTGTCAGCTTGCAGTTTCCACAGTGCAAAATGTGGAGATGTCAGTTTAGAGGAACTGTAGAGAACAATATGAGAGCTGGAAGACCTGATGTGCTTTGGAAGCAAGAGCTATGGACTGATGAAGTTAAAGAGAACTCTTTGGCCACAATTAAAATTAAAAAACAGTGTTTCATGAAAAGGACACCTTGACAACTGTGGAGGGTGGATCCATCATGCTTTGATAGATTCACTGTAGCTGAAGCTGCTACAATAGGCGTTTGCAAGCTGTGATATCTGCCAGAGGAGGTGTTATTACATACTGACTACTTTTTGCCCAAACTTTGGGGGGCAGATGCCACAATTATGTTTTTACTTTATTCTTTGTTCATTTTTGACATAAAAAGTAACTATGTATTAATGTTAGCTGATAAATATTGTGTATTTTCTATTTTCTAGAGTTATATCTTTCAATAAAAAAAATCACCAAGAAATAGAAAATAGAGAAAATAAGCAGTGGATTAATCGATAATGAAAATTAATTGCAGCCTTAAAACATTCTGAGCTTTAGTTCAGTCAAAACATGTTGTGATGGTGCAAAAAATAATTATTTTTCAGATTTCCTGCTAAGCAGGAAGTATAGTGTTGTCATGGAAACGGTGACCAGTAATCTTAGCCCCGTTTACTTACTATTACATACTACTAACTACTGCCTGATGAATGTGGACACACAGACAGCAATCAATAGAGTAGAATAGAATGGATCCTTATTGTCCACCAGGGTGGGAAAATGCTTTTGGCTCATCACACACATGATTCTTATAAGAGAGAAATAGTGAAACAGTCAGTGTTAACAAACATAAATTTTGAAGTTTCAGGACACTGACCCTCTTCCTTCTGTGTCTTTCTTCAGTTCACAGGTGCTCTTCCTCATTTGCCGTAAACTGATTGGCCAACAGATGGTCAATGGGACTGAAGTTCTCAAATGGCTGAGAGAGATCCTCATCTGCAGAAACAAGTTTCTACTCAAGAACAAGGTTTGTTAGTAACAAACAACTGTTAATTAAAAATAGTTCAAGAGGCAGGTCATATCAACCTGATTACAAATAAGCCTGCACCAATCATCTTCAGAACAAATAATGCATTATCTCTTTGGGCCAGTCAGTGCAAACCAGTGACCATGACTGCAGTCAGCGACTGAGAAGCTGATTTTGGGTGGTATAAATGCTCAGAATGAATAAAGATTTGGTGTGACAGCTATATGTAAAGTGTGTTTTCGATCCTCTAGGAATGTGCCACAATGGGAGGTGGCATCCCTGTCTGCCGACAGGCGCAGACCAAGCTGGAAGTGTGTCTCTATATGTTCCTATGGAGTCCAGACACTGAGGCGGTGCTGGTGGCCATGTCATGTTTCCGCCACCTCTGTGAGGAGGCTGACATCCGCAGTGCTGCAGACGAGTTGCCTGTTCAGAACATCCTGCCCAACTACGCCACCTTCAGTGAGCTGGCCTCTGTCAGCAATATGATGGGAACAGGTCAGCCAAAAAATCAGAACCCTGTTAAATCAATTTCGGCGGCTCCTGATTCTCTCCGAAACTGTGTACAGCTCATACAGACTTTACCAACTTGGGAACTTTGACTGTTAGTTTCCATTAACAGTTTGGTTGTTGGGTTGTTCACAGGCCGCTCCACCCTACAGAAGAGGGTGATGGCTTTGCTGAGGAGGATAGAGCACCCCACACCAGGAAACATTGGGGTAATCTTCATTAAAAATGACTTTAAATAAAACTTTAAATGTCTTGTTAAAAGCATGTTTGTTGACACAGAGACTGTCTAGCAGTCTTATGCACTGCCATTAATTTCTGTTGGTTATGCCTTCAGGCTTGGGAAGACACATATGGTAAATGGGAACAGGCAACCAAACAGATCCTCAACTTCCCCAAAAATAAGGCAGATGACGGGCAGGTAAGCATGTTACAGAGGGAGGGGGTCTGTCCTCTCTTTGTACCTTTGAGTGATGAAAATATGGACTGGGCTTCATCTCTCTGTCCATGTCCAGGGTCCTGTACCAGGAATTGAGATAAGGATGTTAGCAGCTATCTTTGTGCTTCCCTCAGGTTTTCTAGTATCATGAAGCTGGCTCACTTTTAATGGGGATAAATCACCATGGTAACCTATGCTGAACAGTTAACCTGCTCAGTAGAATCATTTTACTTCAGTAGCTTATAGTTTCTTCTTTATCATCTGAAAAAAAGCAAAAAGTATGTTACAAGATGATTTCGCATTGAGTTGTGGCCAGATTTTAGTTTTTTACCAGACAACTGTGCAACTGTTTTTATTCAACATACAAATTATTTTTCCATTTAATATATAGTAATAATAATATTACAAGCTCTGTATAGCAAGATTCAGACCATTCAGTTTGACGGTGCCTCTCTTTGGTGTTAAAATAGAAATAAAAATTGTCAGCGTCAATTAATTCAATTAACTTAAACAGTTAAGCGAAACCACTTGAGAGAAGAGCCTTCTTAGTAAACAATGAGAATTAAAGAATGGTCATATGTAGTGATGCTCCGATCGCCATTTTTTGGGCCGATCACCGATACCGATCACCAAAAAAATTGATCGGCCGATTGCCGATCACTGCCGATCAAAGAATGAATTTAAAATTTTAAATACCGTATTTTCCGGACTATAGAAAATACCCTAAATATAAGGCCCACCCACAAAAATTTGAATGAAATCTATATTGCGTCCACATATAAACCTCACCGGACTATAAGCCGCCGATATATACATACCCCGATACATAAGTGTTTATTCATATACTGAACTGATTGTTTACGAACAGTGCCGCAATAAAAGCAGCATCAAACACGGCAATAAAAGTGCTGATAAACAAAACAGAAAAGTCATTGATGGTTTTATTTATCTTCCTCCTGTGTACTGAAACCATTATTGTGCAGTGTGCGGGAGGAAAAGGTGACAGCCGCTGTTAAAGCGCAACTATTAAAGTCGCTTCATTCTCCCATGAAATGAAGCCACATGTCACTATTTATCTTCCTCATGAGCATTTAAAACTAATGAACACCATACCACTGTCACTTCATTTCTTCTGCGCACTGAAGACACTGAAGTCGTCCTCTTCAGTGTCAGAGTTGAACAGCGTCAGATAATCTTCATCACATATCGTCTCACCGCGGCTGCACGTAAGCTTGCTGTTAATGAATCTATGGCATAGATTCATTAACGGCAAGCTTACGTGTCCTTACTGTTTACTTCACGGATAGCCAGATCGATGGCATTCAACTTCAAAGCTGCATCATATGAATTGCTTCGGTTTTCCATTTTGAGGGGGTGAGGGTGTAATAATATTATATACCTGTGACGGAGCAGCTCCGTCAATGACTGCAGCCTACACACACACACACACACACACACACTGTGGGCTGAAGAAAAATTAATAGAAAAGCAGCGGCTTATAATCCGGAAAATAATATGCCTTTATTTGAAACGTCGCTAATAATGTACGTCTCGTGATCGGCTATCGGAAAAACATGCCGATCAGGCTATTTTTAGACAATATCGGCCGATCATGATCGGCAGCCGATCAATCGGTGCAACACTAGTCATATGTAACCGTGTCTGTCTGGTAGACGTGCTACTCACTGCAACAGTAAGCAGGGTGTGAGTATTCAGAGCACATTCACAATCCTTACAGCAGAGGAGCCCAAAGTTACTCTAAATTTTGCAATCAATAAGTTGACTCCTACAACAGCTGCTGCTTAATCTTAACAACTTACCTGTTTAAGGCAATGTGTTTTGAAACCTTTTTTTTCTTGTGGGTTTTTGTAAAATGAATTTGTCTTGTGCTTGATTAAAATGTTAACCTGTACACTGTGACCAAACAGAAACTGTGTTTATAGTGCATGTACAGATGTAGTGTGTAGTGCTTCTGTCCCTCAGTGTTTCTCTCCCCCCCCCCACAGCAGGAGTGGATCAACATGACTGGTTTCCTATGTGCTCTGGGAGGTGTGTGTCTGCAGCAGCGCAGCACCCCTGGTCCAGCCACCTATAGCCCTCCTATGGGCCCCATGAGCGAACGCAAACACTCCATGATCTCCATGAGCCCCTGTGATGTGTCCAACCCTATAGCCTCGGCCACCTCCTGCTCTTCATCGGCCTCCAGCGAGACACCAGTCAGTCGCTTCCTGGACCGACTACTGGCCTTGCTTGTGTGTGGCCATGATCGGGTGGGCCTCCATGTTCGCACCAACGTCAAAGACCTGCTGGGGCTGGAGCTCAGCCCCGCCCTCTACCCCATGCTCTTCAACAAACTGAGGAACAGCATCGGAAAGTTCTTTGACACACAGGGACCGGTGAGTGCAGACAAATTCTACACCCATTACAAATTTGGTGTTATTGAAGACATATTGATGAATGAACGTAAATTAGAATTATTACCTTTCTCACAATGTGAACTAAAACAGAAAATGCTTGATGAGTTTATATTTGTAATTTTGCAGTTTTAAGGTGTGTTGGCTCTCAGACTGTATCTGAAATGTACTCAGTTAATCTGCTTTCTTCCAGGTTCCTATCAATGACACTAACACGCAGTTTGTGGAGCAGACCATTGCCATCATGAAGAACCTGCTGGATAACCACACAGAGGGCAGTTCTGAACACTTGGGACAGGCCAGCATTGAGACAATGATGCTTAACCTGGTCAGGTGAGCACTCACCGACGATGCAGAAACATGCACTGATGGAGTAAAGTTTGATTTATACCTACAGCCACTACTGTTCAAATAGGTTGGTCAGGGTATCCAGATTTAAGTGTGGACAGTAAAAAAAAAAAAAAAAAAAACTGGATTTCTACAGATGCGTCACAGTCCAGAAGGTTTGGACGCTCAAATCAGATTTTAAAATGTTGCTTGCCTCACTTGTAATGTAACACAGAACAATGTCAAATGTGCCTATGTTGTTACCACAGCAACCCATGCAGATAGTCGGTGATGTCTGGACTTGCAAATAGCAGTGCAGATAGTATTTCTGTCTGATTTAAAAGACACGTCTGATTTCCCTGTACAACAGAACAAAGCCTTAGAAGGCAGCTGTAACACATTGCTTCTTTACTGTGAAACAGCCTCTCCTCTGGCGTCCAACAAATCAGCATGTTTAATTTGGAACATAGATTAGAGCAGAAACAGGCAGTTAATGTAGACCATGTGTCTATCTTAAAACAAGTATAAGCAAGCAAAGAAAGAAAATCATGGAGTAACTGAGTAAAGCAGAAAAAGGTCTTTTGGTAAAGTAAAATATTTAACACAGTCTTAAGACAGAATTTATTTAGGGTATATTGATCTGTATTCCTCCCCCAGGTATGTGCGCATTCTGGGTAATGTGGTCCATGCTATCCAGATCAAAACCAAGCTTTGTCAACTCGTGGAGGTGATGATGGAGAGACGAGATGACCTGTCCTTCTGTCAGGAGATGAAGTTCAGGTTAGTTACAGTTACACAAACACCACCTGTAAAATAGTGACAGATCTTAAACCGGGTCCATTGTAATCTGTTGATTTTCTCTTCTTCAGATCAAGTGATGTATTTTTCTTTTTATCAGTTTGGTGCTTTCATTCTGCTTTGTTGTTTGTAGGAACAAGATGGTGGAGTACCTGACTGACTGGGTGATGGGAACCTCCAACCAAGCTGCTGATGATGACATCAAGTGCCTGACAAGGTACAGCTCTGTTAAACATCTCCTTACAATACAGTAAGAGTTCACTTCTTACCATTTCCTCATCCATTTCCATCCATCTGTGTGTGTGTATGTGTGTGTGTGTGTGTGATTGTGTGTGTGTGTGTGTGTGTGTGTGTGTGTGTGTGTGTGTGTGTGTGTGTGTGTGTGTGTGTGTGTGCGTGTGTGTGTGCGTGCGTGCGTGCGTGCGTGCGTGCGTGCGTGCGTGCGTGTGAAGGGACCTGGACCAGGCCAGTATGGAGGCAGTTGTATCTCTGCTCGCTGGTCTTCCTCTGCAGCCTGAGGAGGGAGATGGAGTGGAACTCATGGAGGCCAAATCCCAGCTCTTCCTAAAGTAAGAACACGCCTTAAATCCATGGATAACATTTGGGTACAGAAGCCACTCAAAATTGAAAAACAATGAATGAAAAATACCATTAATGAGGAGAAGTAAAGGCCATAATTCACAGTTCAATGTGAAATTTGAAAATGACAACCTTTGCTCAGCTTTCATTTTGATCCTATAAGTTTTCTAAGGCAGCTTAATGCAGTTGAACATGTACACATGGTTACTTGGGTTACCGCAAAATGCTGTGAAAGTTGGTGACAGCAACTCCATTTGCATTGGAATTGTTATGTGGGGGCTTTCTTACTGGATGAAAGATACAGGCTTGAGGCTTCCTTACAGCAAAACTGACCACATGTTGTAGACCTTTCACATATGCATATTAATTTAATATATGTGTCAATATGAATCAACCTTATGTTTTCTTATAAGAAACACAATGTATTATTTAATGGGCTCACACAGCAGGCATCTTCCTGTTCCACACTTGTGTTTATACTTTGTGTGAGTCAAACTGTACTGCATAGTTTCACAGTTAAATCTGCTACAAACAACCATTTACTGATGGAATGAAAAGTAAATTTCTAATGACACTGCTGTTGTTGTGGTGGTGTACAGGTACTTCACCCTGTTCATGAACCTTCTAAATGACTGCAGTGAGGTGGAGGATGAGGGCCAGGCAGTGGGGGGACGCAAGAGAGGAATGTCCCGCCGCCTGGCCTCACTTCGCCACTGCACCGTCCTGGCTATGTCCAACCTCCTCAATGCTAATGTAGACAGTGGCCTTATGCACTCCATTGGTAAGTCAACCATATTACTGTACTATATGATGCAGCATTTAAAAAATGTTGCTGTGTGCGCATATGTTACATCACGTTGGGGAACCCCCCCCAGGTTTGGGCTACCACAAAGACCTGCAGACTCGGGCCACCTTCATGGAAGTGCTGACCAAGATCCTGCAGCAGGGGACAGAGTTTGACACGCTGGCTGAGACAGTACTGGCGGACCGCTTTGAGAGGCTGGTGGAGCTGGTCACCATGATGGGAGACCAGGGAGAGCTACCCATTGCCATGGCACTAGCTAATGTTGTCCCTGGGTCCCAGTGGGTGAGTAGGTCTTCTAGACTTTGGAGTTTCACACATGATGTGTCATTCAACATTCAGTATGTGTTCAAATTAATAGACAGTATTTGATTTGAGTAGTAGTTCCTCAGTGCTCATCACATATTAGAGGTCTTTACAGGTCCTGTTGTATTGTTTTGGATCAGGTCTAACAGTACACAGAACCTGAAAAAAAATTACTTACAGTCAGTCTGTCACATTAATGTCCTTAAAATTTTAACCCACAAAGGACAATGCAGATATGCTAACACTTCTCCATAGTTTCCTATAGTATCCAAAAAATAACTGATATACAGTATAATAATAAATTCATATGGATTTGTGGAACTGTCTGTAATTTCTTTCAATCATTTCTTGTCTTGAGTCTTTTAGTCGCAGCAGGTCAGATGAACAAGAGAAAGAATAATACTAATACTACTAAGAACATTGTCTTCTTTCCCAACACTTAGCACCAAATTACACAAGTCTTTCTAAGAAACTTCCAAGTTACCAGCAGTTTTCTGCCCAACCATTATGGTTGTTGATTTCCCATTTGAAACTGTAATATTAGCATTATTGGTCTAAAAGTTTTTTTTGAGTTCCGTTAACAAATTGATTGAGTTTGCAAAGAATATTTTTGTGCCATCATAAACCCTGGGTTTCACTTCTCTTTTCTCTTTGTATATTATAAACTTTGATTTTGTTTTTCTGGTATTTCAAGGATGAACTAGCCCGGGTCCTGGTAACGCTGTTTGACTCCCGCCACCTCCTTTACCAGCTGCTGTGGAACATGTTCTCCAAAGAGGTGGAGCTGGCAGACTCCATGCAGACACTCTTCAGAGGAAACAGCCTGGCCAGCAAAATAATGACCTTCTGTTTCAAGGTAGAAGGCAACAAGTCACCTGAGATCTACATAAAAACATCTAACCATGAAGACATTATTAGATTACTTGAATACTTGATTAAATAATTAAAACCTACAGTATGATATGATTTCTATCTGGTTGCATTTACATTTTTCACTGAGCTACATGTGGTGTCTGATGTCAGGTGTACGGGGCAGCATACCTGCAGAAGCTACTGGAACCTTTATTAAGAGGAGTCATCACCACTCCTGAACACATCAGTTTTGAGGTGGACCCCACCAGGTAAGAGCCTTATAACTGCTGTGACAACAGGTCATTTTCACATAGTTACACAGAAGCCAAACAGTGCTCATAAACTAGAAATGTCATCCACTCTTTAGGCATTAAAAATGATACCAACTGTCCACACGGAGGTGCTGTAACTCCCACATGTGTTCCATAATATTATATTGCACATTCAGAAATGTTCTACATATTTTCTACTTCTTTATACTTTTATACAGACAAAATATTGAATATAACAGATAACCAACAGAGAACTGTGTACATGTATATTTGACATTTGCCACAAAAACTGAAATTCCAAAACAACAAAAAACAGACAATAGAATATTTTTTAGTAAAATTTGTCTCTCTTGTCAGTGCATAGTTCAAACATGACCAAACTTGGTTCCCTGTCGATTCACTGTTCAAATTAGGGCTGCTCCCTAGTAATGAGAAGAGTAAAACAGTACCTTTCATATAGATGTCCTTTGAAGAATGAGGAGAGTGAGGATTTTGGGATTTGATGCACTAGATAGATAGATAGATAGATAGATAGATAGATAGATAGATATACTTTATTAATCCCAAAAACTGGGAAATTAGAGTGTAACAGCAGCATAACACAAATACAACAACAATGAAATAAAAGAACAACCAACAATTAAGATAATAATTAATAATTAAATAAGAAAAGATAATTAAATAAGAATAAGAAATTAAGATAATATTTACATAAGAATTAGTAAAATAAAATATAATAATATATATAATAATATAAGATATGACCGGATTTTAGCTATTATTATACACGCTGATGGCCTGTGGCAGGAAAGATTTCCTGTATCTTTCCCTTCGACAGCGGAGCTGGAGCAGTCTGTGGGAGAAAGTGCTCCGCTGTCTTTCCACTGTGTGATGGAGAGGGTGCTGATCATTGTCCATGATGGATAACAGTTTATTCAGCGTCCTCCTCTCCACCACAGTACCAAACGTCTCCAGCCGGACACCAAGTACAGAGCCAGCCTTCTTGATGATTTTATCAAGTCTGTTGGTGTCGCTGGCTCTGATGCTGCTACCCCAACACACAGCAGCAAAGAAGATGACACTGGCAACAACAGACTGGTAAAAGATCTCCAACATCTTGCTGCACACGTTGAAGGATCTCAGCTTCCT
The DNA here is from genome assembly GCA_036937835.1 of Pampus argenteus. Classification (NCBI taxonomy): domain Eukaryota; kingdom Metazoa; phylum Chordata; class Actinopteri; order Scombriformes; family Stromateidae; genus Pampus; species Pampus argenteus. The sequence continues at coordinate 25,159,580 of CM072868.1, forward strand.
CAGGAAATAGAGTTTGCTCATCCCCTTCTTGTACACAGCTTCTGTGTTAGATTTCCAGTCCAGTCTGTTGTCAATCACTACTCCCAGGTATTTATAGTCCTCCACCTCCTCCACCACCTCCCCCCTGATCAGTACTGGCTGTGAAGGCATTCTCTTCCTCCTGAAGTCGATCACCATCTCTCTGGTCTTGTTGACATTCAGCCTCAGGTGATTCTGTTTGGACCACTCTACAAAGTTGTCCACCAGCGTCCTGTACTCACCCTCCTCTCCCTCCCTTATACACCCAACAACAGCTGAGTCATCAGAAAACTTCTGCAGGTGACATGACTCAGAGTTGTATTGAAAGTCAGTGGTGTATAAGGTGAAGAGGAAGGGAGAAAGCACAGTCCCCTGTGGAGCTCCTGTATCCCTGACCACCACATCAGACAGGACACTGCCCAGACGGACAAACTGTGGCCTGCCTGTCAAGTAGTCAGTAATCCAGGAGATCACTGTGTCGTCAACACCCATCACGAGCAGCTTCTCACCCAGTAGCAGAGGTTGGATGGTGTTGAAAGCACTGGAAAAATCAAAGAAAGTGATCTTAACAGTGCCTTCTCCACCATCCAAATGCTTATGGGTTCGCTGCAACAGGTAGATGACAGCATCATCGACACCTAAATGGGGCTGGTAGGCAAACTGCAAAGGGTCCAGAAACGTCCTCACCCGTGGCCTCAGCTGGGCTAAGACCAGTCTCTCCAGGACCTTCATCACATGAGATGTGAGGGCGACTGGTCTATAGTCTGCCAGGTCAGATGGCCTCGACTTCTTGGGGACTGGAACCAAGCAGGATGTCTTCCACAGCAGCAGGACTTTCTGCTGACTCAGGCTCAGGTTGTACAGATGTCCCAGTACAGGAGACAGCTGGTTGGCGCAGGTCTTCAGGATCCTGGGTGTGATGCCATCAGGACCTGTGACATCATATGCATCAATGGCATTAGCATACAGGAGATCCAGCGTTTTATTGTCTCTGGTGGGGCAGTCAACATATTGGTGGAAATTATTGTTGAATGAGACATGATTAAAATCTCCTGTAATAACCATGAATGCATCCGGGTGTTCAGTCTGTAGTTTGGCAGCGGCGGAGCTGATGACGTCACAGGCTACCGCTGCATCAGCTGACGGAGGGATGTAAACAACGATCACGATGGTGGACGTGAACTCTCTCGGTAAATAATACGGGCGCATTCCCACAGCTAACAGTTCAATGTCCGGGGTACAGAGACCTTCCTTCAGGTTGACATGTCCCGGATTGCACCACCTCTCACTCACAAAAAGTGCAATCCCACCGCCCTTCTTCTTCCGGCTTGAGGAACAGTCTCTGTCTCCACGTACCAAGCTGTAACCAGGCAACCCGACGCTGTTATCATGGATGTGCGAGTGCAGCCAAGTTTCACTGAAACAAAAAATGCTACACTCGCGGTACTCCCTCTGGGTCTTAACCAGTGCTGACAGTTCATCCATCTTATTCCCAAGAGACCTCACGTTTCCCATTATGATCGCTGGTACCGCTGGTTTATGTCTTTTTCTTCTCTCCCTCCGTTTGGTACCAGACCTGCTACCCCGGCGTCTCCTCCGTAACTCCTGCGGGACCACAGGTCTGTCTCCGGGCAGCACCACGGATTTACTCAGCACCATCAGCTGTTCACGCGTGTACACAAAAATTAATCCGGTCATTTTCCAAAACAAAAAAAATACTAAAATTAACTAAAATAAACAAAAAATACAAGAATAACAAAAAAACTACGGAGCTGCTGCAACAGGCTGCCACCAGGAGCGGCGCCAATTAAGTCGATGACTCAAAACAATTCAATCTGTATCAATTTATATAGATCTATATCATCATCTTTAAGATAATTTTCTTAGGAAATTATCATTGTGTGTGTGTGTGTGTGTGTGTGTGTGTGTGTGTGTGTGTGTGTGTGAGTTGTTGTGATTGAAAGTGTATTCCTGACTTGAAACTGTAGTTAAATCACACCAAAAGGCCCATTTAGGCCCCATTTTATGCCAACATTAATGACAAGTCATTGAAGTGCTCTGATAAATAGAAATGTAAACTTTTTCAATTCCATGACAGCTTGGCAAACTCTGCTGAGCAAGATTGTGTGACACTAGACAGCTCCAGAACAATCCTATGGTGAGATTAGTTTTTTCAACTGTTGTTTCCAAGGTCAAAAATTAACTCTACTTTTAGCTTCTCTATACAAATCTCCGAAATCCTCATTTCCACTATACATTTCTTGATTCATAAGTCAAAGTTTAGGACCATTTTAAAGACCATTTCTTAGTTTTAGACATACCAGGGATGGTGGTGATTTTGAATTGTGAAAAGCATAAAAAATATGTAAAAGTGTTCATACCAGCTGTTAAACAGGAGCTGACAGTGACAGACTGGGGAATTTACAGGAGATGGTTGTTTCTCTCATCAGACTGGAACAAAGTGAGAACCTGGAGGAGAACCAGAGAAACCTACTGCAAATCACTGAGCGCTTCTTTCAGGCCATCATTGGCTCTTCCAACGAGTTCCCCCCGCAGCTCCGGAGTGTCTGCCACTGTCTCTACCAGGTAGACCCTCTCCCTCACTCCACCATGGCCCCTAGCTGCTCACCCTGCCCCTCTGCCCTTACCTGTTTGTGTGCAGTGTACACATTTCAAGCTCCTGCCTCTCCACTCTGAGGTTTTGTGATGCTGCTCAACTCACCCCTCTACATTACACGCATCAGTGCATAGCTGTACAACTTTCAGTTATTTAGATTCTGTTCGATCATTTTCATGTCACAGAATTTCCACACGCTCGGTGTTTACTCCCCAGGATTTTATACTATAATGTCAGGGCAGGCAAGCACCTGAAGCATCATGTGACATTTCCTTTTTCAGAAAACATACAAACCTGGAAACTTACCTCTTCACCCTATGTAGGGTTTAAATAAAAAAAAAATCTTTAAGAAATATTGGAGAACACAATTGAGCAGCACTCTGACAATGGTAGGGACATCCATACACAGATCTACACTAATTAATAGCACAATGAAGCATGAGGCGTGATCACAGCATAGGAGAAGGGCAACTAACTGGTGTCAGCAAAAATATCAATATAATGATCTAACAGTACACACACTCCATGTCCAGTGAGTGAACACAACACTGAGTTTGACTTTGCTTTAATTTCCACCTAAGCAGTTTCACACTGCTGCTTCTGCCGCTGCCATGCCCTTCCAGCACTGAACAGGAAGCTCTTATTTCTGCGCGCACTCAACTGCTCAGTTCATAGACATTGGTGTTGAAGAGTGAAATTAGCTACTAATGTAAAATGCTTAATACACACACCCATAGAAAGTGGTTTGGGTTTGGGTTTGGGTTTACAGATTTTGTATTTTTCCATCTGGTAACATCTTTTTTCTGATTTCTCATTCTCCATTTTGGATTTACTTTTGCAGCTTTACACACACACAATAGAAGAAATCAAGCACACCAGTGCATGCATGGACACGCTTCAAGTTACCTGAGCAGCTATGAATTTTGTTAACAGCAATTTTGACACATTTTTATTTCTTAATTACTAGATGTGAATGTATGTACACCTAGAGTGGTTAGGGCTGTGCTGTGCTGTGCTGTGCTGTGCTGTGCTGTGCTGTGCTGTGCTGTGCGTGCGTGCGTGCGTGTAAGCTGGTGCTGTGACCATGATTGTGCTCATCTCTGTTCTGTAGGCTACTTGCCACTCTCTACTGACTAAAGCAACAGTAAAAGAAAAAAAGGAAAACAAAAAAGCAGTAAGTTTGGAAAATCTATTTTCCCTCAGATGCTTTTCCCCTTAAAGCAAAAAAGCTTTTTTGCATTTTACTCATTTGATTTATTTTCTTCATTTTTTTTAAATTTGGTTTCAATTTGGTGTTTTTCTGGAATTTCTTTTCTTTTCTCCATATTCAACATTGTGTACAACCCTCTCTGAAAATCATTATACTAATATTGGCGGCATTTTATGTATCTTCAGTTAACAGTTCTCAGGAAACAGTGGCATTCTTTCTTCTCTTTTCTTTCTGGACTCTGTTTGCACTCCAAGAGACATTTTCTCAGAACATTTCATCACCACTCAAATCATGTCTTTCCACCTTATACGATTCATTTTAATGAATCAACCCACACACCTACTTCACCTGCCTCAGCTGGCATGGCTTTTATACAAGAGATGAACCTTATTTGTCTTGAGATGAAATATTCTGATTAAATAGAATCTCACTGTCATGGGTGGGCTTCCACAGCCCTATGGTGTCATTTTTCCTGCCATATATCAGGAGCAACTTGAGAACATGATTTTGTAAATTCATATTTTTCCACTATACCCCTTTCCTCCTACTTAAATAGAAACAGCTCATGCACCGATTTAGGAAGTGATGTTGTCAAGTTTAAAACACATGCTCTTGATATATGTAAGAAATAAATAGCATATAGCTGGTATCGGGATGGGGATTAATGGGGAAGTGAAAATTCCCTCTAAAACTCATAATGTATGATACTCCTACTTTTTACTGTCAGGCAAGATGTGTAAACAGTAACAAGGACATACTTTTCATTGTGTATAACCATAGTGTTGTATCCCAACTGAAAAAAAACACTGAGCTTTTAGTGATGGAAGGACTAGTCTGACATTTTGTTATACCCTCTTGTTGTCTTTCCAGCGAAAAAGACTGACATCAGTCTCTTATCTGTGTGTTTAGAGGTCCAGAGATCTTTGTGCTAGCCTAGCTTAGCACAAAGACAGAGGGCAATCTACAAACCTTGATGATGAATAGAAAAGAAAAGGAAATGTGCCTAACAACAGTTCCAAACCTTTTCTTTTTACATGTTGCATCTTTTCATTTTAATCCACATTTCAAATGTAGACATTTACATTGTTGCCTTAAAGAAGTGGTACCCAAACATTTTCTATCTATTATGATCCCTTTGGACTGGCAGCAGTTATATTGACTTGTCATTTTAGGAAATGCACAAGTGGAAGTGGACATTATCAGTGTCTCCATTACAGCAGTTGTTGTAATGCAATGAACAATGTTACACCTAGGTTTGTTGAGTCATATGCTGTGAAAAGGTCTGTTCAATGTAAGTTTTATTACACATAGTGCCCAGGTTTGTTTGTTTGTTGTATTTGTTTTCTTGCCAGCAGTGCAGCACAGCAGCACACCAGCTTGTATTACCAGGTATGGCTCTTCAATATATTTGAAGAGCATAAGCAATTGAGCACCTTTATTTTGAGATGAATGTAGCCAATTATAGGAAATGTTAGATGAGCCATAATGTTATTTAATGAGTCAATATATTATAGATGTCCATGTAAAAATGCAGCCACAGCATCCTAGCTCTCTGTGTGTGTGTGTGTGTGTGTGTGTGTGTGTGTGTGTGTGTGTGTGTGTGTGTGTGTGTGTGTGTGTGTGTGTGTGTGTGTGTGTGTGTGTGTGTGTGTGTGTGTGTGTGTGTGTGTGTGTAGATAATAATAGATAGAAATAATGTAATAGATAAACACAGAGAAAGTATTTTTAAATTCCTTAATTTATATGCACATATGCACAGTGTAAATACAAAAAAGCCAAAATGAGGAAATATGCTGTTTTTCTGAACATTTTGAACATTGTTCACTCACAACAATTTACTTCAGACTCAGCCAGTTACTGAGGCAGACCAGTTTGTTCATGTTATCAGGAGTCAAAGAAGCTCGCTTCTGTTGAATGATGTGGCCTGAGAGTGAAAACAACCTCTCACTGTGGTTGCAGGGGTTGACAGGGACTTGTGTGCAATGAATGCTCGGGCTGTTATTGTTACGAGCGCTGTCAGTCCCGACTGTGGTCAACTTTTCCTTGATTTTCCATTTGTTTGTAATATCCAAAAAATGTTTAGCACACGCCTCAGCATAATGTCGTTCCTCGGTTTTACTCACAGTAAATGCAAACGCCTGCAGAGTCCAGTCATGATCAACGTAATGTGCTGTAACGCTGTCCAGTGGTCACCCGTGAAAGTGATGTGCTTTGCTTTTATCCAACAAGCTGTTTGTCCCCTTCTTGAGTAAATATTATACAGAAATTTGGGGTATATCATTTTGATATTACATTTTTGGTGCATTGATTTACCGTATTTTCCGGACTATAGAGCACACCTAAATATAAGCCGCACCCACTAAAATTTGAATGAAATATATATATATATATATTTGTCACATATAAGCCGCCTATATATCCAGGCTGAGAAATAAGTTATTTAGACAGAAAGATTTTGTACCATAAGTGTTTATTCATATACCTGAACTGATCTGAACAGCGCTGCAATAAAAGTGCTGATAAACAAAACAGAAAAGTCATTGATGGCTTTATTCATCTTCCTCCTGTGCACTAAAACTAAGTTACTTTATTTTTCTTCCTCCTGCGTACTGAAACCATTAAACACCAAATCACTGTCAACTTTTCCTCCTGCACACTGTTAAAGCGCCACTGTGCAACTATTAACGTCGCTTCATTCTCACATGCACTGAAGCCACAAGTCACTATTTATCTTCCTCCTGAGCATTTAAAACTAATGAACACCAAACCACTGTCACTTCATTTCTTCTGTGCACTGAAGTCGTCCTCTTCAGACTTCATAGTCCGGAAAATACGGTATGCACTGACTGCAGGTTGGAGCTGTTGTTATTGTTGGGATAAATGTAAAGAGATTGGAGCCACTCAGGAGAGGAGTTTGCAGCCAAACTGTTATGGAGTCAGTCACATTGTGGCAGCATGGTTAATCTAGTCTGAAATCTGTCCATTATATCATATGATGTGGTTTTAAAATTTGTTTTGTTAATACCATTACATATTATTAGTTTTCCCTGTCACATTCTAGGAAAACAGAGGTTAATCTAACAAGGTTATCTACTCCTTGATATTTTTCTTCTTTTTTTAACCACATTTACTTACACAATCCTTATATATATTACATGTATCTATATATATATACATATATATATATTACATGTATCTTAAATTTTTCAGATGCCTGTTTGTTATTTTTCCTACTTTAAAAAAAAAGTAATGTGTGTGTGTGCTCCAAATTGTGTATATGTTACTAAGAATGTGCTGAAAAATGATGATGCTTCCTGAGCATAGGAAGTTTATCGGTGATTTATTGGGCAGTGAATGTAAATGTGTGTGTACATGCATGCAGATTAGTATGTGTTGTGTCGATTAACGTCAATGCTCCCTTTATTGGACATACATCAAGCCTATCTGATAAATGTAGAAATAAGGGCCCCAATTTTTTAACATTCAAAGTATCTTGTGCTAATCAAACTCATACCACCATAGGATTTAAATGTGACTGTAAACAGTCTAGCGTGGTACACCATCTGTTGTCAGAATTATGTCAGTTTAGAGGATTACATTCGTAAAAAGATACATTTCAGACCAATCCTATATCATCACCAACATCTTTGCTGCCATTAATGGCAAACATTCATTGTTTAACTTGAATTCATAAGCAATGTGTTTAGCTGAATATGAAACACACATTGTCAGTTTATTACCTGTGGTAGCTGTGGAGAAGGAGACATAAGTCCTGGCACAGAAGCAAAGCAATGTATTGCTGTAGACAGGGCCAATAACAAAATGCATTTTTGCCACCTAAATAAAAGTTCACCTGAAAAAAATCAGTAAGTGTAAGCTATATTAAGAAAATCTTCCACTAATTTACCTTGCTATCAGACAGGAATTTCCTTTGGCATCACATTCTTAACTGCACAACATCTGTATTCCTACGAATGTCACATGTATTGACTGCTGTTTGAGTACTGCTATGGCATAATGCAGTCAGTGTGTGGCATGCATAGGACTAAAAGACAGCAGTGCATTGCTCAGCTTCTGTGACAGTACTCTGCCTGCCTCTCAAAGCCAAACTGAAGATGAGAAACATGAAGCTGCAAAACTGCTGGAAAACCATAGAAGCAGTCATTTAGCTCACACTGTAAACGCATTTAAGTCTAAATTAGTGGAATGACAGCTCTGTTTAAAAATCTGGATGTGAGACTTTGATAACACCAAAATGTAATCTGGAAAACACTGGGGACATGCAGATCACAATCTACTGCAGGTAATACACTGACTGATACTTGAGAAAATCCAAACTATCCCTTTAATTGCTCAGGGCATATTCTTCATGATATTAGGGCATTTTTTGGTCGCTGCTACTTTAATTTTTCAGTTTTTTTAACCTTGTATTGAGAGATCAGTCCAGTTTATCATAATTAAAACAGGAATATATAACCTTAAAATATTTTAGAGGTCACCTACTTTGGACACTTTCCCCTCTTTCAACTTTTTTATCAGTCCAATTTGGATAATTCTTCAGCAATAGTGCAAATACAAACATTAATGCGCAAAAGAGACTTTTAGTTCTTTGCTTAGTTTCTTTAGTTCCTGTGGCTCCTTAGTACTTCCATCTCTTATGTCAGAAATGTGCCTAAGTTTGTTTCTAACCTGATTCCCTGTGTTTCAGAACCCATCTGACTTCTTTTAGTGATGGCACTGTATAGTCAGATCTCAGAATAAACCTATAATTAATTAATTAAATGAATTAATAAATTAACCTAACAATATTGTTATTACCAATAGGAACTGTGGGCAGAACTAAAATATAGACCCATGTTGTAATAAGAGGCTCTTCTTTCAATGGGTAGAGAATAACAATACTTAATGCAACACAATAATGCTACTAAATCTTAGAATGGTACGGGTCCAGCGGCACGTGATAATACATATTAGGGATTTGTTTAGATTTTTTTTATTTTATCATCCATCAGGGTAGAAAGTGACATAAATTCCTGAAATTATGTTTTTAGCAACTGCTGATGCATATTATTAACTGATTGGAAATTTAATGAGAGACAAACTGAAATCTCAGCAGCACTGATTGTGTCCAATTCTGGAACATGTGACGTTAAGTTGTTTTACCTGCTTTACCTCAAAGCAAGATGTGATGTGTGGGATGTGATGTTTTTGGATGGTCACTTGTATCTCATCCACTGCTTTGCACCACAACCCTTGAGTGTTCATCTGTCACCAGCTGCCTTTTGTCTTATTCACTAACAGAGAGGAGACAGTTGGGTTCCTTGTCTTTTTCTCTCTGTCTTACTTCTTACATGGTCTTAAATTGGAGTAAGAACCATCCTCACTCTCATAGCCCAACATGAATTGGGATTATTTCTAAGTCTAAGTCTGCCTTCATATATCTTTCTCCACTCTTCCTCCTGAATCTTTTACCGTTTTGGTCATGGCTCATCTCACTCTTCTTTTTCACACATATTGATACATATATATTATTTTATTCTCATCATTTCCTCATGTGTGCTCCTTAATTTATGGAAATCCATATTCAATATTTTGTCCTTTCCTTAAACATGGTCCCCTGCTTAAACCTCTCTCCTCTGTTCCATTTGTTCTACATTTCCCCTTTGTTTTCCCCTCCTTTGTCTTCCCCTGCCCCTTCCATCCTCCTTCACACAGGTGGTGAGTCAGCGGTTCCCACAGAACAGCATTGGTGCGGTCGGCAGTGCTATGTTTCTGCGCTTTGTCAACCCAGCAATCGTGTCCCCTTATGAGGCCGGCATCTTGGATAAGAAGCCTCTGCCAAGGATAGAGCGGGGTCTCAAACTTATGTCCAAGGTAAGTGATAGGGATGGTTTTGTGATGCAGCTGAATAGAGGTAGTAACTTTTATGAATTGTTTCAGTCCTTCTATTGGGTAATAAATAGTCATGTAGGTGTTAATGTGCTAATGATTGAAGTGGCTACAATGTATGAATTACGTTCACCAGGTGGATAGAAACATGGCTCCAAATGAATCATTATGTTGCTGTGCTTACTGCTGGATGTGAAGATGACAAGTTCAACAGATCAACTTACTTAGGATAATGCTGGATATATTTTCTATACTTATTGTCAGCAAATCTTATGTGTGCAGATCCTAACCGAAAATGAAATCATCTGCAATGCATACAGTATTCACAGCGCTTCACTTTTCCACATTTTGTTATGTTATAGCCTTATACCAAAATTGATTCAATTGATGTTTTTCCTCAAAATTCTACACAAAATACCCCATAATGACAACTTGAAAAAGTTCGAGATTTTGCAAATTTAATAAAAATAAAAAACAGATCCTACAGATTAATTGGAGTCCACCTGTGGTAATTTCAGTTGTTTGGGCATGATTTGGAAAGGCACAGACCTGTCTATGTAAAGTCCCTCTAGCCACACCCAGGTCTCATTACTGTCCTCAATCAAGAAATCACTTAAATAGCACCTGCCTGACAAAGTGAAGTAGACCAAAAGATCCTCAAAAGCTATACATGATGTCAAGATCTTGTGGTGGACAAGTGAAGCCTCATGAAGCCCTTAGGCTTTCCTAACAATTGGGCCGAAAAAGATTCAAAGCTAAACTGAACAACTGAGACCATAGCAACCTCTAAAGAGCACAATTTAAGCACTGGCAGTTCCAATACCATGACGGCAATAAAAGTTCACAAAAGTCAGTGTGGTCATTGAAGTGTTTTGTTCTTTTGCTTATTCATACCAAATAATGATTATATCGTCATTACAATAAAATATGCAGATGCTCTCCCCCATAATCTAAAACACATTCCTGATTAACCCACAGAATAAATGCAAATTATATTAAAGGTTAAATGTTGGTTAAGGGTTTCCGTAAAGCTTTGAGCTTTACTTAAAAACTGTACTGAAAGTAAGCAAAAAGTAAAAGGATTAGAGATCCTTCCTACTTTGCAAATGATCATGGTGTTTGAATTCAGAAACGTTGAGGTGTTTTTAAGGAAAAACCTTTATCGATAATGGTCATTTGGGGACTTTTATTGTTGAATATTCATATGTGTGTGTTTATTTGTTCTGTACATGTGACATCATTGCACGTCTGTCCGTCCTGGGAGAGGGATCCCTCCTCTGTGGCTCTTCCTGAGGTTTCTTTCAACTTTTTCCCTGTTAAAAGGTTTTTTGGTGGACAGGTTTTTCCTCACTAATCGAGGGTCTAAGGACAGAGGGTGTCACTCCCTGTACAGATTGTAAAGCCCTCTGAGACAAATGTATTTTGTGATTTTGGGCTATATAAATAAAATTTGATTTGATTTGAAGCAGAGAAGTTATTATGCAGCACTCTCTCAAACTGGGAAATTTGTAATTTCCCAGTTTGAGAGTGTGCTGCAGTGGATATCCACTGTATTTCTCAATAAAACTGTAAATGCCAGTTTTATGGAGAAATATAATTTTTTCTACTGTTGCAGTCTTCAGCCGGCTCCTCTTCTTGTTGACCAGCACCCAGCTTTGGAAAATATAGAACAGACGATGCTGGAATGCACAGATACTTGCATTTAATTTCAGTGTAGGGTATAAAGTCTTTCATGCCACGCAGTACTTCAGGGGATCCTCTGCTCTTGTCGGAATTTCTTCTTTTAAATATCTATGACATGGACAATAAGCCGGTGAATGACTGAATAAAACAACAGTTATCAACATGCATACCTCTGGGTCTCCACTGCAGTGCTGGCAGATGCACTGCTGGTGCTGTGCTGAGATGCTACATAGTTGTTCAATAAAGCCCACAAGTTGTAATTTTGTTCACCGGAAGTGGTCTCCAGTGGTATATTTTCTGCTGATCCGTCAATAAGATGGGCACACTCGTGTCAGCCTGAGAATTGCTTTGATTAGTAAAGAGAGCCTGTTTAAACTGTGGATCCAAGATGTTGGCAACAGACAGGGAGTTCACCTGTTAGTTTTGAAATAGTTGGCAAGTGTGGCACCAATAGAAGGAGCCATTTGGGCCCTTTCAGCAGAAATTACATGTCTCAGCATTTTGGCTATAGGAATTGCCTTTGACCCCGACACTCTCCTTTCCTCAGAAATATCAACAGTTGCTTGATAGAATGGCCTTAATCCTGCAGGCACTGGTTGATTGCTGTACAGTCATCAGCAGTGAAAGGCACTATGTCAGTACTAAGTGATGCCAGGGCTGCACCTAAAGGTTCTCTCTGCTCATAAAATCTATGGAGCATGACTTCAGTGCTGTTTATGTGGCACTCATCATGAAACTTGCCAAAATGTTGTCACTCTCCACAGCTCTGTCTCCTCACAACCCCATTTTGAAGCATAGTGCATCTTATATAGCTGGTATGGCATCAAACCATTCAAACCTGTCAAGAAGTCATTATCTTAGAATGTATTGAAATGCCATGAGCCATTGAAAAGCTTCGAAACATTTTGAAGCAATGAATCGTGAAGTGAAGCTTCGAACGTCAGCGGTCACGTGACACTGGTGTTTAATTAATGTGTGTAAATGGATAAATAAATAAATAATGAAATGTTATGTAATAGGGTCAAAACTAACAGCTGGGGTAAGCTTGAAAAGACTTGAAAAGAGGTGCAATCTGCTGTCTGACCACACTATTAATCGATTAGTCAATTAAAAGAAAATATTTTGATAATCGATTTATCATTAAGGTAATTTATTAAAGCAAAAATGCCAAAGATGTGATGATTCCAGGTTCATAAATGTGAGAATTTGCTGCATTTTTTGGTGTTGGTGATAATAAATTAAATATGTACAGGTTTTGGACCGTTTATTTGATGATGCCACCTTGTGCACTAGGATATGGTTCACATTTCTCACTATTTTATGATGTTTTATTGATCAAATAAATAATCAAATCATCCAAAAAAATATCGGCAGATTAATTAAGTAATAAAAAATACATATTATATTGTCCATATAATAATTTTTTGAAAACTGAGATAAAAGCCTGCACTTTCTGTCATACTGTCTCTCCTGAAAGGCATTCAGAGTATATCACTTGTTTGTACACACGTAAAGTCACCCCTGGTGCCTTAAATCGTTGTCGGCACCCATCATAACGAGATGATGCTTTTACTATATGCTAAAGCATAAAACATTGTGTGTATTGTATGCATGCGTTTTATTGTTTATGAACTTTATTTGTTGAATTTCTTTCTTTTCCTCCAGATTCTGCAGAGCATTGCCAATCACGTCTTGTTTACAAAAGAAGAGCACATGAGGCCTTTTAATGACTTTGTGAAGAGCAACTTTGATTCAGCCAGGAGGTAAGACATTGATGCTGACTACCCTCATTCAGTCTCTGAACGCAGAAATCTCTGTCACTCAGTTCCCCCCAAATATAACCGTTGCAGTAATTAACTGTGGACATGTTTATTGCTTTGTATAGAACTGTACCAATTGGTACAGTTAAAATTGGTTAAAATTAGTCTATTGCTTTGCTGTATAGTAACATCTGAAAGGGCTAAATTTCACAGAAATGAACACTTGATACTGTATAACTAAAGCAAGTATGCTAAAAGTCCCCCTCCACTCAAAAAATGTTTTTCTTGGTCATCCAGTTGGATGTTGGGCAGTTTGCAGTGGGGCAAAAAGTCAGCCACCAATTGTGCAAGTTCTCCCACTTAAAAAGATGAGAGAGGCTGGTAATTGTCATCATAGGTACACATCAACTGTGAGAGACAAAATGAGATAAAAGGAAAATCACATTGTATGATTTTTACTGAATTAATTTGTAAATTCCTTGATAAAATGAGTATCAATAACAAAAGTTGATCTCAATACTTTGTTATATATATATATATTTGTTGTTGCATGGGTGGTGTGTGTGGGATCATTGTCATGCTGGAAGACCCAGCCACATTTCATCTTCAATGGCCTTGCTGATGGATGGAGGTTTTCACTCAAAATCTCACAATACATGGCCCCATCCATTCTTTCCTTTACATGGATCAGTCGCCCTAGTCCCTTTGCAGAAAAAGAGCACCAAAGCATGTTTCCAACCCCATGCTTCACAGTAGGTATGGTGTTCTTTGGATGCAACTCAGCATTCGTTCTCCTCCAAACACGACAAGTTGAGTTGTTACCAAAAAGTTCTATTTTGGTTTCATATGACATTCTCCTATTCTCTCCACTTCTGGATCATCCAAATGCTCGAGCAAACTTCAGACTGGCCTGGACATGTTACTGGCTTAACGTCTGGCACTGGGTTTGAGTCCCTGGCGGCATTGTGTGTTTCTGATGGTAGCCTTTGTTACTTTGGTCCCAGACCCCCCCCCCCCCCCCCTCCCCCCCCCCCCCCCCCTCCATTTTCTAATAATTGCTCCCACCGTTGATTTCTTCACACCACACTGCTTACCTAATGCAGATTTAGTCTTCCCAGCCTGGAGAAGGTCTACAGAAGGTCTATTAACACAGGTAATAAGTGAAGGACAGAGGAGCCTCTTAAAGAAGAAGTCACAGGCCTTTAAAAGCCAAGAATCTTACTTGTTTGTAGGAGACCAAATACTTGTTTTACTAAGGAATTTACCAATTAATTCATTAAAAATCATACAATGTGATTTCCTGGATTATTTCCACACACCCTGTCTCTCATAGTTGAGGTATACCTGTGATAAAAAAAATACAGGCAGGGATAACTTGCACAATTGGTGGCTGACTAAATACTTTTTTGCCCCACTGCATATACAGACTCTGACACTAGAAGGCCATTTTCACATACATCTCTTGAAAGTGGAAATTTTCTCATTGAAAGTCTGATTTAAGGTATTGGTCTATGAGCATGATTATTGAAATTGCAAATAGTTTTGAAGCCAATCCTGGTTCAGTATTCAACTTAGTTTTGTAGAAAAAACATATTAATCAAATTAGAGTATTTTATATACGTCTAAGAACATGTCTGGAGGGGGTCTTTTAATATTCAGTAAGGAAATTATTACTTAATGTGATATGGGATAAATCACATCAGCGGATTGAACATTAAATATGGACATTTCTGTTATAAATATTATCTACATTTTGATGCATTGTAACCTTTAGCTTTGTACCATATCAGCCATTCCTATTGACATACAGTGCATACGGAAAGTATTCACTTTTCGTTGTTACAACCTTGTTCCAAAATTTATATAATTTTTTTTTTTCCCCTCAAAATTCTACACTCAATACCCCCATCCTGTACATTGCTGCATTCATCTTTCCCTCAATGCAGCGATGTTCATTCTTCTGAAAGGTTCTCCTCTCTCCACAGTGGAACCCTGGAGCTCTATCAGAGTGACAGTTGGGTTATTGGTCACCTCCCTAAGTAAAGCCCTTCTCCCTGATCACTCAGTTTCGAGGGACAGCAGCTCTAGGAAGAGTCCTGATGGTTCCAGACTTCATCCATTAACAGATGATGGAGGCCACTGTGCTCATTTGAACCTTTAAAGCAGCAGAAATTTTTTGCTAACCTTTCTGTGCCTCAAGACAATCCTGTCTACAGACAAATCCATACCTTTTTTGTGGTCTGACACAACTGTTAACTGTGGGACCTTGTGTAGACAGGCGTGTGCCTTTACATATCATCTCCAATCAACTAAAGCTACCACGGGTGGACTCCAATTAATCTGTAGAAACATCTCAAGGATGATCAGTGGAGACAGAATGCACCTTATCTCAATTTTGAGCTTGATCACAAAAGCTGTAAATACTTATGTGATTAAGTGATTTCTTTGTTTTTTATCTTAAACAAACTTCTTTTGAAGTTGTCATTATGGGATGTAGAATTCGGAGGAACAAATTTAATTCATTCTATTTTGGAATAAGAAAATGTGGAAAAAGTGAAGCGTTGTGAATACTTTCCGTAAGCGCACTGTATGTCAAAATCTGTGGCCTACATTATCTACAATGCATCTCGACAGTTCAGTCAGAGATTCAGCTCTTATGCTTGAGCGGCTAATGTAGCCTGGAGCTGCCGGTCTCAAGCTGAGATGAGGATTGTTCTACAGATTTTTCATTTTCAAATTTGTAGTCTTTAGCCTCAAACAGTGTTGACTCAAGGGACATCACTTCAGACAATTTATCAGAATTCAAACAGCTCCCTTTATAGACACAAAAGGATTTATACTACTATTTTCACATATGCCGTAGTACTACCAACACCTGAAAACATAAGATTTTACTGGTCCATTTCTGTCATGCAACGTGACTGTACACAGAAATGTGTATCTGCTTCCTCCTGTACTCTTGACTACGTATACATTAAGCCGGCTAAATTCTCTAGTTTGTTTTTTTTGCAAAAACGACATGCATCCACAGCTTCTTTCTGCAAATACCTCCATCCATATTAAAACAGCAAAAGAGGTGATTCTCCTCTTACTGTGTAGAGGAAACAAAAGCAAGTCAGCCACAGAAAACCAGAAAAGAAGAAACAATATAATGTTTCTGTGTATACTGCAGCTTCCTGATATTTTGTTTATCTGCAACCAGATTACAACAGTTTAAGCAGAACATGGTCTTAGTGCTGAGACAAAAAACAGAGAAACATGTTAACAAAATAGAGAGTAACATTCGTGTGGTGTAACCTCTGTGTGTAGGTTGAGTGTGTTCTCTCCCCTCTCCACGATAGGTTTTTCTTGGACATAGCATCTGACTCTCCACCCAGTGACTCTGTCAACCACAGTCTGTCCTTTATTAGTGACGGCAATGTACTAGCCCTCCACAGACTGCTGTGGAACAACCAGGAGAGGATTGGCCAGTACCTGTCCAGTAACAGGTCAGTCTAGATGTTTTTGTAAAGCATATTGATAGTGTATTCTATTGTATGTTCTCAATGCTGTACCAATTCATCAATCCTTTCTGTTGAATGATTATTAATGATCTAATTGCCAGGGACCACAAGGCTGTGGGCAGGCGACCTTTTGACAAGATGGCGACCCTGTTGGCCTACCTGGGGCCTCCTGAACACAAACCTGTTGCTGACACCCACTGGTCCAGTCTTAACCTGACAAGCTCCAAGTTTGAAGAGTTCATGACCAGGTAGGGTTTCTACCCACCAGTTACATAATGTCTCCTTGTGAACTAAGCCAGAGCTCCTCTCTCTTTATATCCCACAATAGAAAAGTCACACTAGATTCTATGTTGCTGCTCAGCCTCATCTTTCTTTTAATTCTGTAGCTGTAATGCTTAATTTTTTTGTAGACTGATACCTTATTGTCCCCTAGAGTGAAATGTGTTTCCTCAGTGTGTGCTTTGGCCATGGCATGCAGTACATTAAATAGTCAGACTATATTCAGGATGTGGTGATTGACACATCACTGATTATATTGGCTGTAACACTCAATCCACTCAGCCAGGATGAATTGTATTGATTGGAGTGTAGATGCAGTTATGAACCCTCAGTGAGAAATGTGTTCTAAACCTCAGTTGACAGTTGCTAAAAATATAGGTTCCGATTTTTTCACAATTTTTCAAGTGTTTTAAAATAGTCCGGTGTCCATATGGACACTAAAAGATGTTTTCCTCTTTCAGTGTTCAAGTACATCTGAAGCCTATATGAGGCTTTAGCAGTCTGAGTTAATCATATCAAATGTATAGCTACCACATCTTGTCTTTTTTAGCATCAAATTCCCAATTTGTTTCCCTGTTGAGCTGTGGTAGTATTTGGTAGAATTTGGCACTAAAAATAATGTAACGTTGAAACATATCTACTTGATTTGTCTTCATTTGGACTGCTAAAGCTTCATGTTGGCTTCAGATAAACTATTACATTTTTGCACAGGAGGAGGACTGTGGATTTTGAACCCATCCTTTTAAAGGAATGTGTCTGATTCATTGTCTAACTAAGATTTTCTTTCAATTTTATTTGTTGTGATTTTTCTTTCTGTATTTATACTGCAGCCTTTATGCATATTCTTCCTAAATCCAGCTTTGTGATTTAAAATCTCACCAAATCAAAATAATCTATTCGGGATTACCTTCAGAAAGTCCATTTTTTCATCTTTTTGTTTTCTAGTTGTATAACTCCTTACAATGCAGAAAGATGGATGGGTAGATGGATGGATGGATAGATAGATAGACTTTATTAATCCCAAACTGGGAAATTACAGAAAATACTGCTTGCTAGGGCAGCTGTGACACAATGGAAGATGTGCTTTCACGTGCATGTACTGTTACAGATTTCCTCCTAAAGGCTCCCTGTGTTTAGGTCTGTTTCCTCTAGCAGCAACCACCATGATGTAATGCTGTTTTCTGTTTTCTGTCGCTGCGTGTGTGGTCACTTCCCTTTTACTGATCTCTAATCAACATCAGTCTCTTGAAGACTATGAAATGTGACACTGAAGTTCTGTTTATATTCTAAGATCAGGTATCAATAATTGCACTTGTTCTAAATCTCAAACAGCGTATTAGCAAAAGTTATACCTTCTAAGAGAAGGGCATTGTGGTTAGTTCTCCTTTTCCTTTTAGCTTTTCCTTTCAGATGTCGCTACAATGAATCAGTTGCCTCCATCTAACTCTGTCTTCTGTATCCTCTTCTCTCACACCAACTACCTTCATGTCCTCTTTCACTACTCTGTAGTTGCCACAACTCTGCACATCTCCCTTGTTCTTAAAAATGTGCACCATCACACTACTCCTCCATTCCTCAGGCATCTTCTCACTATCTAAGATCCTGTTGAACAAGACATTAAAAAACTCTACTGCCACCTCACCTAGACACATCCATACCTCCACAGATATATCATCAGGACCGAGTGCCTTTCCACTCTTCATCCTCTTCAATGCCCTTCTCACTTTGTCCTTACTAATCTTTGCTACTTTCTGGTCCACAACAGTCACCTCTTCTACTCTTTGTTCTCTCATTTTTCTCATCCATCAAGTCTTCAATGTACTCTTTCCATTTTCCATCACACTACAGATGCTCTTCCTGACACAACCCTCTGTATTTATCCAGGCTTGGGACTGGCACAATAAGACACTGACTTGTGCCCCCTTGTGGCTACATTGGTTCATGGTTAGTTAATTAAAGAAATGTCAAAATTCTCAAATTTCAGCTTCTCAAATGTGAATATTTTCTTCTTACTAATTTGGGTTATAGACAAAACAAAAAACATTTGAGACATGTCATTATGTCTGATCTAATTTGTTGTTTAGTACAACAGCACAGGGCCATACACCCTATCAAATAAATGGAGGTGATGGATGTTAAGCTGTGTGGTTTTTCCTATGTAGGCACCAGGTCCATGAGAAAGAGGAGTTCAAAGCCCTGAAGACCCTCAACATCTTCTACCAGGCAGGAACCTCGAAGACGGGCAACCCAGTCTTCTACTATGTGGCCCGCAGGTAAAACTAGCTTTTTTATGCTTCCTTGTTGTCTTTATTGTCTGGTTATTGCTTTTGCTTTTGAAGTTTGTGATAGTACAAAACAGTGCTTAGTCATATTTATGCATTTCTATGAAAGGTTTAGCGGTGATGGAGGTTTTAATATTAATATTTATTATTATTTAATATTAAGGTCAGAAACCACAAAAGATAAGTTGACCATGCTGTGGAGAATGGTGGAAATGTCATGTCAACTGAGCCATGCAGAACTGAAAAAGCTACCACTTGACTTGTCAGACTCAATGTGTAGTGTCCACAAAAACACATCTCATTACATCATATACATATATCTATGTTGTGAGTCAGTCCGTGTGTAGCCATAAACATATGGCCCTGTGCTGTTAGGTGGTTAATGTGTTTGTCCTATTTGATCATTTGGAGGTATCAATGTTTGACTTTCTTTTGCTAGCTATATCATTTAGATGAACTATTTTGTTTTTACCCTGTGGTGAAACATACCTTGTGGTGCAATATGTGACATTTCCAGAATGTTGCCACACCATTTAACAGTGGTTGCATTAAGGTGTCAACACTCTGCTCTGTCTTGAATCTACCTCTGTACCAGCAAGTCAGCTTTCAGAGCCAAATAACTGTTTTATTTAGTTGCACAGTAGGTAACCACATACAGAGCTAGCAGATAATTTTTTTTTTTCTTTTTATTACCACTAATGACAATTTCTTGTATTATGTCCACAAACTGGTTCCTGTAACTGTTTTGCGTTTGGATATACTGACATTTTTAATCCATCTGCACTCAGCAGCAAGATGTAGGCAGGCACACTTGTTCTCTTGTCCTCAGAGAAAAAAAATCTTTCTATAAAAGTGATGCTGTTTGTCAGGTTTAACTTGGTACTAGAACATATTATCCCGTTGCTAATGGTGAACATCTTCATCAGGAGACCTCATCATATCATTGTTTCTTACCATTTTGGACCTTGAAAAATCAAAAGATCTTTCCATAAAGTGTAGGTTAGAAAAACAGTGCCGAAACAAGTCAACATCTGTGTCTGGGAAACTGTTGTCAGAGTCCCATTAAATTACTGCAGAGTGAGCAGAGAAGTGGAAAAAGTTAGAAGTGAGTTGTCAATCTGGCAGGAAATGTACAGTATAGGCTACAATGTGTCGGTTAATAAATGCTGCAACTTTTCAAGACAAAGAAATGTCTCACCTGTTTCCCCAACTGCTAGAAAAGTCTCATAGTCTTTAGGTCTTTCTACTTGGATTAAAATAATGTGTTGCTATAACAGGTCTTATTTAAGGCTCAAGTTAAAAAAATGTTAAACTTGGTATAGATCCTGACATGCTAAATAGTTTTGCATCAAGATCCATAATTTCCACCATGGACTCCATGACACCATGTTTATGCCTTTGTTTGGAGGGGAAAATTTAGGGTTGGCGCCTAAAAGACAATAATTTGAGTAATCAACGGGGGGAGCCCTTGATTTTAAAATTATATTGCCAGGCAAAGTTTTTTTTTTTCGATCACTGTTCACACAACACCATAGGCTCCAAACATTCCTAAACAATCTTCTATACTTGTCAGTCTAACTGTAAAACAAATGAGGAACGGAGTGATGAAAAACCCCTCCGTGTTCACCCTGCTCACAGCTCTGCACCTCTCAGCTCTCTTGTAAGGTTGGCTGTATACAACTAACTCCTGATACAGACCGGACTTCCTCTGCTGCTGTCCAGTGTATTTGACTCCTTCATTAGCCATGCAGTAGGGGCGCTCTTTATCAGGACCAGTCAGTTAAGCATATGGAATATTAAATATACTGTCAACTCAGTTTAGAATGAACTGTGAATGACCTTACAGTAAAAAACAAAAACAAACAAAAAGACCATCAGCGACATTCTAATTAAGAAACACAGTAACAGCTTACTAAATATGATACATTAAAGAACTTCTGAAGTCTTTGACAGGAATACAAAACAATTCCTGTTTTTGTGGATTTTTGATGGGCCATCTTACTCTTTCTTTTCAGCAAGATGCTTATGTGTTTTTGTTTTTGTGCTTTGGTTTTTCTTCTTGGAGTTTATTTAGTTGCATACAGTATCAAATCATTAGGGATTCATGGCAATATATTGGAACAATGTTTCTATTGTTTTTATTTAACTAACCTAAAACAACCTACAATTCCTTCCTTTTCTTAGATTTTACCTACAGTAGCCCTTTATTGGTAACCTTTCTCCTATTTCTTATGCTCCTTCACTACTCTGAGAGAGTGACTTATGTGTGGTAATAAGGGGCTGTGGAATGTTATACTGTGTATTGTCAATCCTGTTTCAAATGATTCAGCGGGACTAACCCTAGCACAGGCATCAATATTCTAAAGCGTAGAGCACAGCACATTAATACAACAACTGAATCATGTATTCAGATATTTTGAATAATTTTCTGTCGACACTGTCATGTTAATTGTATACATCAGATAGTTTGTTGAGTGACAGAAGGCAGTAACAGCAACAGTTTTACGAAGGAAATAAAAATGGAGGTGCTCAAAGGAGTTGCTTGGTCATACATTCACTGTCCTTAATAATCCAGTAAGCACAGTATTGTGAATTCAGTCAAGCTCATTTTAGAAGAATTTGACTCATGACTACAATAGTCAGGGTGACAGTTTGTTGAGTCTCACAGAGAAGTCTGCAGCCTTCATTCCGTGAGTCAGCTACTTTGGGCTTCTTTGTTGAAGATGGTGGGTGCGCTGTTGTGCTTGAATGTGTGTAGAAGCTGTCAAAACTTGTAGAAGATGTCCTGACAAATACAATATTTTCCCCAGATTCATTCACACCTCTTTTGTCCTGATAAATTGCAGTCTCAAAAAGCACAGACTTTCCCTGGTAACTGGATGTGGCTTCTGATGTCCTTGCTGGCGATTGATCATCATGCTCTTCATCATCACTGTTAACCCAGAGTGGTGGCTCTGTAAAAAGCGCAGAGTGCCACTCCCCACCTGGCGTTGGCAGATGGGCTTGCCCACAGATAGGTCTTGTATAACACGGGCAGCCCAACACAGTTGCACGGGACTGCTCGGCCCACCTCAGGAGCCTTGTTATATTTTCCTCCTCCTCACAAGCCCAGGGGTTATCTCCAAGAGTCATCAGCTCCAGCCCCCTTAGCTTATCAAAGATCCCTTCAGACAGCCAGGAGAAGCGATTAGCATGCAAGTAGAACTGAATTAACCTGGGCAGCCGATCCAAGGATCCAGGCAGGATCTGCACCAGATAGTTATGTGACAAATCAATGCTCTCCAGGTTGTGTGGCATATTTGTGGGCACAGTCCAAAACCTGTTATAACTGAGATTGAGAGTTTGGAGACTCGGCAGCGTGTTGTTGATGAAGACCACTCTCTCCAGCTCATTGTCCGACAGGTCCAGTACTTTCAGGTTCCAGTGATAAGCTGTGTCATTTTTGTCCAGTGCACGTAGATGATTCCCTGCTGCTCGGAGGTCCCATAGAGACCGCGGCAAAGCAGGAGGCAGGCTCTCCAGGCGGTTATTGGACACATCCAGAGTTCGCAAGTGGGCATAGTGGCTGAGCTGGTTGTCCAAACCCTGCAAGCTGAGAGAAGAATGTAATATTAGGGAAATGATTAAACATAATGTAGCAGTAGTGAATAATAGTCTCATTTAGGCAGACATTGTTGTGTAATTTACATGAACATTAGCCACCTGAAGCTGCTTATTGCTAGAAAGGAATTATTATTATTATTATTATTACTCAGAAGTATTTTTTCATAAGTGAAGAATGTGTTTTTCCGTCCTTGCACATCACAGTACATTATCTCATTACCATCCACCATCATTGTGTGTAAAGTGTGAGCAGCTGATAAGATGTAAGCTGCTCTCCTCTGTCTAATTTAGTCATATAAGAGACAGAATCTTATCTGGGTCCAAGTCCTGCATGCTGCGACCACCAGTGTTGTTAGTCCACATAGATACCTAGCAAGCAGTTATTAGGTAGCATTGAAAATAGAAAGATAAACACTAACTCCCTGAATAAAATCTCATTGGTGGGGAGGCAAAACTGTCGGTGTCTTTTTGTGTTTACCATCCACACACTGACCAGCTGTATGTTCTTTCTAACCCTAACCTTTAAGAAAACAATAGATTTTTGGGAAATTGTTTAACAAAGGGAAATTTCCACCTTTGTTTTCTTTTAAAGCGCAGAAACCCCCCAATCGTCTGGCCTGTAGAGCAAGTGTTAAACCAACCAACCAAGTAACATAGCAGAACTGCATTTGCTTACCTATTAAAAGAGAGGTTGAGAAAACGAATGTTGTGCTGCAGACCAGGCGGTAGCTTGGTTAGGCCTCGTGAGGAGCAGTTCACCACACGATGTCCCCGGCTGCAGGAGCACACAGAGGGGCAGATAGACAGCACCCAGCCTCCCAGCAGCCCACACAGCAGCAGGAGTAGGCAGAACAGAGGGGCAGAGCAGACAGGCATGGTCAGAGCTCTAGAGTGGGGTAGGGAAGACAATGAGAGAGATATAGAATTAAATACAAGGTCAGGTACTGTAAGGTGACTGGAGGGTGAAGAAAATTCTTTACATTGCGACCACACCAGTTAAAAGTTCTATTCATGGTGTCTCCTTAAAATTACACATTATTACATTTCACAAAGTAAGGATGAATGTCAGAATAGCTTCATATAATAATTTTGTGAGAATAATTATTGAAGTATTGCATTATTACAGTGAAATGTTGTGTGGACCTAGACTTAAGTAATACATATGGAGCTGAAGTCAATCCTGAAACTAGCAGTGGCACTACAGGTTTAGAATAATTGTGCCGCCATTTTGGTCTAGACTGAAATATCACCACATGGTTCCCACATGTTCAGTAATTTGTTTAATGACAACATATCTGCAAAACTATTGACAATTCATTCATCAGCTGAGGCTGATGAATAAATTGTCTTCATGTTTAGTGCTAATTAGCGTGTTTAGTGCTAATTAGCTAATCAATCAATCAATCAATCAAATTTTATTTATATAGTTAAAAATCACAAAATACATTTGTCTCGGAGGGCTAATGTCAGCACGGTGGCCTTAGAATTTAGCACCGCTGTGCCAAAGTACAGCCACATAGAGTCAGTTATATCCAGTAAGGAAGAAAGGTGGAACCCAGTTTGTTTCTAAGTCGTGCCATCTGTTTTAAATGTGACACCAGATGCCTGATAAGCCAGTTTGAGGTTTTTGTTTTCAGATGTTGTCATCTGCAAAGTTTTTACTTGGATTAGGTTCAATTTCTCTTGTCTACCACTTTGTGATGGCATTCTCAACATATTATAATATTTACTTGAATTGATCTGCTCACACTGTAAAAGCTGCAGTTCATCATTCTCTATTCGCCAGCATTACTGGAGACATCCATTCTGCTCAAAACTAAGGTTTGAATCCCGCCATCTAAGCCTGCCTATGTAAATGATTTGAGCTTTTTAAAGTAGCTATCATCACCATGAAGATCACGATAATGTTTGAGTTAGTCATTAATTTAAGAGACTTTGAAAAAGGTGTTTTATGTGTATTCGTACTGCAGAAATGGGGTGCAGTCAGTGTCAACACATCGCTTAAACTCAGACCATCCATCTGACTGTCCTGCAAGGACCAGCCCTATGCTAAAGTGGGACAGATAGCTTAGCTTTCTGCTCCTGGTGCATTCTATAAGGGTGCTAATCCTCACAAGTGCCAACCTGCTTGAAGCATTGCCAGTGGGACAAGAGCTCAGAATGCTGCAGTGAGACTGAATTCATTGAGGACGATGCATTAACTGTCTGTTGCGTGTGCTTTCCCAAAGGCAGGACTACATGACATGCTAACACTCTTGAAAGATATTCCAGAAACATCCTCATGTCATGGCGTTGTTTGGTTGATGATGGCAGCTGATTCGTGCTGTGATTGTGCTTTTCATTACTAAATTCCTTTGCAAGTTTTTTTTTTAAAGCTATAATGTCACTTTTTTAATCTCCCCACAGAATATTAAAATGAGCAATATGCATATTGACAGAGCCTCATGAGCCAGCACGACATTACATTGTTGTACTGCATAAATATGACAAAGAATGAAATACCTCACTGCCCTGCTTATTAGGTGCATGTGGGTTGTTATTTTCCTCATCTTTCCATTTTGAAATCACTCACCTCATCCTTTCTAGTATTTGTCTGTCATCTCTCCTTTTTCTTGTCGTCTCCTCCTCCAGCTCCAACAGTTATTTACCTTGGTTCTTTATTGGTTCTCTGTTGAAATGTAATAGTCGTAAGCTCTTTTTTCTAGCTGTTGTGGATGTTGTGGCATGGCACTAAACATGCTATCTGCTAGCACTGACCCCCATCCTGCTCGTCCTCTGCAGGCTCCTGATGCAGCTGGAGGTCCGTATTGGGATAAAGAGAGGTAGAGAGAGAGGTAGAGAGAGAGAGAGAGAGAGAGAGAGAGAGAGAATTGCAGCAGTGAGCCAGCCCACTCTGCTGCTGATAAAGCAAGCACAAGCTGGAATTGTGCGTGCGCGTGTGCGCGTGCATGCTGACAACAATCTTTCTTGCATGCCTCAAAACAGCAGCGCTCTCTCCCTCCCATGCACAGACCTGATGAAACAATAGCTCTTAATTTGTCATTGGGGTACAGCAGACCATGTTGTTTTTCTCATGGGGTTACATTTGCCTTTCCTTTTTTTGTTGCAAAACTACCTGAGCTGCACTTTATATTAACAATGATCCCACATGTGATGTTAAACTCTGCTCTAATCTACCAGGTTTTCAGCAGAAACAGACTGCTGTTTTCAACTTTAAAGCTCAGATAAATGGTAGTGTAAGGTAGTGTAGTGTAAGTATCCAGCAAAAATAATAAATTGAGATTTGAGCAACTAGCTTGTATAGAAAATTGAACATCTAACAATTGAAGAATCAAATATATTATATTTTTCTCTGGAGTTGTTGGAGACCAAACCAGCTAAAAGAAGAGCATTTTTCTTTTAAGAACAAATGATACAGCTTGCAAAAATAGTGGGGAAAAAGTCAGTTCATTCAGGATTATTTTTTTACTAATTAACAAAAGTCACGCAATTGTTAAACAACGAAAATAAATTCAGACTGTCTAACATTACATTATTTATACATATTCTTATCTGGATTATGTTATTTTTATTATGTAGTATGGTAAGTATGCAGCTTTTTAATGATATACAGTACCAGTCAAAAGATTAGACACACGTTCCCTTTCCTTTGAATGAGAAAGTGTGTCCAAATGTTTGACTTTTACTATACATAGTATTCATAATAGACTAAACAGATCAACAAAAGCAAACTTTTGACTGGGAGTTAGTGTGTTCAGTTCCTGAAATGGCAGGATAAATCTTGGTGGGGAAAGTGAAAAATGAATGCTTGCTCCTCCCTTATTGCCCTACCACTGAGGTGCCCTTGAGCACAAACTCAACCCGAACTGAGCTACTCAGTGGCCGGCAGGTCAGACTGTGATTGCATTGGGTAGCTTCCAGGTGTGAATGTGTGTGAATATGATCAGAGCTTCCTTTCAGTAGGACTTGAATAAATAAAGCTTAAACAACAACAAAGAAACATGATGCTGGCAATCCAAGATGAAGTTTAGCTAAACTGGTTTCTACAAAGTACTGTACAAAGTGTAAACAGCCAGTCCGTTGGCTACTGAGTATCACTCAGGCTAGACTGATCAGATGTTAGTTTGATTCTTGTTCTACCAGGTTTCAAATACGAAACTGTTGTTTGTGAGTTAAAATATGTTTTCCTTTAAACATTAAACATTCACTATTCTTTTCTATACATTTAATCATATACAACACAGAACATATATTTACAGAATAAAATGACTATTAATTTTATTCTGTATTATTCTATTCATTTGTGTAACATCTATTCAGTGCATCTGGTTCTAGTGTGCATACTGTGAATGCATATGTGATATATGACAGGTGGACAGTGGGGCTGTGCTAAGTGATGATGATGTCCCATACTTGTTCATCTTGAGAAGTTTTTAAAATATACTTTTTGAAGATATATAAAATGGAAACTGTAACTCATGTGAAATGGATAACTGAAAAATGCAACTGAAATGACTCCTGTGTAGACTAAAATATAGAAAATGTCAAGTTTGTATTTAGCTTTTTGTAGTCATATGTTAAGCAGTATGCTGGCCCCTCTGTTCCATCAATCAATCAATCAATCAATCAATCAATCAATCAATCAATCAATCAAATTTTATTTATATAGCCCAAAATCACAAAATACATTTGTCTTAGAGGGCTTTACAATCTGTACAGGGAGTGACACCCTCTGTCCTCAGACCCTCGATTCGAGTGAGGAAAAACTTGTCCACCACTGTTGTGCTGAAAGCCGAACATTTGTTCTCAACGCCGCATAAACACTTTCTCCATCAGCTGTAAAATGCTGTAAATATGAAACTTTATGTCCATGATGCCCAAATTGTACATTTTTGCAAAAATACTAAATACATTCAGAAATCTTCAATTTCCATTTAAATAATAAAACATGTTTACACCTGTTTTTAAAACTTTAATAGATTCTCACATCAACTGGTAAACAGTTTCAAATTTTAGCCCCGACACATTAAAAGTTCCAAATATACTATATCAAGCCAAAAAAAACATAACCAGCCAGTATGACCATGATTTTTGTCTGCTAATGGTCTTAAACCCACCTCATTTATTAAAGAATGGGATCATAAATGTGTTAAATTTGTATTTTTTTTATATATATATGTATATTCTAGTTTTACTAAATTTAAGAAATGTAGAGGTCTGAAACCAGGCTAGTTTTCTTTCAACATTAATGTAATATTGACTTAGGTGCTTTGTCACTTTGTTTTGTAAAGTAAAAGAAGATGCAGTGACATAGAATATAAAACCAGTGTTATCTGTTTTTTTCATTTTTTATACAATGACAAGTTTACTTATTTTCCTTTGATCACAGTCACAGTAGCTTCTGCCTTGAAACCAATATAAATGGAGCCTTAGGGTGTATATATCTTTACTGGGTGAATTAGGAGGTTTGGTCTGCAGCATCTCCTATGCTTTTCATTTCTGGCCCAAGTGCAGCAATATTTCCATATTTTCCATCTACATCTCGTCCAAGGGAACTGCCTTGATATTTACTCCCAAAGGTAGTACCTTGTGTCATTTCTTCTAACACCTCATTTGTTTCTGGGAGCAAGGACAACCTTTTGGATAATCTCTGAGGAAGGAAGCTGGAAAGAGAGATTTGGTTAGATGACCTCAGTGTTACTTGGCCATTGTCAGCTGTACCCTCTAGAAATGGTGAGGGTCCGGCCCAGTCACTTGTTCTTATCTGCTGCTTCTGAAGCTTCCGTTTCTTTATATAGATGACCAGGAATCCAATCATCATCAATACCAGGGCAACACCTATTAGTCCTGCCACTGCTTTACTGTGGTTTGTTTCCTTTTTGGCCTTTATTTGTGGATGATCTTGTTTTTTCTTTTCCTTGGTGATATGGATGAATGGTGTCTTTGCTGTGGTCTTAAAGGTTCTGTATAAACTTGGGAGTTTATTTGTCGATACAGGCTTGGTAGATGAGGTTGTAGTAGAGACTGGGTTTGCAGACTGTGTCGGACTTGTAGACGAATGGGTAATTTTATTGCTGGTGAATAGCGAGTTTGATGTCTTTCCTGCTTCTTGGCTTTGGGTGGAGCTGCTTAGCTTTGGAGGTACCCTTGCAGGTGTGGTTGAGTTGCTTACAACTTTTGTTGCTGATGTTGTGACTTCAAATTTCACTTCTGTCATGGATGTAATACCTACTGCCGAGTTGTTTGATTGAGACAGTATGGAATAGGTTGGTTTTGCTGCTAAGTGAATATCTGGTAGCAGTTTCTTAGGCATTGTAGTACTGATTTTCATAGATTCCACTTCTGTTGAATTTACCTGAGCTAGGATGGATGGTGTAAAGTTAGACATCTCCAGTGTCAACTGGTCGTGAGTGAAGTTTTCTGTTATATCGCCTGTTGTCACATTGGTGAAGCTGTCATTGCTGCTTGCTGTCAGTGGCAGCATGCATATGAAAATCAGGGTTATGAAATTGGTAGTCATGGTTTCTTCTGGCTGCTTGCTGTGTCTTTGTAGCTATAACAGAGGAAGTTACTTTATCAGAGATGCACAACATTGAGTCTGTACAAATACTGTGTCTGAGGAGCAAATAGTTGAAGTAAGTTTGTGCAAAAATGGATGGGGTGAAATGTAACCGGATGTTGCATAATTTATTCAAAATGCAACTCTAAATAGGCAATGTTTCAGGGTATTTTTGAAGCACTACAGTCATCTTCATCAATACATTTCTCCACTGTTTTTTGTGTCTTTTAGTTACATTTTACAGTATTAAATTGTCTCAAACCAAATGAGTTTTCTGTTTAATTCAGAAAGTATGAGCTTGGTTTTATGGTTTTCTTTGCTTTCTTGTTTCTTTATTTTTATCAACTTCTTTAATGTCATTATCATTTCACAATTACAAATGGCTCTAAGGTGACTTAGTTGTAATTGATACAGTTTAGTTGTGGTGGTGGGTCCATCAAATATATATGTATGTATATAGATTTGTTCTCCTGGGCTAAGTTTCAATACACTTTTGTCTGGACATTTTCTTCCCATTTTTAGGTCTAACATCAATCAAAAATACATAAGAAACTGGGACAATCTAAGACTACATTATTGATTCAAATGATTAAAAATGTACTTACCAATGTCTTTACTCAGAAAACCTCCATAACCTGTGAGTTGTGTCAATCCAGGATGTATTAAATGTTAAATACTTGTGGGATATGATACCTGTTGCTTGCCTAGCAGGATATCCCTTGAATAAAAGTGGAAACTCGCTCTGTTGAAATGTTAAGACTGATTTGTGTCTCACTTACAGGAACTGAGATGTTAAACTGATGACATTCTCTGTCTGTCTATGCTTAATATAGAAGTTCCTGTTTCACCCTGAAGGCTATTCACACTGAAGCTAAACTATCAGGAAACAAAACACTGAATTGTACAGAGTTGAACTGTGAATTGATCGTGTCCAGTAACTTGACTTAAACACTCTTTAAAGCACAAACATTTAAATTGTACTGTATATGTAGGTTTGATGGCTTACACATACTATTAAGGTCCTTACAGCCGTTATGTTCAGATCAAACAGAACCCTCTATTTTGTTGATTTATCAAGCATGGAGATCACTAATGTCACTATGCTTCTATTCATGTTAATCAATTCATTGAGTTGGGTGCATTAAACCCTGCAGTTACACTAATGGAGACAGAGGAACAAATAAAGCTGCTGTGGCCAATTAAGCTTTTAAAAATATAGCATGTAAGGAAACTACTACCTTGTTCTTCATTAGAATTATGAAAGGTTATGGGACACAAAAGAAGTTTGTGATTATTTTGCATACACGTGAGAGTCAGTACTCAGATTTAGACCTTCACTGTTCACCATATGAATGTTAATGTCCCTTACATGTTGGCATTTTGAGATGTTCACAAAGTGTTTTGCAAATCCTTTCCATGTGACATGACTGGAGTTGCTCTAGCAGTGAGTGAAACAGTGATCAGGTTAGGTCTTCTTAAATGTCTGCTCAGACCTACTAGACCAATAGCCTATATGCTTTAACTCATGCAGTAGAAGATTAGCCTCAATCTAACTAGACTATACCTTCAGTCTTAAGGCAAGAGAAGTGTCAATTCAGCCTTCTTAACTTCTTTAACATTGGCACACCCCAATCCTCTCTTACTGCATTTGTTTTAAATATCCACACTTTTGTGTATAAAACAATTCTAATATAGTCTTCTTTACAAAAAATATTTTTGTAAATTTCTGATTACCATGTAGGGATATTGACCTGAGTTATGCTTGAATTGTGCATTGCAAAAATCTATTTATTTAAAACATGACATTTAGACTTGTTTGTTTTTTGTTTTTTTCATATGCACAAGAGTTATGACAGTATAGTCAGATTAAGTCTGCAATACAGGTAAAATATAGACAGCTCCACTGACAAAAGCAATGTTGAACACAGGTTTATTAATAAAAGGACTGTTGGCAGACAATTTACCCAGCTTTCTGACATTCAGTCATTTCAACACAAGTTTGGCAGCACCTGGTGTTAAATCTATGACTAGATCTTAGGATCTTGTTCATACTTTGGACTTGACTAAAGTATTTAAAATTCCAAAGTCCACTGTTGGCATCATACATAAAACTGTGTACACATTTTACTAGTGCTGGGAATTAAAACTCAGTACATCTACTTCTGGTATCTACTGAAATGTCTGAGGCATTGAGATTCAAAAGCTGTACAGCATCAAACACATTCTTAGGTATGGTATTTAGTAATATTTGATTTAGTTTACAGTGTTGCCAATGTTTAGTCAGCATGTAACATTTGAGCACATTTTTATAAATAAAAACAGTTCTAGTAGAAACATGCGTTTACATTTCTCAAAGTAACTTATTAAATAATGTATACTTTTGATGTAACAATGGAAATTCAGTTAACCCAAGGCACATGAGCTGAACAGACTAATTGCTGTTTATCTTGGGTGAAGTGTCTGGGTTACCTTCTCACACAACTAGGGGCATGTCTTCTAGATCCCTGGGAACCTCCAGACAGGTGTACTTGGATTCTTGCGTCTCACTGCCCTTTTCATTAGGATCAAAACCCATAGCAGTAGCCCCTTCCTCAAGTCTTACCATGGCCCCCTCCTCTGCTTCTCGTATGTCAGCCTGCCTCTCTTCCTCCATGTTGCTGTCTGCTCTTACTTCCTCAAGCATGACACTAGTGTCATAAGGCCCAACCAGTCCTCCGACCTCGGGCAGGTCAGTGCCCCAGTAGACTGTCCCACTCACCAAGTCCATGTTGGAACGGGAGGTTTGGGGAGCATAAACCCGGTGCTGAAGGTGGCAGACCTGGCATGCCAGTACCACAGTAGCAACTAGCAGACACAATATCAGCCCCCCTGCTGAACCTACAGCAATCAGTCCCATCTCAGTGTCAATTAAGCAGTCATATCGAAGGCCATTGTTGTCCTTAACATCAGAGTTGGTGTGGTCATCGGAAGTGAGGCTGGGCTCCAGAGCAGGGCTTGAGCTGCCACTTGTATTTTCTTTTTTATACAATTGTGTGGTTGAGAGGTTTGCATCAGTAAGAGCGAACAGTGGCTGGTTGAGCAGGAGAAACAACCAGAGAGAAGTTGTGCTGCCTTCCATTGTTCTCTGAAATTAAGAGAGCATTTTGGTGAGAGTAGATACAATTTTAAAAATCTGATTTATTTTTTTTGCATAACTTTTCTGCATGCTTCCAAACTGTTCAAGGTCAGTTTGAAGACACTTAATCACTCCTTGTCCTGAAGAAGCAAGAATTCATAGTAGAAATTCAATAATACAATTAATTTTTCTGCTGCTTTTTTTAAGTTTTCACTTTAAATTTGATTCAAAAAGAAGCTGCATGATTTTGTATTGACAATATTTAGTTATACTTACTTATGTGGAGATCTTGGTGGAGGTTAGACACCTACTGCAGATAGACTCTTGAGATGCTGTGAACTCACTTCCTCACCCTGTCCCTGGGTCTTTTTCTGGTAAGGTTATTTTAGGGCCTCTGGTTTGATACCACAGATGCTGAAGAGCTCTTACAAGAAACCAGAGACAAAAAAAGAAATATAGTTTCTAAGACTGCGTCCAATACTATCACACATTCTTATGTAATCAACAATTTTAGGCGAGCTTATGTGTACAAAACTCACCCCAAACTAGTGATGCTCCGATCACCATTTTTTGGCCGATCACCGATACCGATCACCAAAAAACTTGATTGCCGATCACTGCCGATCAAAGAATGAATTTAAAATTTTAAATAATTAACTATAAAAAACAGTTAAAATCTTCAAATGTAGAGAATGCCTTTATTATGGATATTGAGAACAATATCCATGTCACCAATATCAACAATATCCATGTTTCAAAATAAAAATATGAATCTTTCCATTCAAAATGTTTGAAACGTCGCTAATAATGTACGTCACGTGATCGGCTTCCTGATCGGCATGTTTTTCCGATCGCCGATCAGGCTATTTTTAGACAATATCGGCCGATCGTGATCGGCAGCCGATCGATCGGAGCAACACTACCCCAAACACAGTAATGCATAATTTATTATTGAATGCTTGAATTTGTTAAAATTGTGATTTTCTTTTTTCTCATTTCTCTAGATTCAAAACAGGCCAGATCAATGGTGACCTGCTCATCTACCATGTGCTCCTCACCCTGAAACCCTACTATGCCAAGCCCTACGAGATTGTGGTAGACTTAACACATGTAGGACCCAGTAATCGCTTCAAGACAGATTTCTTGTCCAAGTGGTTTGTGGTTTTTCCTGGGTTTGCCTATGAGAACGTAGCAGCTGTCTATGTCTACAACTGTAACACATGGGTGAGGGAGTACACCAAGTACCATGAGCGGCTATTGACTGGCTTGAAGGGCAGCAAGCGGCTCCAGTTCATTGACTGTCCGGCTAAACTAGCCGAACACATCGAACCTGACCAACAGAAGCTGCCTGCGGCCACGCTGACTCTGGAGGAAGATCTCAAAGTGTTCCACAATGCCCTCAAGCTGGCCCACAAAGACACCAAAGTCTCAATAAAAGTGAGATTGCAGTCATAGAAGTTTGTACTAAAAAGTCCTCAATACCTAGACTGAAAAGATTGGGTTAGAGTAGGCTAGTAAGATCATGAGAGAGTTGGGCAAGTCTTGTTTTTTTCTGAAACAATATATTTTCTTGTTGATCAGGTCGGCTCAACGGCAGTGCAGGTGACCTCAGCTGAACGGACTCGTGTTCTTGGCCAGCAGGTCTTCCTAAATGATGTCTATTATGCCTCAGAGATTGAGGAGATTTGCCTGGTTGATGAAAGCCAGTTCACCCTCACCATGGCCAACCAGGGTACACCGCTCACATTCATGCACCAGGAGTGTGATGCCATTGTCCAGTCCATCATCCATATCCGGACACGCTGGGAGCTATCGCAGCCCGACTCAATCCCCCAGCACACCAAGATCCGGCCAAAAGATGTTCCCGGCACTCTTCTGAACATCGCTCTGCTCAACCTGGGCAGTTCTGACCCCAGCCTCAGGTCAGTTCAGCACAGCATTTGGAGTTCCTCAAGGAAAGAATTTTTTTAACCTAGTCTTACCAGCTTTAATGAAAAAAGTGGGGCCACTCGACAAGCCGTATTGCAGCATGCAGTGGTTTCAGCAGTGTATACACACAGCTTGAGGTAGAGTTCACTATATATGCCAAAAGTAGGTGGACAACCAAACATTAAACCTGTATTGATGTAATTTCAAAACCACAGACAATGTACTCCCATTTAGCAACAAGAGCAAGTTAATGAGGTCTAGCCCACAGTTAGTGGTGAAGTTTATCCTAAAGTTGTTGGATGGGGTTGAGGTCAAGACTCTGTGCAGGCTTTTTGCACACCAAACTAAGAAAACCATTTCTTTATGGACCTGGCTTTGAGCAGGGGGCATTGTCCTGTTGAAGCAGGCAAGGTATTTCTTACATCTATTCTGGCATCAATTCAAAACACACCACTGTCTAATTAATTAAAATTTCTCTTCAGTGGAATTGAGAGGCCAGGCCCAAGCCAGGAAAACAGACACAGACCAAAGAATATGTCTTACTTTTGGCCATATGGTGTGTAGATTCACAAACTCCTTTATTTGTCAAATTTGAATGAAAAACAAGAATATTCTTCACCTTTTACAATTTTCAATTCATCTTTATGTAGTTAACTATCCGCTATTATTTGCATTTTGTGCAGAAACAACTGAGGAATGGTACAACCTGGAAACATTGTTTCTGCACTACACTTGGCAAAGCTTAACACCTCTGACTTGGTGCCCACCCTACCCCCACTCCCCAGGTCTGCAGCCTACAATCTGTTGTGTGCTTTGACCTGCACCTTCAACTTAAAGATAGAGGGCCAGCTGCTGGAGACATCAGGCCTCTGCATCCCAGCCAACAACACCCTCTTCATAGTGTCCATCAGCAAGACTCTGGCTGCCAACGAGCCCCATCTCACACTGGAGTTTCTGGAGGAGTGCATCTCCGGCTTCAGCAAGTCCAGTAAGTTCACTTGACACATTTGATGGCACATACATACACATGCTCTCACACATAAATTGTCATACAGCCATATTATTTTATACTCACATCTAATATATTTAAATTTTTAAAGGCTGGATGAATCCTTGTTATTCCAAATAGGACTTAATATTGACATTTCCAGCTCTGTATTTATACTCTCTGCTGGTATAAATTTGCATGATATACAGATCATATCCTTATTTATTTTGTATTGATTCTTTATGCAGCCCCTCAGTTCAGCCTCTGTCTGAAACAGGCCGTTTTAGTTCCTGTCTCTTTAAGACCCTTCTCCCGAGGAGCCCACTCTTTTCTAAGTCTGCCAGTCTGCTCTGGAGGCTATTTAAACAAACAATAGTAATCAGATTTTGCTTATTTTTCCTGTTCTTTACTCAAAATATTTACTCATACATCTTTACATGCCAGAATCTGATTATATAAAATGAGTCGACAACGCAGACACATGGACCAATCTCAGCAACAACCTTAGCAACAAAGACTGCAAAACAGACACCCGTTTGTGGGCATGCAGGAAGTGTGATGACTTTCAGACTTGACAGAGCTCCCCCTGAGACACAGAAGACTGTTTTCATAGGATGAGGAGTACTAATAACAATGACCGGTAAACTGACTTTGATGTGTAAAATTGGTGCCCCCTTCGGTAGAAGTAGTTTAAAAAGTGGTTAAGATGGTGGGGGTTTTTTTAACAATCAAAACAAAGTCCAATAATATGAGGTATTCCAAGTAACTGACAATAAGTACGAGAAAATCCTAAATAATTCACAAATGCTGTTGCAGGTATTGAGCTGAAGCATCTCTGTCTGGAGTACATGACACCCTGGCTGCTCAACCTGGTTCGCTTTTGTAAACACAACGACGATGCCAAGCGCCAGCGCGTCACCGCCATTTTGGACAAACTCATCACCATGACCATCAATGAAAAGCAGATGTATCCCTCTATTCAGGCCAAGATATGGGGCAGCTTGGGCCAGGTGAGTCCACCACACTAACACTTTGGATACATTTCCTCTACTTCTGCAACTGATGTATTTGCTAACTCTTGTGTCCATTTAGTCATTTGATTGTAGAGAGGTGCTATGGATCTGACCTTGAGCACTTTCACTGTGTCCTCAGATAACAGACCTGCTTGATGTGGTGTTGGACAGCTTTATAAAGACCAGTGCCACAGGAGGCCTGGGCTCCATCAAGGCAGAGGTTATGGCTGATACTGCAGTGGCTCTGGCTTCAGGGAACGTCAAACTGGTCTCCAGCAAGGTGAGACACTTCACTGTGAGCTGGTACATGCTGAAAGAATGTGTGCACGACTTGCACTCAGTGCACATGTTATCATGTACAGACTCATGGATATCTGAAGTTATTGAAGCCATGTTGATGCAATAAAGATGTATCCCATTACAGTTTGACCATGCATTTAAAAAAGATACTTGTCATATGTAATATTTAATATACTTTAATATTACAGTCAGTTTAAATAATATCAGGTGCACATTTTGTATTTAATAACCAAACATAAATCTAAATGTTATATTAAATAATATTAACACAAAACTAGTGTATTATAGCATTGAAATGGTTTCATTAATTATAGCTAAGAGACAACATGGCAAAGAGTATCAGAGGTTTAATGTCTGTGCTAATTTATCACTGACGTGAGGAATCATTAGTAAAATTAGAATTAAATACTTACCAACTGAAAAATAAATCCTGCTTAGACGATTCAAAGCGACTAACTTACCCACTCACTACCCATCATCTGTGTGCTCTGTATCCCAATTCAGCCTGCCACTCAGATAAACAAATACAACATACAAAGGCAGACACAATAGAAAAGCCATGCCCTTGCTCCTATTATGGCAGATACCAGCACTCCACTGAATAGGGGCCATTGTGTAGACTGTTGCCTAAGAAAAGTCAGTCAGTGTTTAACTTGAAGTTCTGATCTCCTCACTGATGTTCTGTAGTTTAACCAAAGTCTTTGTAGTGGATTTATTAAATTGGGAACTGCACATAGTTCAACCATACATGAGTGTTAATACTATTGATATCTACAGGGTTGCCATCTGATGTCATGGCAGGAAAGCTTGCTGAGTACAATGGAGCCTTGTTTACATCTTGAACTCTTTGTCACCCTTGAGTTGGACAAATGATTTTTCCTGGTGGTTATAGCCATAGACATATTGTCATATGTATCAGCTCCATATTAAAAAAAATATGGAAGTGTTCAGTTAGGGTCTTCACTGTGGATTGGTTCATTAGTCATGTTTGTCAATATGTTCTTATAGGTTTTAGCACTGTAGATTGCTCAAAACATGATTTTTACATTTTACTAGAACTTCTACATGACATGTTTTTAAGTGACTTTTGAGTTATTTATAGCTTATGGGAAGCTACAGTAAGTCTGCTACATTTAGCTGAAGATAAACTAAAGCTAACTCCACTCACAGAGTGTGAGACAGCACAGCCTGAAAGCTTTATTTATTTATAGGTAGAATTTTCAGTTAGGTATATGGAAGGTTAAATATGTTTAAATTAACAATGGAACAACTGATTATGTGTAATGTGAAATGCTGTACTGAGCTTTATAACCTTTTGCATCTTGCTTTGGTTTTATGGCTAAACTATGCTATCAACATTATTGTCAGCAAGCCGATATTTTCATGGCTCTAAAAATCCACCACACACCACCAGTAGCAAACAGTTAGCAGATAGTGGATGCATAGTGGAGCATTTATAATAATAATGATGATAATATGTCAGTGTGTTATGTTAAATATTTAAAATTTTAATCACCATTTCTCAGTTAGATTGAAATGGTACATGTGTAATGCCATATAAAATAATAAAAGCAGTGCATATTGTTAGAAATCCAACACTGGGGTATAGCCACTACCCAGTGTTAGCTAGCTATCTTTCTCTTAATGCTTGTAAACTATCTTAAATGAGATTTATGATGGCTTTGGTGGATGAATATAGCGACATGTGTTGCCACCCTTGTGTACTGCAGTGACATCACAAACAGTGGGATTTATCATGGTAGGTACCTGCACAGATTTCATTGACATCAAGAAAAGTTTGATTAGTGAATAGTATAAAAAAACTCTTTTGACTAAGGTGTTTGAATGTCGGTATTGTCTTGTGCTCTGTGGCAGGTCATTGGTCGGATGTGCAAGATCATAGACAAGACCTGCCTGTCTCCAACTCCCACACTGGAGCAACACCTAATGTGGGATGACATTGCCATCCTGGCACGCTACATGCTCATGCTGTCCTTCAACAACTCGCTAGACGTTGCAGCCCACCTACCATACTTGTTCCACGTAGTGACCCTGCTTGTAGCCACCGGGCCGCTGTCCCTCAGAGCCTCCACCCACGGCTTGGTTATCAACATCATTCACTCCCTGTGCACCTGCTCACAGCTCAACTTCAGTGGTGAGGACTTACTTTATCTGTTTATTTGGACCTGCATTCATAGTATATACACACGTGGACAAAATTGTTGGTACCCTTCGTTTAATTAAAGAAAAACTCACAATGGTCAGAAATAACTTAAATCTGTAAAAAGTAATAATAAATAAAAATTCTAAGAAATTTAACCAATGAAAGTCAGGCTTTGCTTTTCAACGATGCTTCAAGAGAATTATTTTAAAAAATAAACTCATGAAACAGGCCTGGACAAAAATGATGGTACCCCTAGAAAAGATTGAAAATAATGTGACTAAAGGGACATGTTAATTCAAGGTGTGTCCACTAATTAGCATCACATGTCTCTACAAGCAGTAATCAGTCAGTGGGCCTATATATAGGACTACAGGTAGTCACTGTGCTGTTTGGTGACATGGTGTGTATGACGCTCAACATGGACCAGAGGAAGCAAAGGAAAGAGTTGTCTCAGGACATTAGAAAGAAAATTATCAACAAGCATCTTAAAGGTAAAGGCTATAAGACCATCTCCAAGCAGCTTGATGTTCCTGTGACAACAGTTGCACATATTATTCAGAAATTTAAGATCCATGGAACTGTAGCCAACCTCCCTGGACGTGGACGCAGGAGGAAAATTGATGACAAATCAAGGAGAAGGATAATACGAATGGTAACAAAAGAGCCTAGAAAAACTTCTAAAGAGGTTAAAGGTGAACTTCAAGCTCAAGGAACATCAGTGTCAGATCGCACCATCCGTCGTTGTTTGAGCCAAAATAGACTTAATGGGAGACGACCGAGGAGGACACCATTGTTAAAAACAAGTCATAAAAAAGCCAGACTGGAATTTGCCAAACTACATGTTGACAAGCCACACAGGTTCTGGGAGAATGTCCTATGGACAGATGAGACAAAAATGGAACTTTTTGGCAAGGCACATCAGCTCTATGTTCACAGACGAAAAAACGAAGGGTATAAAGAAAAGAACACTGTCCCTACTGTGAAACACAGAGGAGGCTCTATTATGTTCTGGGGCTGCTTTGCTGCATTTGGCACAGGGTGTCTTGAATCTGTGCAGGGTACAATGAAGTCTCAAGACTATCAAGGGATTCTAGAGAGAAATGTGCTGGCCAGTGTCAGAAAGCTTGGTCTCAGTCGCAGGTCATGGGGCTTGCAACAGGACAACGACCCAAAACACACAGCTAAAAACACCCAAGAATGGCTAAGAGGAAAACCCTGGACAATTCTAAAGTGGCCTTCTATGAGCCCTGACCTTAATCCTATTGAGCATCTTTGGAAGGAGCTGAAAAATGCCGTCTGGAAAAGGCACCCTTCAAACCTGAGACAACTGGAGCAGTTTGCGCAGGAGGAGTGGGCCAAAATACCTACTGAGAGGTGCAAAAGTCTAATTGACAGTTACAGGAATCGTTTGATTGCAGTGATTGCCTCAAAAGGTTGTGCAACAAAATATTAAAATTAATTAATTTTTAGGGTACCATCATTTTTGTCCAGGCCTGTTTCATGAGTTAATTTTTTAAA
Source organism: Pampus argenteus (assembly GCA_036937835.1). NCBI lineage: Eukaryota > Metazoa > Chordata > Actinopteri > Scombriformes > Stromateidae > Pampus > Pampus argenteus. The sequence goes on from CM072868.1 coordinate 25,200,010, forward strand.
ATAATTCTCCTGAAGCATCGTTGAAAAGCAATGCCTGACTTTCATTGGTTAAATTTCTTAGAATTTTTATTTATTATTACTTTTTACAGATTGAAGTTATTTCTGTGACCATTGTGAGTTTTTCTTTCATTAAACAAAGGGTACCAACAATTTTGTCCACGTGTGTATATGTAATCTTGCAATGTGAAAGATCAGTATCACGCAGTATGTGTCCTATCAATGATTTCAGAGGAGACCAAGCAGGTTTTGCGGCTGAGCCTGACAGAATTCTCCCTGCCAAAGTTCTATCTGCTATTCGGCATCAGCAAAGTCAAGTCGGCAGCTGTTATAGCCTTCCGCTCCAGCTACCGGGACCGCTCCTTCTCCCCTGGGTCCTATGAGAGAGAGACCTTTGCCCTGTCCTCCCTGGAGACTGTCACCGAAGCCTTGCTGGAAATCATGGAGGTCAGCTGTCTTTCCCTCGTGTGCGCTAAATGTGTTATTCAGTAACATATTCTCTGTGGGGGTTTTTTTTTTAATTTGTTTGCTATGTATTGTTTTTCATCAGGCTTGTATGAGGGACATCCCAGCCTGCAAGTGGTTAGACCAGTGGACAGAGCTTGCACAAAAGTATGAACATCCTCCTTATTTTAATGCAACTACTAACTGCATGAAGTACAATGAGGAACGTGTGTGTGTGTGTGTGTGTGTGTGTGTGTGTGTGTGTGTGTGTGTCTGTGTGTGTGTGTGCGTGTGTGTGTGCGTGTGCGTGTGTGTGTGCGTGTGCGTGTGTGCGCGCGTGTGCGTGTGTGCGCGCGTGCGGCCAGGTTTGCATTCCAGTACAACCCGTCCCTCCAACCCAGAGCGCTGGTAGTGTTTGGCTGCATCAGTAAGAGGGTGAGCCACGGCCAGATCAAGCAGATCATTCGAATCCTCAGCAAGGCCAGCCCTTTGCTCAGCATTGACCGGGTGAGAGTACACGCTAACTTGTGTCACTGTTTGTCTAATGATCTGCAGGACAGGGCTTCATTTTAGTTCAGTTCAAAATACATGTGCCAATACAATGGACATTTTTTAAATATTCTATTTTTTCACAAAACAGAATAATCAAACAGAAATAATCCAAACCTCTCAATACATTTATGTTTGATTTAACTGGTTTTTCTCTCTTCCCTTCATCCCACCATGCCAGGGTCTTGAGAGCTGTCTGAAGGGGCCAGACAATTACAACAGCCAAGTATTAATCGAGGCCACTGTCATTGCTCTGACCAAGCTGCAGCCTCTTCTCAGCAAGGTATACTACTACTGTCCTCTGTTTCACCTTTTAGTATGGCATAGTGGGCAAATCTGTTCCTACTTTATTGATGTTTCTCAAGTCTATTATATTAATGAAATTCATTTCAACAACAACATAACAAGACTTCAGTCTTATGTTGTAAACAATATTTGAAATGACTGGTGGTGGTACCTGGAGCTTTTATGTGAACTTCTATCCAACAGTGTCTCTGGCTGAGGTTTTGGCTTCTCTAGATGACTGGTTTGAAAATGAAAGTTGGCCAGACCAGACAAAGCGTGCAATATTTCCTCTGAAATGTAGTGGAGTGGAAGCACTCAACTTTCTGTAGCAATGTAGTAGAGTATGTGTAGTTGGAGAGGAGGAACTTCTGCCTTTCTGAGGGCATGATGTCCAAGGTTGGGTTGGGTTATTTTCTGGAAGTCTGAAGAGTTCTGAATTTTTGTCATTTTGTTTTTTATTCATGTTGTCACCATTGCAGCATAGCCCTCTGTCTGCTGCTTTCTAACATTGTCACATTGTGTATGAACTACTGTGTCTGACTGCAGGAGTCTCCTATGCACAAAGCTCTGTTCTGGGTGGCTGTAGCTGTGCTGCAGCTGGATGAAGTCAACCTGTACTCTGCTGGAACCGCCCTGCTGGAGCAGAATCTTCACACTCTGGATACAATGCGCGTCTTCAACGACAAGGTAAAAACACACCAACACACACTATATATCGCTGAAAGCACAAGGTCTCCTCTGCTCACCCAGTCTCACATCTTTATTGTATGTTGTGTGAACTACAGCCACTACTGTTGTCAGAGTAGATTCCCATTTGGTTGAACGCAACTGGACTTGGTTGTTTGTCTTTATAGACGTTTCACCTCTCATCTAAGAGCCTTCATCGGTTCATGCTAGCTTGACTAGGCTAGGACTAGCGTTTTTGATTTAATTTCCTTGAGATAACCATGACCTGGATGAATGAGAATATTCACATACTTACTCTCATTTGGGTTACACTGGGCAGCAATCACAAGTGTACAGCTCTAAATGTACATGTGAATATACCCAAAATGAACACTCACATAACATTTGGGCTGCATTTAGAGGTGGTCAATGATGCAACTTCACAATTACTGACTCAACTCTTGAAGAGGAAAAATAGTGTTGTATTACTTTTGACAGGCATCACAAGTGGTCCATACATGGTGCATACAAAAAGTATTCACAGCGCTTTACTTTTTTCATATCTTGTTATGTTACAGCCTTATTCTCAAATGGATTAAATTTATTTTTTTCCTCAAAATTCTACACATAATACCCCATAATGACAGCAAATTAAAAATACAAAATAAAGAAATTAGTTGTATATAAGTATTCACTGCCTTTGTAAGCCCAAAATTGAGCTCAGGTGCATTCCGTTTCCACTGATCATCGTTGAGATGTTTTTACAGCTGTATGGTAGAGTGGCCAGACTGAAGCTACTTCTTAGTAAAAGACACATGGCAGCCCCTCTGGAGTTTCCCAAAAACAGAAATGGAATTCTCTGGTCTGAGACAAAGATCAAACTCTTTGACATGCCAAGCATTATGTTTGGAGGAAACCAGGTACCACTCATCACCTGGCCAATACCAGTGAAGCATGGTGGTGGCAGCATCATTCTGTAGGGATGTTTTCAGGAACTGGGAAACTAGACTACTACTACCCTAAGTACACAGCCAAGATATTGATGGAGTGTCTTCAGGACAACTCTGTGAATGTCTTAGAGTCGCCCAGCCAGAGCCTAAACCCACAACAAAGTATTGATCAAAGGCTGTGAATACTTACATTTTTGTTATTTAAATTTGGAAAAATTGTAAAAGTTTTTCATGTTGCTATTGTGGAGTATTGTGTGTAGAATTTTGAGAAAAAAATAAGGCTGTAACATGGAAATGTGGAAAAAGTGAAGCACTGTGAATACTTCCAATATGCACAGTAGACCAGCAACACTACCTCAGCATTACTGACCACGTGGCTGCTTCCTCATCTCTTCTCTTCTCTTCCTCGTCTCTTCTCTTCCCCACTCTGTTTTTTTTACTATACCCATTCTGCTCCTTTAGAGTCCAGAGGAGGTGTTCATGGAGATCAGGCGTCCCTTAGAGTGGCACTGTAAGCAGATGGATCACTTTGTGGGCCTCAACTTCAGTGCTAACTTCAACTTTGCACTGGTGGGCCACCTACTCAAAGGTAAAGACAGCAGAGATTAGTAGTCATAGGGCATTATTTACTGTTCAACATGTACAGGGGTGTTTGTTGGTTTACTGCATTTATATGTTCATACTAGTGGTGGTGTGCTGCGATAATGTGAGACTCTTATCGAGCGATATAAAAAATACCGCTGTTAATCTATTATCAAAATTGGGTTTGGAGCTGGGTCCTATAATAAGCAAACTGATGACTTTCACCATATGTATAAATAGCTGAATTGCACTGTAGGGGGGGCGAGAACTAGTTTTTGAACCTCTACGCACCTGTGAATTACCCGAACTACCACACCAAACGTGATAGTCTATCATGATGCAGCCATGAAGCCGCAAGGCTTGCTTCAGGGAAAATTCATTTTTAAGAAGCTTCCCGATGGTGGCATCAACAAGACTAAGTGTAATGGTCCCCATAACTTTGTGGCAATGATCTTCAACTGTTGGTAAAGTTTATGGTTTTTATTTTCTCACTTCAACTTAATACAAAGAATATAGCATAAACTATGACCACCGTAAGAGTTGGTACCTCATTACGGGTCCAAACTGAAAACATTGGCTAGATAGCGCTATGTGACCATCTCTTACGAGCGCTGTAGTCTGACTGAACGATTCCTGCTACAGGTGCAGTAGCACGGACATTAAACTTTTCAAAATAAAAGTTCCTCTTACCACAGTGCATAGAAAGGCATATAGGTCCTTTGTACATAAACAAAACTGACTGCTAGTAGAAAGATATTAATGCAGTATCAAAAAATAGAAATTATCTTGCATAATAATAACGTAATTCACCTAAAATAATGGACCTTTTATGGGGTCATTTACACTAAGGTTGTGTGCACCTTATGCACCCAATGCAGAATTGGTTTACTGTAGGAGTTCTTCCAGTCTCAAATACCACCTGAATGCATAGCATCCCTTTGCTATAAGCAGTCAGTGATGCATTTTGCAAACTGATGCATTTTGGCTCCTGCTCTAATGCATCCCCTGGTTTAAGAAACCCGTTCTCAAAGACTTACTTTTGGTCAGTACTTCGCATATATTTCGCATTCTGAACGAGCCATTTTAATCTAGATTAATCTAGATTAATTTCAAGATTTCAGTGAGATTAATCTAGATTAAAAAAATGTATCTATGGCCACCACTAGTTCAAATCACATAGTGTATACAGACAGAACATAATGATCATCAGTGTGACTTGTTTTTTCAGAGGCTGGTAGGGGGTACTTCTGGTTTAACTGCAGTGTTTCAGGAAGTCAACATAAGATCCAGGAAGTGACAGTGTGCACTTATGAAGTATTTGTGGTTTGTGTGGTTGCTTCAGCATTATAGCGTTTTGTACAGTTAACTGTCCAGAATAAAGCTTCTGTTTTGGTGTGCCAGAGACAATTGGATGCGTTTCTTGTCTCTCACTGTCAGTCTGTATTATTCTGAAACTTCTCTATGTCTCTAGGCTACAGACACCCATCAGCCACCACAGTAGCAAGGACGGTGAGAATTCTGCACACACTGCTGGCTCTCATCAGCAAGCATCTGAAATGTGACAAGTTTGAGGTGAACATCCAGAGTGTGGCCTATCTGGCTGGTATGTAACACTGTGTTATTTTGTATTTACATCCTCATTTATACTGTACATTTCAGCGTAATAGTTGACTTGTCCTCTGCATATTGTAGTGTAAGAACCATTAGCTGGACTCGTAGTTATATTTCTGATCTGATCTCCATGACTACATGATCCAGCAAAGAACATTTCATCATCATTAAAAGTATTCTTTATAATGGTGTGAAAGTGTATTTTCCATCTGTGAAGTGTAGCTTCTTGGTTGTACTGGGTTTGGTTGGGACTCTGCATTACTATAGGTCACCATTATATTGTCTTGTTTTTTATAGCACTATTGACTGTATCTGAGGAGGTCCGTAGCCGTTGCAGCCTCAAACACAGGAAGTCCCTACTGATTTCTGACCTCTCCATGGACCCTGTACCCATGGATACCTACTCTAGTCACATCACTGATCCCAGCTGCAGGTGAGCTATTGAACAGAGCAGAAAACTGAGGATGTAGCTGTTGGATCTCTCTGTAGCCAGATGGTCAAGCTGATTCTAATTTTGAAAAGCATCCTGATGAGCAGGTGACTTGTGGTGTGGTTGTTAGTGCCAGATAGGCTGGTCTGAGTATTTCAGAAACTGCTGATCTACTGGGATTTTCATGCACAACCATCTCTAGGGTTTACAGTCCATAGATTTCTTTCAACGTGAGATAAACAGGTCCCTCTTCTAATTCAAATCCATTGTCAGTTTTTGCATCCTGTAAATGTTCATTCTGATGTCCATCCACATGTTCTGACTGCCTCTCATCTGAAAGCCATTTTTTGGTGAGGGCCTTTTGTTTGCCACAAACAAAATACTAAATAAATATTTATCTTTATTTCTCCTTTATTATTTATCCTTCTGGCATGAGTCCAAAAAATAAAACTTTACCTTCCAGAGGCAGCTGACTTCTAAAAATGTCTTGTATTGCAGCAAGTATTCCCTTCCAATAGGGTTTAATAACATCCCAAAAAATATGGTAATGATTTCCCTTTGTATGTCCACAATTTCTCCAGCAAATAGGGGGATTACCCTCATAGTGAGAGTTTTGGTAAGGTGTAATAAAATATCATATCAAGCTTTTCCAATTAAATTACCTCCAACTCTGTGAGCTGCTACATTTCCACTGATATGCCCATATTGTTGTCCATTCTTCTTCTGTTATATCAAATTCTCCCTCAAGTTCCCATTTTGTCAAGTGTGGTTTCATTTTTGAATTGTTATATCATCTTTTAATTTATACTTTGTTACAACTGTTTACTGTTGTAAAAGTCTTGATCCATAGGTTTTCAATAATTTTTATCAGGTCTGGCAGTCTACTGTCTGCTATAATTGCCCGTATGGGGATAGAGGTCAGGCCTCCTTCAATGCTTTTACACTGAGCATCATATAGAGATTACACCAGCATATCATGGGCCTTAATTGTGCTGCCCAATAATAATCCCTGAAAGAAGGAAGGGCCCACCCCCCTTTTCCTTTAGCCAATTGTAAGGTTTTATATCTAATTCGAAGCCTTTTACCTTGCCATATATATCTAAATAGATTTTTGTCCCATTTGTTTCTGTGTTATTTCTATTGGCAACGTTTGAAACAGATATGCATATCTATTTACAATTTAATGTTTAGATATGGGATTAAGTTCCATCTTGCTATATCTTCCTTGATTTTCCTTTAAATTGGTGAATAATTACATTCTAGTAGTTCTGTGAGATCCTTTGGTATTATAACTCCCAAATATTTAAAATATTCTGTTTGCTAATCAAAATGGTATTTACTCTTATCAAAAAAGACAGGACTCAATAAAGAAAGCTCCAGTTCACTGAATCAAATGTTTTTTCTGCATCAACACTGATTACCATTGCTTCTTTTTTATTCTTTTGAATGTGGTTAGTAATTTGTAGTCTCTGTTGTATATTGTCTTGTGTTTGGCGCTCTCGAATAAAGCCTGTTTGATCATTTTGTGTCAGATTAGGTAAAAACTTTTCCAGTCGTCTAGCTATGATGGAAGTAAACAACCTATAATCTATATTAAGAACAGATACTGGTCTATATGACCCACATTCTAAATTACCTTTATTTTCTTTTGGAATGGCTGAACTTTGTGTTGTTTATTTATTTATTTATTTTTTTACTGGATCTTTGATTTTTGTGGGTTGTGTCCTGTTCTATTTTCTTTCCAGGCCAAAACTTTGTTGTCATTGCTTTAGATCCTCCTTCATAATACCTTTGTTTAAGAAACATAAGATTTTTTTTTTATTTCATGTGTAGTCAAATCATTAGTTTCTTGTTTTCATGATTTTCTCCAATATATCCTGCATTGTTTTCATTTAATGCCTTGTCTCTTATCTTAAATCAATCGAAAACAACTGGATCTGCTGAAAGCTAGCATTTCTCAAAAAATACACAGGCATTTAACAACATACAGTACATTATTACATACAGTAATACTCACAGATAATTATTTCCCAAGGCAAAAGTGTCAAAAACACTTCAACAACTAGCTGTCTGCTTGCACTTCTGTGCTTAATCTGCTCTACTGCATACACAGCGCATCATAGCTGGAAAATTTAAGAATCTAGCGATCACTCCAACACTATTTCTGTGAACCAAAGAATAGAATACTCACTCTGATGCGGTTTCTAACAACCAAGAAATCTCTTTTTAAACATTTAACCTACTCAATTATTAACTTATTTAACTTTTTTACATTTGAAGGCAGCACACTCAATGTTTGATATACTTACAGTATGTCACTCCATGTATAAACAAATTTAAAGAGAATGCCATCTGAAAACAATATACGTCAAAGTTCTTTCACTAATCGTCTGAAAGGAGGACTACGACCTCTGTGACTGGCACCTTCGCTGCCCCATCCTTTACAATCCACACCTCTACTTTGCAGACTTTGTTGTCACCGCTTGGCAAAACCTTAACAATTAGTCCCATTGGCCATTCATTCCTGGGGACCTGGCTGTCTTTCAGCAGGGTGACATCTCCATCTTTAACAGTTGTTCTGTCTTTTGTCCACTTTCTGCGGCTCTGTGGCGTAGACAGATACTCTCCCTTCCATCTCTTCCAAAATGTGTCAGCAAGACACTGAACTTGTTTCCACTGCTTGCCATACAACTGAGCTGTGCCAAAGTTTCCACAAGGGGCTGAAACTGCACTCATCATCTGAGTAAGGAGCATCGCTGGGGTTAACACCATAGGCATATCTGGGTCAATGGATATGGACACAAGAGGCCTTGCGTTAATGATTGCCATGACTTCTGCCATGAAAGTGCTCAAGACTTCATGTGTGAGACATGTCGGTCCTGAAGCAACATTGCATCCAGGATGTGCCTTAGCAACTCCAATAAGCCTTTCCCAGGAGCCACCCCTGTGGGAAGCATGAGGGGGATTAAACACCCAGGTGCAACCTTTCTCCTGGAGGAACCCCCTGACTGTTGTATTGTCTGTATTTATCTTCAGTTCCTTGCAAGCTCCCACAAAATTAGTCGCTCTGTCAGACCGCAGGAGTTTGGCTCGACCACGAATGGAGAAAAACCTTCGGAGAGCAATAAAACTGTCTGTTGACATGGTTTCAATCAGTTCAATATGCACTGCTCGGGTTGACATGCACGTAAACAGCACAGCCCAGCGTTTGCTGTCTGCACATCCTCCTATTGTTCGACGTGTCATGATGGACCACAGGCCAAAAACATTGAGGCTGACAGTGGTGAACGGAGGCTCCAGGAATAAGTCAGTCGGTAGGTAGATCAGCCATCTTCTGATCCTCTAACCTCCATCGCAGTCTGCGGCAGGTAACACATTTGTGAATGACGGCTGACACCAGACGCTTGCTCCTAATTATTCACCATGCAACTGCTCTGATAGCTCCCTCTGTAATGTGTCACCCTTGGTGAGCTATTTGTTCGTGAAAGTGTCTCACAAGTAGTGTGGCAATGTGATGGGTGTGTGGAATGATCAGTGGGTGTTTCTCTTCTTTTGACAGGTCAGCACAAGAAAGACTACCTCCAACACATAGCAGACCACCTTTATCCACAATTGGATTGAGCTTTTTGAGTGTGCTTTGTTTGGGGAATGTCTGTCTACCTTCAAGACATTTCAGTTCCTTCTTAAAGACACTATGCTGCACAGAGCGGATAATCACAGCTTTGGCTTGTAAAAGCTCACTCGTGCTGGATGCATCTCTGAAACACTTCCATGCTTTCCTTTCAGCCTTATTTGACTTTCCTTTGAAGGATGCTGCAACGTGAATGAGTCTGGCTATGGTGTGATAAAGTCTTCTCCAGCTTGAGCATCGCTCCAAGTGTTGGGAGCCCAACTGAGACTCTGATGCCTTGGTTGCTAGAGTAGTAACCTCTGGACGAATCTTGTGATCAGCTTCAGGCTCAATGAGGGCAAGGATATTAGATTCAGACATCTCCGCTGCCTTGTTATGATAGAGAAAAGCTGGCCCTGAGAACCAGCTGTTGTGTTGGAGTTTGCATGCTGGTTGCCATAAACCTGGTTGCATGATCAGCCGGATTCAGAGCTGTTGGCACATAGTAATGATCTTGCTGTCAGTGAAGAACTTCACAGTGTCTATCTCATTGTCCATCTCATCACTGATCAGTTCTTATAGTTTAACGCCCAGCACAGCTGCGCAGACCTCCAGGCGCGGAACAGTGTGAGCAGGATGAGGAGCTAATTTTGATTTTCCCATCACAATTCCGACGTGATATTGTCCCTCAGTGTCTACAGCTCTCAGGTAGGCCACCGCTCCTATGGCTACTGTGGAAGCATCTGAGAAGATGCACAGTTCTTTTGTCTGTGTTGAAGACAATGAAACTGGTATGTAACACCTCTTTATATGCAAGTCTTCAAGACCCTTTAAAGAGTCTCTCCATAAGTTCCATTCTGCTTCCCTTTTGGGAAAAGAGGAGCATCACACTCACTCTGCTCAGATGACAACTCTTGGACAAGTGCTTTCCCTTGCATTGTTATTGGAGCTACGAAGCCCAAGGAGTCGTACAAACTGTTAACTGTTGACAACACACCTCTTTGTGTGTATGGGAGTCCAGGAGTGGCCCAGACTCTTTTGAAGAGAGAGAGGATCCACTCCGAGATCCAGATCCTTCAGATCCCTGGCACGGTCCTCTACTGGAAACACCTGACTACTGTTTGTTGCCACTTTGTGCAGCCTTAGGTTGGATTCTGCCAACGTTTCTTTGGTTCTTGTGTGGAGATCTATTGCCTCTTCGGGCGGGGCAGCTGAGGTGAGACCATTGTCCACGTAAAACTGCCTTTCAACATACTGTCTTGCATTTGAACCATGTTCTTGTTCACCTTTTTGCGCTGCTTGTCTCATGCAGTAGATGGCTACACCAAAGAATAGCATACTCACTCTGACGCAGTTTCTAACAACCAAGAAATATGCACTTTTTAAAGACTCAATTATTAACTTAACATTTTTAACATTTGAAAGCAGCACACTTCTATTTTTTTATTTCTCATCTTTTTCTTATAAGAGGATATTGCTATAATTTTCCCTCTCAGGACAGCTTTTAAGGCATCCTATAGAATGGGAGGAGACACATCACCATTGTCATTACTGTCCAAGTAAAAGTGAATCTTTTAATCTGTTCTTTAAAAGGAGGATCATTGAGTACACTTGAATTTAGTTTCCAGTTATTAAATTTTGGTTGTAGGTTTAGGTCAACAGACAGGTATACATGTGCATAATCACTTACATCTATTGCTTCAGTTTCACATGTATTTATTTTATCTTTCCCTAATATTACAAAATAATCTATTCTTATGTATAATGAGTGGGGTGAGGAATAATGAGTATAATCCCTTTGGTTGGGATGTAAATTTAATATATTAACTTAAATTTATCTCAAGGAGATTAAATCGAACGCAACTGGACTTGGTTATTTGTCTTTGAAGACGTTTCACCTCTCATCCAAGAGGGCTTCATCAGTTCATGCTAGCTTGACTAGGCTGGGACTAGTCCAACTAGCTGGTGTAGAAACCCAGGTATTTAACCTCTGTGGAGGCAGTCACATGGCCAGTGATGTCATTGGCTCATTAGCACTCCATGTGCCCAACGACAGTCGTTTAGTGACAGCCGTTGGGGGTAGTGAAAGTTAGTTTCGACTTCGTTAGTGCTCTATTGTGTTATAAAGACAGTCATTAGAGTCACATGGGGCCTTTAGTGAATGGCTGTTGTTCTTAGAGGCTAAGTTGCTGAATCTCCTGGGAAGAGATGAAAGGGCAACATTGTAAATTGGAGATAGATGGTGTCTCAGACCTCCTCCTCTGTTTAGGGATGGTTTTTCTAATTTCACATAGATGGCTTCTTTTACCCCCTCTTTCAAACCATCTATCCTCTCTGTCCAGGATGTGAACATTGTTGTCCTCAAAGGAGTGAGCTTTCTCCTTGAGGTGTAAGTAGACAGCAGAGTCTAGACCTGAAGAGTTGGGCCTCCTGTGTTGGTACATGCGCTTGTGCAATGGTTGCTTAGTTTCCCCAATGTAGAGGTCTTCGTATTCCTCATTGCACTGTACTGCATACACCAGATTGTTTTTCTGAGTGTGTTGTGTTCTGTCTTTGGGGTGAACCAGTCTCTGTCTGAGTGTGTTGCTGGGTTTAAAATACACAGGTATACGGTGCTTATTAAAGATCCTCCTGAGTTTCTCTGATACCCCAGATACATATGGAATGACTATGTTGTTTCTTTTGTCTTGTTTTTCTTTCTGGTGTTTTTTCTGGAGCCAGCTGCAGTTTTCACAAAGGCCCAATTGGGATAACCACAAGTTTTGAGGGCATCGCTCAGGTGCTCATGTTCTTCCCCTTGTGCCTGTGAGCTGGTGGGTACATTATCAGCCCTGTGTTGCAGGGTTCTGATAACACCAAGCTTGTGTTCCAGTGGGTGGTGTGAGTCGAAAAGGAGATATTGGTCTGTGTGTGTGGGTTTCCTGTATACCCCAATGTGGAGGCTCCTGTCTTTTTCAATATGGACGTCACAGTCTAAGAAGGGCAAACTGTTGTCCTTAACATCTTCTCTGGTGAACTTGATGTTTCTGTCCACTGAGTTGATGTGTTCAGTAGACTTGCACTTCTTGGGTTTTGATCTTGACCCATGTGTCATCCACATATCTGGAGGAGGAGGTCTGCGACACCATCTATCTCCAATTTACAATGCTGCCCTTTCATCTCTTCCCAGGAGATTCAGCAACTTAGCCTCTAAGAACAACAGCCATTCACAAAAGGCCCCATGTGACTCTAACGACTGCTTGTGTGCGCTCTAGTACGGCGCAGGCGCTGTCAGTCAGCGAGATGATAGCGAATTTAACAAGCGAGGTGCAGTTTCCACCGAATTCGGTGAGATCTTTATTTATCTACCTGTTTGCGAGAAGGACAATGGAGGAGAAAATCCGGGTTAAGGAGCCCGAAATTTCACCACTTAGAAAGACAGATGGGCAAAGTTCCTGTACAATTAAGAATCACTCATCATATTACACTCACCTTAGAAACAGAAATTTACCCTTTACTCACTCTCACTCACTCACACACACTGTTGATTTGTATAGATTGTATAGCTGATCATACCCTTGCTGTAAAGTTCTGTCAGGAACTAGAATATTGTATTGTATTTGATACCCTTCCTTTCGAAAGCATGGATGGAGCCTTATACAACTGAAAATAGTTAATTTACTTTATCTGTAAAACTGGTGAGATTAAAATATCATTGTTGAATTGTAGTCGTCATCTGACTTTGAATTCTTATATTGGACTAGGCGGAGAAATGTATTTTCACATCAGCCCCACCAAGAATATTTTTCACCAGCCGCCACTGAGTTTAATGTTTTCATATCCTGTGCTTTTCTATTAGAGGTGCCTAATTTTGATTGCAAATGGATATTTAGATCTCCCCCACAGATCAAAAGGCCTACTGTCTCTGATACCATCATATCTATGATTTTCTTGAAGAAATGGCTGTCACTTCCAGGTGGCACATATACATTCAGCAATGTAACTTTATTCCCCTCAATGTTTCCCCTTACTAAAATTAATCATCCCTCCTTGTCACTTATCTCAAATAATTTTTCAAAGTGTGTCTGGATGCAAAATCTGGTACAATCAAGTCACTCCCTGAACACATATACACAAACATTATGTTAAGAGAGAAACCTTAGTTGTGCTTGAACAAAGTGAAAATAGAAAAATATGCTGACTTCCAACTCTTGGGTCTCCAATATGACCCTTAATATGCCTCGAGGGGGGGCCTCTTGCACCTATTGGTGGGAGAGGGCCTTTGCCAACTGGCCAGTGTCCATTCTACTAGTAGAGATAAAATGCCCGACCTTTTTCTTTTTCTACATTGCCACTACACGTTGTATATATTTTAAAAATAAGAAATCTTTATATTTATGTTTATATTATATTATATTTATTATTTATATTTTTATTTAGCTTGCTTCTTCAGTGAATGTCTTTTTTACTTTAATAAACTCACCACCGATCCCCTTTGCTCTTCAGTCCCAAAATGTCCCTCTATTGCTGCTCTTAGCGTCTAAACGCTTGGAGTCTTTCCTTATAGTCCTGGATCCTTATTTACATGTGCGCCATGATAAACATCCGATCTGCTCCAAAAGTGTCTCTGGGCGTTTGATGACTATCACCGGGAATCCCCTCTTTGCCGTGTTGCCTCCTCTATTGAGCCATACAGCACAGTTCACTCTGAATAAAAGACTCTCATCCTTGCTGGAAACAGGGTTTGGAATTAGATTTTCTTTTAAAATCTTAAATTTCATAATCATGATCCAAATTGATCTGGTTCCCAAAATATTGAAATCTAAGCTTCTACCAGGTTAGTTTCAATATTTCCTCCTTCATTTACTCTTCTGTAGCTGGGCATTTTGGCGACGATGGACCATGGCTATTGACTATTTGGTGGTGGCTTTGAAACCAGAGCGTGATTTGCTCTTTCCACTCGTAACTCAATGGAGTCTGGTAACTCCAGCTTCTGTCGTAATAATCTTACCACAAAAACAACCATTGATGGAGAGTCATCATCCGACCCCTCTTTAATAACGTATATTCTAACATTTTCTCTTCTGGACTGTTCCTTCCATATCCGTTAGTTTGGCATCCATCTCGATCTGCAGTTTGAGTATCTCCATTACTGCTTCCTTGTTAGCTTGTATTCAAGTTTCAGCGTTCTTGATCCTTTCTGCCGCTCTTCCACTCTCATGTTTGTGTTATTTATTTCCCCCCTATTTCCATTCAGTTGTGCATGATTTTCTTTTATGAATAGACTTCTTTCTTACCTTTTGACATCTTGAAGCCCTCACTCTAATATCTTATCCTCATAAGAATTTTTATAAAGTTGAGTCACTGTGGGCTGTTTTTAGCTTAAATGTCAGGAGTGTGTTCTCTTATGCTGCCATCTTGTCGCGTGCCAACCAGGAAACGAAATTGCCTTGTTGATGCAAGAGGTCAGAGGAGAATGGCCAGACTGGTTTGAGCTGATAGAAGGGTAACAGTAACAACATCTCTGAACGCACAACACCTCGAATCTGTAAGGCAGATTACAGCAGCAGAAGACCACACCGGGTGCCACTCCTGTCAGCTAAGAACAGGAAACTAAGGCTACAATTCGCACAGACTCACCAGAATTGGATAATAGAAGATTGGTAAAACATTGCCTGGTCTGATGAGTGTCAATTTCTGCTGTGACATTCAAATGGTAGGGTCATAATTTGGCATTAACTAAATAAACGCAGTGATCCATCCTGCCTTGTATCAATGGTTCAGGCTGGTGGTGATGGTGTAATAGTGAGGGGGATATTTTCTTGGTACACTTTGGGCCCCTTAGTACCAATTGAGTATCGTTGCAACGCTACAGCCTACCTGATTATTGTTGCTGACTATCCCTTTATGACCACAGTGTATCCATCTTCTGGTGGCTACTTTCAGCAGAATAATTCGGCATGTCATAAAGGTTAAATCATGTCAGACTGGTTTCTTGAACATGACAATGAGTTACTCAATTGGCCTCCACAGTCACCCGATCTCAATCCAGTAGAGCACTTTTGGGATGTGGTGGAACGGGAGGTTTACATCATGGATGTGCAGCTGACAAATGAAGCAACTGTGTGATGCTATCATGTCAACATGGTCCAAACTCTCTGAGGACTGTTTCCAGTACCTTGTTGAATCTATGTCATGAAGGATTAAGGCAGTTCTGAAGGCAAAAGGGATTAACCCTTTACCTCTTATGTTTGTTCTTATGATTGAGCCCTTCACAGAAGCCATCAATTGTCACCTACTAGTGACAAGCGTAGAGGGTTTTTTTTTCTCAGAAGTAAAATATTTCTCTCTATGGTATAATTCTAACGTCAATACTGTTTTTCCCCATTTACTGGATTGTTTTCTGGTATTTATGAAGCTAATTTACTAACTTATACTGATGGCATGAATTACAATCATCTCTTTTGAGGAGGGTAAATCTTTTTGTGATATCACTAGTCTTCCACAGCTGCTCTGTCCCATCCTAATAACTGGGCACTTTTGACCAAAAAATGATTGAAGTTTAGACATTTTTTAAGATGTATAAAAAACTACACTGGACACAAAAATAATTTATCTTGTCTGTAGTTTTTCCATAAAAAATGTTGCATTACCTTCGTCTGTTCACCATCCTCACAGAACTCTGCGAGAGACTCAGCCGTGGACATCACCTCAGGTTTCAGAGCGTTACCTTTCAGCCCATCACTATCCCACAGTGGGCCAGATTAGCCCACGAACACGCAAGTCCATGAGCCTGGACATGGGTCAACCCTCACAGGCCACCACCAAGAAGCTCTTGGGTATGACTTATCCTTTAGTACATGTCCATCTGTCCTCTGGAGAGGAATTTGTGAAGAAAACACATATGTTCAACCTCCACAATGTAAATTAATGTGTTGTGTTTGTGTTTGTGTTTCCCAGGTACCAGGAAGAGCTTTGACCACCTCATATCAGACTCCAAAGCACCAAAGAGACCAGAGATGGAGTCGGGCATGACCACCCCTCCCAAAATGAGGCGTGTTGCAGAAAATGACTATGAGATAGGTAAGAGTACAGGTCAGGCTGCAGTTCTGGCATTTCCAGCTGTTTTGTTGAAATATATCTATATCATATAATTACAGAGACACAAAGAATCGGAAACTCTCACCTCCGCAAAGTGTCTGTGTCAGAGTCCAATGTTCTGCTGGATGAGGAGGTGCTGACTGACCCCAAGATCCAGGCTCTTCTGCTCACTGTGCTGGTGAGAAAGCACACAACATAGCATTCACAAAAAAACTCAGAACATCAATATTCAAAATGAAACTTGAACTGTTTTGTGGTCATTTTTAATGGCCTGCCACTCTGATTTTTCAGGCCACCCAGGTCAAATATACCACTGATGACTTTGACCAGCGTATTCTTTATGAGTACTTGGCTGAAGCTAGTGTTGTCTTCCCAAAGGTTTTTCCAGTTGTGTAAGTAGTCAACATATAGCATTTTCTTACAAGAGTGGAATATGTCATCACTGTAAACTGTGAAGAACGCATTTCTGTTCTTTTTGAGTCTTTGTTAATTGCTCGTAATTTTATTGTACTTCTGTCAGTGTTGGTGTTCTGTCTTGGTTATCATTTGATAAGGTGCATTGAATTTTGGATCAGGTCTCAGTGGAAAACATTGGACATAGGTTCACAGTTTTTCAAGTGTGTCTTAAAACAGTCACATGCCCATATGAACACTGAAAGACTTTCCCTGCTGTAATCATTTCTCCTCTTCATAGTGGCTGTTTAAAAATTCCCCTAAACTGTGTTTTTCAATGTAAGTATCAAAATTCACAAATTTGTGAACTCGTCCTTTAATGTAAAAATAACTCTTTACAAATTAGCAGTTTTTTGTTGAGTTTTCACTCATGATTTTAGCTGGTGCAGTCTGTACTAGTTTAGTAGTTTGGAGTGATCATCAATGAAAACAGATCCATGGAGAAGTTCAAACAGGAAGCCTGAATTACAAATTGGGGACGTGGAGTTTCAACAGGCAGGGAGGGACTAAAGAAATCAAGTTATCCTTTTAAAACTTACCCACAGTAGATACTAACAGTCAGAATACATCAACCTCTGCCGCTTTGATTACTGGTTTTTTTCAAGTGACCCAATCTTTTGACAGTGCAATACTAAATAATTTTATAAATTTGTGTTTGTGTGCATGTGTCCTCCATAGTCACAACCTGCTAGACTCCAAGATCAACACTGTGCTGTCCATGTGCCAGGACACCAACCTCCTGAACCCTGTCCACGGCATCGTCCAGAGTGTGGTATACCATGAAGAGTCGCCCCCACAGTTCCAGCCCTCCTATTTACAAAGTAATAATAAGTGCCCTTTTACATGTTCTTGACATGGCCTCCTCATGTATACATTACTCTACTGGTTGCTCGAAAAGAAAGCATCCTAAATGCCCCAGTGGTGTAAGATTGATTAACAGATGCACAGCAGCTACATGCTCTTGTAAGGAAGAATTTTTACTGTACATCGCCTGTCTCCCATGTCATCTCTTCTCCTCCCACAACCAACCCCCTGTCGCTCTCTTTCTCGTTTCACAGGCTTTGGCTTTAATGGACTTTGGAGGTTTGCTGGACCCTTCTCTAAGGTATGAATGATTTTTTCCTTATGTCATACTTTTTTTATGATACTCATCAAATAGTGCAGTGACATTATGTCCAGCTCCCCTGTGACCCTGTACAGGATTATTATAGACATAATTTACAAGGATTATAGCACAATGCACTATATATGCAAACATGCATGACACATTTAATTGCAAAAGAAGTGTAAGCCAGACTTTTCATCCCACATTTCACCACTTTATGAAATCAATATTTGCCCTACAGCAAACCCAAATACCGGACTATGCTGAGCTGATTGTCAAGTTTCTGGATGCGCTGATTGACAGCTACCTGCCGGCAGCTGAGGAGGAGCGAGGGGAGGAGCAGCTGCGTACACCCACCTCCCCCTATCCCCCCACCAGCCAGAGCCAGCTCAGCATCACTGCCAACCTCAACCTGTCCAACTCCATGACCTCACTAGCCACCTCGCAGCACTCACCAGGTCCCCCAATACAGACACACACAGCCTCACCTAGCTTTAAACTGTGTGTGTGTGTGTGTGTGTGTGTGTGTGTGTGTGTGTGTGTGTGTGTGTGTGTGTGTGTGTGTGTGTGTGTGTGTGTGTGTGTGTGTGTGTGTGTGTGTGTGCGTGCGTGCGTGCGTGCGTGCGTGCGTGCGTGCGTGCGTGCGTGCGTGCGTGCGTGCGTGCGTGCGTGCGTGCGTGTGTCAGAGTTGAGTTTAATCTTAATGTTGTGGGTTGGCTGCTCCTCTGACTGACGATTTGACAAGAGAACTAACTCTAACAAAGACAAAGATAGCTGTAACAGATACCTAGGACAACAGCTGTTAGTGTCGCATCATAACAAGAAGACCTGACCTGATCATTTGATTAAACTTTCATGCTTTAGCATCATTCTACTGGCCCCCAGCATTTGTCTTCTGTGATTGAATTGCTGGCTTCAATCTGTTAAAATGATGGCTTTTTGTCATTACCTTGGCACCTAGAGAGCAAGCACCTGTAAGACAACTGTTTTTGTTCTCTCTCAGGCAGAATCATTGTCAGATTTTAAAACACAGTTTGCTGTTGAAGTCATTATGACTGTGTATGTCAGTTTCATTATTTAATGGTATTAGAATTCTCCTGCGTGTTTTATAAAGTACCAGATACAGGTGAGATGAGGTAATCAATTGCAATCAAGTTTGATTGTAAAGAAAAGCATGTCTGAAAGTCTGCTGTTTTTGCACCACATCTGCTCCTTCCAGGTTTTCTGATGCTCTGTGACCTCTGACCTTACTCAAATCAAAACCTGCCTCACTTTTGCCTTTAAAACTACCAGACTGCAAACATTTCAAAGAGTGATTTTAGTTGGTTGCACATTTGTCGTCGAAGCCTTAAAATGCAGGCTTTTGCTTTATCCTACAGCTCCCCTTGTTGTTTGATATGTCACATGTCAGAAGCAGTAGAGAAATGCAGTTGTTGAAAGGAGTGATGGAAACACTTCTCCCTGTCATCCTCCAGGTGTGGATAAGGAGAACGTCCAGTTGTCCCCCGGCTCAGCTCTCTCCGGTGGCGGTCGGACTCGTCACGGTTCAGCCAGTCAGGTCCAGAAGCAGCGCAGTGCTGGCAGCTTCAAGAGACCCAGCATCAAGAAAATTGTCTGATTAGCCAGAGAACAGCTCCCACACCCTCCTCCTCCTCCTCTCCTCCCCGGTCTGCCAGCCAGTCAGACCTCATGCTGCACTCCACTTTTTACTCTACTTTTTACTCTTTTTATTTCCTCCTCCACCTTCATTGGCAGGAGGACAAGTGTTTTTGTGTTTTGCATTAAGGGGTAATATTAGCAAGGGCAAACTTGAATTCTGTGCTGCTTAAGATTTTCAGATCTTTCCTTTGAGACAGCGCATGGTGGAATTATTTCTGGAGTCGATGTTTAAGCTCTTTTTCACAGCATTCAGTGGCCCTGCAGTAAGGAAAGGTCACACGTGAAACCATAAAAGAAAACCAGAGGTAAATGGGAATACAGCCTGGACCTCAAGGTTGAGTGTGGACTTAGTCTTGGACTGTGACAGTTTACAAATGAGATGAAGGATCTGGACGCTGAAGTTGAAATGGAACAGCAGGTTCATGAACACTCCTGTGCGCAACCTTCCCCTAGACAGTGAGATGGACCAAATGGGGGGGGGGGGGGGTTGATGGATCAGTGAGACAGGACCTTCACTCTGCATCTGCTCAGACACCTGAGTTCACCTCTTCCCCATCCTGTACATATTTTACAGAGACATCTTATGTACAACTAGTCTAGTAATTTAGATGTTGACGTTTTCTCCATGGTGTGCCTTTGTCAGGGTTTTTCAATGTGTACAATTTGTAAAGTAAAAGTCAAACTTTGCTGGGGACAAAGAACAGGTACTAATTATGGAGGTGTGCCATCCATATCACCACAAGTTCACATGAACACACGACCGGCCTCCAATGATCGTCAAATATACAATCATCCATATACCCTGTTGCCTGAAAGTATTTATCCTGTACAGCTAGATAGTGCTACACAAATATTATTCTTTAAACACTTTCCAGAAATCTTCTTCTACACTTTCAATGTATAAACATGAAGATTGCAAAACACTAGGGTAAAGCGCAACTGTGTAAATAGCTCCCAAGTTTATTATTTTTCTTTTTGTGCATTTTGCTTTTATTTTGCTGTTTTTTTTAGTATGAACTGCTGCATAACATTGTAATTTTAATTTGTTTACATAGTCACAAGGAAAATTGTGTAATAGGCAATAATCCTCAACTCTCAAACTCCTTTGTCAACCACAGATTTTATTTGTACAGCGAACAGGGAAAACACATCACCATGTCAGTGCAATATAATGCCAATTCATTAGTTGCCTGTGAATATGGAGATTTAGCTGTTATTGATTACCTCCGATGACCATTTGATTACAAAAGAGACAGTGTAATTATTGATTCCATTACACACATACACACACACAACCATCCATCCATTTTCACAGTCTGAGGTGGACCCACAACCCAGGAACATAAGGAGTTTGTCCTGTGGGCTTTTTAAAGGAAAAATCCCCCCTGAAAGAGGCTTTGACACTTAAAGCTGTGTATCATTGGAAAGTTGACAGTAGTAGTAACAAACATTACCTGATTTTCTGTATGCAACAGTAACCAAAACTGTTGGGTTTACACTATTTTCCTGAGTATATAAAATCTGAATACACACAGCCTTTGACAAAATATTCTTAAAGTCCCCTTATTAACTTTTCTCTGGAGCTTTCAGTCTTTCATTCTCCATTAACAAACTCTGCTCAATCTGCTGTTAAAGACTGCATTGATTCTGCACCAGCAGTCTTATATGCAAACAGGCCTATTTGATGCAGATCATTACAACACTTACTACTCATAGTGTACATTATATTGAGTATTAGATGGTGGATTTTTTATTACTTCAGCACACCCTGGGTTATTATTGATCCAGAGGCCAGCTGTGTGATAAAACATTTGTACCCTCAGAGCAAATCTGGGAGCAGCAGATCTCTGTACCAAAGGTCTGCTCCGCACTACATGAGGGGAGCATGTGGTCTGCTTTCAAAAACATGTTCTGGGCAAATTGCTCAAGTAGTAGAAAATGCTCAAGGATTTCACTTGAGCTCATTTACTACAGATCTCACACAAAACATTGCTGTTTGCTGTTTTCCAAAGCATGCTGCAGTGTTTTAGTAAGCGTTTTTTTTTTCTACCTTCGAGGCAGCCATTGTTTTCCTTTGGAACCAGCAAATAGCTGATCCGTAAGTGAACATTATATCTGTTGTCAGTGTTTTATCATATACAGTGTAGACTGACAAAACAATCTGTGTTAGGGCTACACTGATAGATTAAGTCAGTGTCAATGTGTCAGCAGGTAGGTAACAAGAAAAGGAAGTACAGAAATGCCAAATATGTGTAGAAATAGAAACTAACTGCTCTCTGTGTCATATAAATAACCATTCATAAATCTTAAATTCTGGTTTACATAGGAAAATGGTAAGCAGTAAATAAATAAGGTGTGAGTTTAGTAAAAGTAAATGGTTTTAAACAAACATGCCGTGGTCTGGCCCTGTATACGAGCTTTGACAGCAGCTGTGTAGTTTGGTTCAGCAGGTGTAGAATGGGGCTTCACTGTCCACAGCTCAGCTGTGAAAATGCTCCTATCCAGCCTAAACATCTATGCATGGCAAGAGTATTGTTGTGCAACTCTGACTTTATTTTTGTTTGAGCGACATCTCACTGCGGAGTCTATCTTTTCTTACCATTTCATTATACTGTTTAGAATCAGTTCACTACATTTTGTCTTGTATTTAAGTTGAATGTGAGGGGATGATCGATGATTGCCTACACCTTCCATTCAAGGTGTCGGTATGCTTAAAACTAACTAATTTGTACAACGTATAGTTAAAACACATCTGAAAGCAAAACTGTTAATATTTGCTCCAAATAGTCACGCTTGAAGGTGGAACAAAAAGCCTAGCTGTCATAAATAGGGGTTATAGAGTGTTTTACACAATTGCACACAAAAAGTGATGGAAGAAAGTATACGTCCACCAAGTGATTGTAGGTTTGTCTATTTTTTTTAAAATATATTCGGATGTAAGAAAGATGGTTTCAGACAAGCACTTCATTTAAAGCATACAGAGGCCTTTACCCATTGATGATATTAATGATATTGATGTAAATAGGTCAGTTCAGAGTTGAGCATGGAAATTCATCACCTTAGAGTTGTTGAAGTCACATTTTCTTAAACAGAGGGTGTTTGTGGAGTGGACTTGGATCAGAACAAAGTGGCTATAAAGGATCTTCCTTAAAATGTAGTGAAATTATCATCCTGAGGTCTACTTTGGAAGGATCTGAAGTCAGGGCCACTGGAGTTGTTGCTATAAAGGTACGTGTATATTTCAGATTCAACATCAATCCATCATCTCTGCTCCCCACTCACCATCTAACTGTTCTTAAAAGGGGCACTCCCTAATTTCCTTCTAAAAAAGTGTCCACAAAACCCAAATCACACAATCAGTGAGTGTACATTTACCAAAACACAAATTTTTTTTCAGAACCATGTAACCAGATTGCCATTATTTCCAGTTTTCTTTTTAACTTTGACTCGTGTGTGAATGGAAATATTAAGGATTATGTATCCATAACCTCCTAACAAGTGGTTGACTTGCACTAATTTAACAGTCATGGGTTTGTAAAGATGAAAAACCTCAAAATGTGGCATGTTTTATTTGATGTTATGCAAAATCTAATGTCTGTAGAGTATTAGTCTGAGTTTTGTTTTTAATGCAGTATGTGTGACAATTGTAAATACTTTGTGTACAATTTGAGATGGTATATTTACTACACTGTACATACATGTGATATTGTATCATTTGTTTTTGTAAAGCAGTTAGTTTCTGTATAATAATATACAAATTGAACTATTCCAGTGTTAGTAATAAAATGTTTTGCTCTTCACTGTGTTAAATAAACTTTATTTCCATTTCCAGCATACACACATGCAGGTACAAAGTAAAAAAGACAGAAATTAAACAATTAAAATACCAAGCTACATTTAAAAATTAAATTCATAATAGAAACTGAAATCACTTATTTAACCACGTCAAGTTTAAACAAAAATTAAAGCTTGTTTTTCCTCTTTTTATGATTACACACATTCGTGTTGTTGAGGATTTTGTAAATATTGTACCACATTTAGATTTTTGCAGCAGTCAAAAGTAAACAGTTTGTTCTGTAAAAAAACCTCATATGTTGTGTTTAGGGGATCATACTTCTTCATCAGTTAAAGGAAGGTGAGACAAAGGAAGTAACATTATACGGTAAAGGGATCAAACTCTTGTTGAGGTCTTGTTCAGGTTTAATTAATTTGTTACAACTCTTCAGATAATTTCAGAGCTTTCAACACATCCCATGGTCTTCATCAGTGAATGGAGCTGAATTTCAGTCACAAGATAACAGGTGCTTGTATATGGGGGGCATGATAACCCCTGTTCCAGTTACAATGTTCCCTGAAGCCCTATGCACTGAACACTTAGAAACAATGTCCTCTGTGACATCATTAATTGTCTGCAGGCTGATATTTCAGACTGTATGTAGTTTCATCAACTGCAGTGTTTGCTGCCTGTTTATAAGCAGATCAGTTCTTTTGAACCAAATCAACATATTGTGAGTCATCATCATGTCATCATTAGACAATTGAGTAAGCATGCATAATGTTGGTCTGTGATTAAAAAGAAATGTCATCTCTTGTTATTTTTTCTTTTTTTTAGTGTGCATTTCCACATAAAACATCACATCACTATACATTGTGGGTTTTTCATTTCAGCTAAGTCTGCAGAGTTGCAGACTTATGGAAAGTGGCACCTCAGTCAGATGATCAGATGTGATCATCTCACTGAGGTGTCAATAACTGCTGGTTGATGACCTTTGACCTCTTCACAGTGGATGCTGTGAGCTGTCCTGGTTCTTCAGATTGGCCCACTTCCGAGTTAAGATAGAACACAGAACTAGTTTGTACAATGTCTTACTACATTGGCAGCCAAGAATGTTTCTATGACCACTATCCAGACTTTATAATAGAGGATGCTTTATGTCATACACCTTAATAAAGGCCTCACTAACCCTAACCGTTGCCCTAACAAAGCGATAACATTCTGTTATCCATGGTGTTAATAGATTAATAGATAAAAGATTCTGCTGAGGCAACAGCAACTACTTAGCCACAGTTTGATGCCATGCATGAGGCACTTGGGAAAATTCCATCTTTGGTGCCTGATTTCCGCTGGAGCCTCATTATACACGTGAAGAGGCCTCACTAACATCCATCATACCTCATACATATAGTGAGGAGGAGTCCATGCCATCTACTCATCTACCAGCCCCCAACCACCCACTGAAAGGCCAAAGAGGTGTGGGGGCATGTTGGCCTTCCTAAAATCACAGGCATACAGGCAATATGATGTCGATCCACCTTTTGTAGCTGCAATAGCTACAAAAGGTGGACCGACATCATATTGAACATATGCAGCTATTGCAGCTTCATATAAACACACTTCACTGTCTATATGAATTTACGACCATTCTTCCAAAAGCGCATTGGTGAGGTCACACACTGATGTTGGTTGAGAAGGCCTGGCTCTCAGTCTCCACTCTAATTCATCCCAAAGGTGTTCTATCGGGTTCAGGTCAAGACTCTTGTAGTGTAATTTTTTTGTTGCGACTTGTGATGTGCCAAAGAGAACAACAATTGCATTGCAGAATGATTCAATGTGATATTATATGATGAAGCTTTAAGTAGGGTAAAACAATGTTATAGCATTAGATTAATCATATTTCATGTTAAACAATCATATTTCATGTTTCACAAATGTTTGATTCAGCACTTGATATGTAGTTGATAATCTCACTCAGTGCACTTGTTAAAATTTAGAAGTGTGTGTATTAAACTTTAATATTTTTAAATATCCTTAGAAGAAGGTTTAGAAATAAGGGTGTAAAACAGGCAGTAATAACTTTTAAAAAATAAGGCCAGAGGGAATGGTGAAGATATTGGTGTAAAACTGACAAGAGATAATCTTAAAAGAAGAGAAAAGAGTCTCATGTACAGAGTGGAGAAGAAGAGAAGGAGAAATCGGCCGGCGAAGGTCGCCAGCTGTGTCACCTGCCATAGATGCTGCCATAGATGGTTAATGGTGTCCACAGCTGCAAAAATCGTGCAAACTGTCACGTAGGCACAAGACCTAGGCGTGACCAAGGGTATAAAAGACAGGGCAGGGGCCACTTCAGGTCAGAGCCATCTTAGAGCATCTCTGTGTTATCTCTGATACACATTGTTTGTTTTATGTGATGTGCTCTCCTTTTCTTGGCAATAAAAGAACACTTTGTTGCTGCACTCGACACTGACTCCTGAGGATTTTTTGACACCAAAGAGAAGTTTTTTCTGATCTGATTTTGAGACAATTTTAACTTCTTCAATTTGAGACTCTAAGACTTTTTACACGACACAAAACTCTGTGCAGGCCAGTCAAGTTCATCCACACCAGACTCTGTCATCAAATCAAATCAAATCAAATTTTATTTATATAGCCCAAAATCACAAAATACATTTGTCTCAGACATTGATGGCGAGCCGGACCCTGGAGGATTGTAGACATACACCGCGGAATTGAATCCTTTTGCTTACTTTTACACATACACACACACCCACACAATGTATTTAATGTGGTTTATTATTCTTCCTAAGTTCATATTAAAATAGGGGAGCATTGTTCTCATTAACAAAAAGAGTCACAGTGTTGTGTTGTTCATGTGCATCAGTTGGTTCCACCTGGGCTCCGTAGCCGAATTTAAGTCTTTCTTATTCTGGCCATTAGTTTAAGTTATCCTTATCATTACTAATACTTTTCTGCTTCAGAAGGGTTACAGAAACCCATTCCATGAAGCTCTCTGCATACTGTACGTGGGCTAATTTGAAGGTCACATGAGGTTTGGAGCAACTGACTGCGCAGAAAGTCGGCGATCTCTTTGCACTACGTGCTTCAGCACTCGCTGACCCCTCTCTGACAGTTTACGTGGCCTACCACTTCATGCCTGAGTTGCTGTTGTTCCCAAACTCTTCCATTTTCTAATCAAATCAAATCAAATCAAATTTTATTTATATAGCCCAAAATCACAAAATACATTTGTCTCAGAGGGCTTTACAATCTGTACAGGGAGTGACACCCTCTGTCCTTAGACCCTCGATTCGAGTGAGGAAAAACTTGCCCACCAAAAAACCTTTTAACAGGGAAAAAGGTGGAAGAAACCTCAGGAAGAGCCACAGAGGAGGGATCCCTCTCCCAGGACGGACAGAAGTGCAATGGATGTCACATGTACAGAACAAATCAACACACACATATTGTACACTCACAATAAATTATAGTGATAAACAATGACAATGATAAAATGAGAATGTTTACAATGAATGATAACACTGTGATAGAGAAACAGATGTACAGTAGCAAATCATTAACTAACTATAAACTATAATGGGAATATAGTAACAATGATAACGGTGACAACGCATGCAGAAGACGCCACGCAGGACCACAGCAGCGGACACAGTCCACAAGAACCTGCTGGACGAGAGAGCACAGAAACTCCGGGGAAGAAGTTTAATTAGTAACATGATAGATAGATAGATGGATTAGATAGATGGATAGATAAGGAGAGAGAGAGAACGAAGTGTTTGTGTTTACATTTTAGGTTTACAACTTAGTTTGAAACCACCAGTAACATTGCTAGCACACCTGTAGCAGGCAGGCTAACTGGTAAATGTTTATTACCGTGTATGTGTGTGAAATAAAAAGAGAAAAACCTGAGTTGTGTTAGCCGGACTTTTCCTGACAATCCTTCCAGAGGGGAGGCTAGACAGCTGAGTAAAAATCTGTTCCTCCAGTTCATTTACAGAGGGTCATTGCATTTTCATCCTTACTAGCTAGATGCTTAATTTTATTCAAGTACAAGGGCACTATTCCTCCATCACATCACCACTTGGGACGTTGATTAGGGACGTTATGCAAAATCTTAAAATAGAAAAGATCAGAAGTACCCTCAATGGTTCCATCAACAGATTCCACAAAACCTGGGACCCTCTAATAACTTATGCGAACAATTTACCTGGTCTGGAAATGGAACTCTGAGTTACTACACCTCTTGAACCATCCTGTGAAAATAAATATTAGGTGCACTTGTTGTGGTTGTGTGTGTGGGTTTCTTTTTTTCTTCCCCCCTTTTTTTCCTGGCTGACATTGGGTGAGAAGCAGGCTGCACCCCAGAGATGTTACCTGTCAATCACAGAGCTGATACATGGAGACATTCACATTCACAGAATTTACAGTTGCCAATGAACTATCCTGCATGTTTTTTGCCTGTGAAAAGAAGCTGGAGCCCTCAAAGGTTCTGGGTGCACCATGAGCACAGTCCAAACCATTGCATCACCAAGCCTAAACAATACTGCATGATAAAAATAAAATATCTATAAAATGTATTATAAAATTTAAATGTCATTTTTATTGACTAACACTAATATACATTTTAGTCAAAAGGCGATCAGAAAAAAAGAAAAGGTGTCAAAATGATCACTGGTGAGTAGAATATTTTTTATTGCTGATAGGGGTTCTGATTGAAGTAAACATGAATGATCCATAAAAGAACACTGGATATATAGATCATGATTTTAAGAGATCTGTATTTAAGAGTACTTAAAGAGTAGGATGATAATTTGCTTCAAACAAAGTGTATTAGAAAGAGCTCTCCAAGTACTAATTCTTTCCAACAGTGCTGGTTGGAAATTGAAATCAATTTAAGGAAGGAAAACATCAAAAGAGAAAGAACACACAGGTAGGTTGCTTCCAGAGTGAGAAAGAACCACTGGAGGATGAACATCAGACAGCCAGCATCTCTGAATACCAGCAGTTGAGGGTTCAGAACCAGCAGATGTCAATGTGATGCTGGGTGCTGTCCCCCAGAGGGCAGTCTCCTCATGTAGAGACATAACAGTCTGCAGGCATAAAATAAAAGCTTTTAGAATGGAGTGTCCATTCTTCAATCAAAGGACTTGGGAGAGGCCCTAGGTTGTATTTCTAGTAAATACTGAAAGAGGTTTACTTTATCAAGTGGAGGTGGATTCATTAGTTGTATTTTTCATTGAGGCCAAGCAGCTCTATTGTTTTTAGTAAATTAATCCACTTCCTCTCTGCGGCCCGTCTTTGTACAGTGGTCCAATTCAAATTACTCTCCAGGCCCATGTTTTGGACATTATGTTGGCCATGGAGTTTGAAATGTTCATATTACACACTTGTGCCATTCCCACTATTCATTTTGTGCAAGTGTTGTTTTTTTTTTTTTTTTTTGAACAATATATTTATTAACCTTTTCTTACATACACATACACTTGTATATACATACATGTCATTATATGAAGTATTTAGGTCTGTGCTCCAACAAAAGCACCTGTTATGGTACAAGTGTCATAAACAGAAAAAAACAGAACAAAACCGAACAAACAAACAAACTTTACATATACACATCACTAACACTCACTTCTCATCCATAAGACATTTTATGCGTAACTTAAGGGCTTAATACAATTGCAGGTATTTGAATTTATTTTTAGAATATGAATTTATATTTAGTCCTGTTGTAAGGTTTACATAACTGCTTATTCCTCCTCATTGTCATTTGCTAAATCAATACCATTAACAAACATATTAAATGGTTTCTATATCTCTTTGAACATATCTTGCCTTCCTTTTCGTATATATGTCACTCTCTCCAAAGGAAAGGTTGCCAGCATCTGTTTCACCCAATACGTTACATTTGGTCTGCTGATCTTCTTCTAAAACATTGCAATGGATCTTTTGGCATGTAAAAGACACATATCTATTAGTATACGTTCACTTTTATTGTATTTATGACCTTTTGGGTAAAGACCTAAGACAAAGAACGCAGGATCCATTGGAATGCTTTTAGAAATAATTTTTTCTATTGCTCCTTTAACCTCTTCCCAAAAAAGTTTTATCTTATTGCATTCCCACATACAATGGAATAACGTCCCCTGTGCCTCGGTGCATTTTGTACATGTATCTGGGATATTCCTATTGTATTTATTTAATTGAACTGGCGTGATATAGACTCTCATCAGCCATTTATACTGCAACAGTCAAAATCTGGTGTTGACCGATTGGGTGTGAGCCTTAGTGCATATACATTGCCAGTCCTCTGATGTTATATCCGTGCCTAGATCTTCCTTCCATGCTTATCGTTTACGATCTGCATTTTCAACCGATTTTGATAACAAATAGTTATATATCTTTGCTATAGCACCTTTACTTAAACTGTCCTTAGATATCATTTTTTCTAAATCAGAAGCTGAGGGTTTGGTTAGAGAACTATTTTGGCTCACCCTGATGTAGTTTCTAAGTTGAAGGAATTTAAAGAAGTATTTTTTATCTATGTCATACTTATATCTTATTTGTTCAAATGATAACATGTTATCTGAGTTAGTCAGATAAAGATCCTGAATTTTTTGTAGTCCCTTTAATGCCCACTGTCTGAATACAGCATCTGTTCTTCCTGGTGTAAAGCGCTGATTTCCCCAAATAGGAGTGTACTGAGATAAACAACTTGTTTCTTTTGTAAATTTTTTTACATCAAACCATACTCTTATCATATTTTTGACAATTGGGTTAGTGGTTTGTTTGATCAAGTTTGGCAACGTATCAGAATAAAAATACATTGGTAAAGGCAAACGCAAACATTCTGATTCCATTTCTTTCCATTGTGGGACACCCTTTGTTGCAAAATAAAATTGAATAGTCCTTAATTGTACTGCCCAATAGTACCATGTTATATTTGGACACTTTAAACCTCCCTTACTGTGTGGTAAGTGTAACAAGGAAAGTCTAATTCTAGCTTTATTGTTTTGCCATATAAACCCGGTAAATAACTTTTTTATTTTCTTTAAGAAACCATCAGGTGGAGACAGCCGAATATTCTGAAATAGATATAATATCTTAGGCAGTGTATTCATTTTTATAATGTTAATTCTGCCGATCAAGGATAAGGGCAGGGAGTTCCATCTATTAATTGACTCTGTTATTTCCTCAGTCAATGGATCATAATTAGATTTAACAATTAGAGCTAATTCGGACCTAATTTCTATTCCCAAATATGTAAATTGATCTACCACTTTAAACTGGGAGGTTTCCGTGAGTGGATTTCCCTTCTCCCTCTCAAGTAATATATAATATTACTAATTAATAATACTAATAATAATAGCAAATTAAAGCAAGAGGCACGTAAATCTGAACGTAAATGGCGTGCCTCTAAACTGGAAGAATCTCACCTAGCCTGGCAAGATAATCTTGCAATTTATAGGAAGGCTCTGCGTAATGCCAGGACAGCCTATTATTCCTCATTAATTGAGGAAAATAAGAACAACCCCAGGTTTCTCTTCAGCACTGTAGCCAGGCTAACAGAGAACCACAGCTCTATTGAGTCATCTATTCCTTTAAGCCTAACTAATAATGACTTCATGAGCTTCTTTAATGATAAAATTATAAATATTAGAGACAAAATTCATCACCTTTTGCCCTCATCAGGCACTCATCTGATTTCAGATACAGCAAGTTTGGAAATAGCTATAAAACCTGACATATATTTAGACTGCCTTTCTCCCGTCGACATTCAACAAATAACTACAATAATTTCTTCATCTAAGTCG
This sequence comes from Pampus argenteus, assembly GCA_036937835.1. NCBI lineage: Eukaryota > Metazoa > Chordata > Actinopteri > Scombriformes > Stromateidae > Pampus > Pampus argenteus. The sequence goes on from CM072868.1 coordinate 25,231,038, forward strand.
TCAACCTGTCTCTTAGACCCCATCCCAACCAGGCTGCTTAAAGATGTATTACCTTTAGTTAGCCCGTCCTTATTGAATATGATTAATCTGTCTTTATTATCAGGATATGTACCACAGTCCTTTAAAATAGCTATGATTAAGCCTCTTCTTAAAAAACCAACTCTAGATCAAGAGGTTTTAGCCAATTACAGACCGATATCAAACCTTTCATTCATCTCGAAGGTACTTGAGAAAGCCGTAGCCAACCAACTATGTGATTTTCTCCACACAAACAGTTTATTCGAGGAGTTTCAGTCAGGATTTAGAGTAAATCATAGCACAGAGACCACACTAGTTAAAGTTACAAACGACCTCCTAATAGCATCAGACAAAGGACTCATCTCTGTACTTGTCCTATTAGATCTTAGTGCCGCATTTGACACCATTGACCATCAGATTCTCTTACAGAGACTGGAATACCAAATTGGCATTAAAGGAACCGCCCTAGGCTGGTTTAAGTCATATTTCCTAGACCGTTCTCAGTTTGTTCATGTTCATGATGAATCCTCCATGCAAACCAAAGTTTCTCATGGAGTCCCACAAGGTTCTGTATTAGGGCCACTTCTTTTCAGTTTATATATGCTTCCTTTAGGGAACATTATTAGGAATCATTCAATTAACTTTCACTGTTATGCTGACGACACCCAATTATATTTATCGATCAAGCCTGATGAAACCAATCACTTGACTAGACTTCAAGCATGCATTAAGGACATAAAAAATTGGATGACCCACAATTTTCTGATGCTAAATTCAGAAAAAACTGAAGTTCTCGTAATAGGACCCAAACACCTTAGAAACTATCATTCCAGAGATTTAGCCTTAGATGGGATCACCCTGGCCACCAGCTCCACCGTAAAAAATCTTGGCGTTGTTTTTGATCAAGACTTGTCCTTTAATAACTATATAAAACAACTTTCGAGGACTGCATTCTTCCACTTGCGTAACATTGCCAAAATCAGACGCATCATTTCTCAAGTGGATGCAGAAAAACTAGTCCATGCATTTGTTACTTCTAGGCTGGACTATTGTAACTCTTTGCTATCAGGCTGCTCTAATAAGTCTCTTAAGAGTTTGCAGCTGATTCAGAATGCTGCTGCACGTGTTCTGACAGGAACCAAAATCAGAGATCACATCTCTCCCATTTTGGCTTCCTTGCACTGGCTACCCGTTAAATCTAGAATAGAATTTAAAATTCTTCTACTAACTTACAAAGCTCTTCATGGTCAGGCACCATCATATTTAAAAGAGCTCATAGTACCTTATCACCCCACTAGAACATTGCGCTCCCAGGATGGTGGGTTCCTTGTGGTTCCTATAGTGTCTAAAAGTAGATTGGGAGCCAGAGCTTTCAGCTATCAAGCTCCTCTTCTGTGGAATAAACTACCACTCTGTGTTCGGGAGGCAGAGGGTTAGGGTTAGGGTTAGGGTTAGGGTTAGGGTTAGGGTTGGGTTAGGGTTGGGGTTCAGTGGTTTTGGATTAAAATTAAAAGTGCACTGGCCTACTGGTTTGCTAATATGAGGTGGATTGAGTGGTCAGCGTTGGGGAAAAAAATAAATAAATAAATAATTAAAATAAAAAAATAAAATAAAAATAAATATAAAATAAAATAATAAAAAATGTGTTATGGAATAAATAAAGGATGTCTGTGTGTGTAGGGGGGGGGAAGGTTTGGGTAGGAGGAAGGTGTGTAAGGATACCTAAGGGATGGTAGTGCCGGATTGAGAAAGAAATGAGGATTGATGTAGGTTCCAGTGGGGGAGGGGGGGGGGGGGGGGGGGGGGGAGAAATAGGAAGGGAAGGTAGTGTGGGTATGTTTAGGGTTAGGGAAGGTTAGGGTTAGGGTTTAGGGTAGGGGAAGTTGTTAGGATTAGGGTTTAGGAGTGGGGGAAAAAAATAAAAATAAAAAAAATAAAAAAATAAAAAAAACAAATGGCGGGGGAAGGTAGGTTGGAAAGGTAGTGTGGGTATGCTTAGGGTAAGGGAAGGTTAGGGTTAGGGTAGGGGAAGTGGTTAGGTTTAGGGGTTTAGGTGAGGTAAGGGTACCAATCGAGGGTTCTGAAGGGGAAGGTGAAGGTTGGGTGTTAGTATAGATCGAGTTGTTTTAACCAGTTTTCAAAAATTAAATTCGCTGTGGAGGGTGTCCAGTGGGTGTTGTCTTTCTCTGTGATGAATGTATCGTGCGGTATTTCAGAGAGTGTGGGGAAATGGATGGCCATGGTTTTATTGATTAACGCGAGGTTGCTTTTTTGTGTAGGGGTGAGATTGGGCGAGAAGTTTATTATGGGGAAGTAAATGTGGGCATTAGGGAATTTGGATTTCGCGTTACGGAAAAGGGATTTTAATTGTTTTATGGTGGTTTGTTTCGGGTCTTGATCTTTATTGTTATGTCCAATTGAGAAGATGATAAGTTTTACATGGGGGTTGGGTGTGTTTTTTTCCAAAACCTTAAGGAAGTGGTACACAGTAGCTCCGGGGTAGCTCTCCAGTTGGATCTTGGGGGTGGTCTGAATAGAGATGCGGCTTATGTTGGAGTCTCCTAGGATAAGGATCATTCTCCGGGGTTTAAAGTGCCAGTCTTTTATTTTACGGGTGGGGCGTGCGATATGATAGTTGAGTCTGGAAGTTGTTGGGAGGGAGGTGTTAATGGCTGTGGTTGGACTCGTAGATTCCTGGGTGTTTGATGTGGAAGAGGTGAAAAGGGTAGAGATGTCGGTATGTGTGGAGTTGGATTTGGGGGATGATTGTGTAAAAAATTCATCAAGGAAATGTGGTTGAGGATTAGGGGTGGTGTGTATAGATGGGGAAAGGGGAAGGTCTTGGGAAGTGGATAGGCATGAGGAAATTGAGGTAGGTTCAGGGGGTTTAGGGGAAGAGGTAGATCGGGGGGAAGGTGAAATCCTAGATTGATCAGGATTGGGGGGTATTATTGGTGTTTTAGTGTCTGGGGAGGGTGGATGGGGAAAAGTGTCTAAGGTTGTTGAAAGAGAGGGCTCAGAGCGGGTTCTGTTTAGGTCGTGGTTGACCTTAGACGTCCCTTTCATCATTTTTGCCGGTTCTCTTTTTTGAAGGGGCTTTGTTAAAGGTTGTTTGATTAGTTCCACTCCGGTGGTAGTGGCTTCTGTCTGGGAAGAGTAGAGAGATATTGTATCAGCAGTATGTACAGAGACATTGGAGTGACTGCTGAGGGTGATGGTCTGCAATTCTATTTGATGTTGAGGTGGATGAGTAGAAAGGTGGATCTGTGCTGTGGTGATTTTGGAATTGGAAGGTTTGAGGGGGTTTCTGTTTGGAGGGATGATAGGAAGGATAGGGGAGATGGGGGTATGGGGAGTAGAGGACTGAGAGTCTGTTGTATTAACTGGTAACGGACCCCAGGTGACTCTACGGGTTTTTTGTGGAAGTGGGGTGGAGGTGGCAGGGGTTTGAGGTGTATCAGACCCTTGGGATGGGGTAGTTTTTTTATAGAGGGGATAAGGTGAAGGGAAGGGGTTGGACTCGGGTTTCTTAATATTTGTTTGGGGTGTTGTTTGGGTGCCTGTAGAATTTTGTGTGAGCGGGTCCGGTTTGGGGGAATGGTACTTATTTATTTCCTCTGTAATTGATGTGCGGGGGCCTAGATAGAGGGATAGTGTTTTGGGGGCAACAGATTTAGGTAGGGGAGGAAAATGTTCTTCGGGGATGGTAGGTAAGTTGAAGATTGTGCGTTGTGTATGGTGGGCTAATTGTGGGGTTGGGGTTGTTGTTTGTACTGGTTGTAGTAATATTTGAACAGCTGTTATTGTGTCTGTAGTGAGTCTGTCGCCATAGCGTTTCTGGGCCCAACCGGTGGCTATTTGTAGAGCTATGGGGTTGTAAGAGGTTCTGTCAATGTTAGCTATAGTGGTCGTATAATGTTCCTGCAGGATGGAGATTGTGTTCAACATCCAGTTTGTGGTGTTATTGTGTATTTTATTACGTGTTTCGGTGCTGGGTGTTGATGGTTTAATAAAGTCTGTAAGTCTGTGAACTTGTCTTAACATGCCTGGTGGAAATGTACCTGTTGATAGGGCTTTGTCCATAATGTGTTTGTGGTGAATGGCTTGTATCAATTTGAAATATTGTTTGCTAGCATTTCTGGTTTCTGGGTCAGGAGGTTGGGTGAGGGTAGAGGCATAAGTGGGGTGTCTTTGAATGTTATTGAAACTAGTGGATGGTTGTGTAGGGAGAGACATGAGTGGCCTTATTGTGGTGTCTCTGGAAGTGAGTGTATGGGTGCGTGTAGGTGCGTGTGTGTGTGTAGGTGAGGAGCCATTTTGAGGCCTGCTCACAGGTGTAACCCTGGCTCCAAAAAAAGGGTGCATTGGTGTGGAGGGCTCTTACCTATGAGATTTTCTTCTTTGGATGGGTAGTGTCTGTGTCCTGAAGAAGGAATCGAACCCTGGCCGACTGCATGCAGGTCCAACTTTTATGTTGTTGAGCCAAGGAGCAGGTGAAGAGCCAAGCAGGTTTGCAGGTTGTGGTGGTTTTGTGTGGTTGTCAGGCGATGAGTAGTCTTTATTGAGGAGGTGGTGTAGGCCACAGTTATTGCAGGGTTGTTGAGTGGATGTCCTCTTGGTTGTGGTTTCTAGCAAGGGGAAAGGATCTTTTCCTTGGACAAAAAACTCAGAGAACTGGTAAAAGCAAGGGAAAGGGGCTTTTTGGCCCGGAGTGGGTTGGCAGAGCCCTCCACAATTAATTAAAATAAACTTTATTTCGAAAAAATGTTAAAAGCACAAAACAACAAAATAAACAAAAATGCAAACTAATCCAGCAGTGGGACGTGATTGTTTAAAAGTTATGTTGGCGTGGAGGGCTCTTACCTCTGAATAATGTCTGTGTCCAGATGGGGAATCGAACCCTGGTAGTCTGCGTGCAAGTCCAATCGTTTAATAAGAATAAACTACCACTCTGTGTTCGGGAGGCAGAGGGTTAGGGTTAGGACATGGGGAGTTGGTGAGACTGGGCACCGCGAAGCGGTGTCCAGTCTCTATGCACGGGCCATCCTGTTCTGGTTCAGGTGAGTTCTATTTTAGATTTAGACCTTTAGGAAAAATTGTGTCTAATTTTTTGATCCATTCCCTTTCAGCTCGGGCTCTCTGTGCTCTGTTCCAGTTTGGATCCCTCTGGACGACTGTGGCCCGGACAGACGACCATCCATGGGAGACAAAATGGCTAACCAGGGGTGTGTGTGTCTCTCTCCGCGTACGGATGTTGTATCTGTGTTGGGTAAAGCGCTGGAGGAGTGTGTTTTTTGTCTCACCAACATATTGCAGTCCACAGGTCTGACACTCAATCAGGTAAACGCAGTTTTTGGAATGGGGATTTCCCAGGGTCATGGTTTTGAAGATTGTTTTGTTTACATGACTGCGTATCCAGGTAAGATGTTTGAAAAATTGACCCTGACCTCTGGGTTTAGAGGTGGTTAGTGGCTTAATTTTAGCTTTGACCAGATAGTCTTGGAGATTTTTATTTTTTCTAAAAGCTGCTATAATTTTATATTTTTTCAGGGGCTCCAAATTCATAATTTTGTTGTTAAAATTGTCTTTTATTTTCCTGATTAATTGTATTGCAGTTCTGGAATACGTGGTGACGAAAGGAAGGAGATCCCCTGTCTCTGTCGGCCGTGTCTCCAGGAAGGTTTTGAGGGCCTCCCTCCTGAAGGAGCGCGCATAGCCCCTGGTGGCTAATGCCCGGAAGAGGGTTTTTGTGGCCATCATAAAATCGCTCTGGTGAGTGCAGATCCTGTGGAATCGTAATAGTTGTGATTTCAATAACCCTTTGTATGTGTGTTTAGGATGGTAGCTGGTTTTATGGAGCAGAGCATGGGTGTCCGTTTCTTTAAAAAATACTTTAATATCCAATTTGTTGTTTTGTTGAAAATTTGTCCCCTTGTAGGTGGTGGTATCTAGGAAGTCGACCGACGTGGTGCTGGTGGTGGATTTCAGTGTGATGGACGGGTTATGGTTGTTCAAGGTATGTAAAAATTGTTCAAATTCCCCCATAGAATGGGGCCAGACCCCCCAAATGTCATCCAGATACCTATAATAATGTGTGGGTTTCTGTTTGCAGGATGCCAGGGCAGATGTCTCCCACTCGGCCATGAAGATGTTTGCATATGCCGGTGCGAATTTCTTTCCCATGGCAGTGCCTTTAATTTGTAGATAAAATTTGTTGTCAAATTCAAAATCATTTCTTCTAAGGTTAATATCGAGTAATTGTAAAATTTCTTTGTCTGGCCTGTTTTTGTCTGGATATTTAATAAAGATATTTTTAATAGCTCGAATGCCTTCGTCTATATCAATATTAGTGTACAGACTGTCTATATCCAATGTAAACAGAATGCAATTTGAGGGGACATGGAGTTTTTTGACTGTGTCAACAAAATGGTAAGTGTCCTTAAGGTATCCAACATGTTTGTTGGATAAGGGGTTAATATAGTAATCAATAAATTGGGCTGTATAATATGTCTCACTGTCACAGTCCGAAACTATGGGCCTCCCGGGCGGAATCTCAAAAGGAACACTCCATTTTGAGGGCTCCTTGTGGATTTTGGGAAGGAGATAGAAAAGTCTGGGCCTCGGGATCGGGTTACCCACCAAATAATTATATTGTTTTTTCTTTATGAATCCTTTATTTAATAATGACTGAATAATTTGTTTAACTATTATTTTAGTTTCAGGATAAAGGGGCTCCTTTAAGGGGGAATAATATTTCTTATCATTTAACTGTCTATAACCCTCAAATAGATACTGTTCCCTGTCCATTATGATGACCGCACTTCCCTTATCCGCTGGCTTTATAATGATATTTTTGTTTTGTGTCAAGTCCCTCAGAGCTGTAGTCTCTTCGGGACTAAGGTTGGGTCTGGTTTTGGACAAATTGAAATGGTTTTCAAAGTAATTAAAATCTGCTTTGATTAATTCTGTAATTTCTAGTGGTAAACTGGATAAGGGAGGGCTCCATTCAGATTTGTTAGTGAATGGGATGAAAGGCCTGACTTTTGTATTATGAAAATATACATTAAGTTTAATTCTCCTGTGATATTGCTGCAGATCCCATCTGCTCTGCTCAAGCATGTTTCTCTGGCTCCCTCTGGTGGGGATAAAGGAGAGGCCCCTATTCAGCAGTGTGAATTGGGGCTGAGTAAGTTTAAATTTTTGTGCCAAAACTATAACATTTTTCGACCCCTCCCGATCATGCAGGCTTATGGGGACATGAATTTTACATAACTTGTCCAGTATTCAAACATGTGTTTGGCTGTGGTTTTGGTCCAGTGTATTTTGTCCTGTACTGTAGAAAATAGTTTAGATTGCAGCTTTGGGATGCAGCAGCAGTGTTTCTGGATCAGTCCATTCAGGTGTGCCAGGCCGGACTGCTCTTCCAGAGGTAAGTCATCTGAGAAATTAATTAAAGGGACCCAGACCTCAGCTAACGGGAATTTGGCCTCAGCAGCCTGAATTGTGTCTAATAGCTGCTGTCTGAGTTTTATTTTGGGTGTAGTATTTCTATTGTTTAGCCCAAATGACAAAATAACTTTTTCCACAGAGGTGGAGGTGGTACTTTTGTCAATCAGGGCCTTTGCATGTGACAATGTGGCTCCTGGATAGCTTTCAATTTGTATATGTCGGCCTTGAAAGGGGGGCATTTTGGCCAAATTAGAGTCCCCTATTATAACCCACTTTTTCCTTATGCTAAGGCCCCAATCTTCAAATTTATTTTTTGTGTTTATATGTCTCGTCGGTCTCCTGATAGCAGGATCTGGCGTGGTGGGCTGTGTTATGGCCCGTTTAGGCCGTAGTGAGAACCTCATTTGTGTTGCTCTCCTAAGGCTTCTCATTTTGGCTGGAGTGGACTGGATGGGAGGGGTGATAACAGGGCTTTTTGGAGGGGGATCCGGGCTCTCATCAGATGAGAGACACGTGATGGAGTCAGATGTGTGGGCAACCGCCGGGTTTGACGGAGCGGCTGTCAGTGCCGCAGGGGGACCATTTCCAGGTAAGTTTTGATTTTGGTTTTCTGTTTTTTCCGGCAGGATCCCTGACCTCCGGCTTCTCTGGGGTTTTGGAGGTGACTTTGGAAAGGGATCCAGGGTATCTACAGAGGCAGCGGGTGTCAGATGAGGAGGGGGTACCTGAGGTATTGCTGTGTCCATAATATTAACTATATTTTCCTCTTGTGGAGGTGACCATCCCCCTGTTTCCACAGTCATCGTGGCTGTGTCCACGCGGCTCGGTGTCAGGGCTTTCTCTGGGACCCGGACCGGTGGTGGAGAGGGGCCACGGGCCCCCACCAGGGCCTCTCCTCTTATTCTAAGGTCCGCGTTAACCCTCTCTGTGTGGATAAGTGCTTTGATGTCATGTATTGTGGTAATGTGTGTTTGCTGTTTTTTTGGTACAGGAGGTCGGGGGGGCGGTGGGCTGTCAGGAACCCCCTCCTCCTCTCTCTCCACCGTGGGCTCTAGCTCAGCGACCATGAAGGCCTCAACCTGCTCCAGGGTTTCGGACCGGAGCCGTCTGCCCAGGTTCCTTTTTGCCCAGACGGTGGCGATTTGGAAGGGGCCTCGCCACTCTCCCTTAGTAAGCCCCTTTAGGGTAAGAAGCTCTTTTTCCAGGGAGTCAGTGTAGTGATCCCTTAGGATTAACATTGTTGTGTGCTCCCAATTTTTTGCATTTCCCTCAATGAGGAGTTTGGTCTCCTCATTGGGGCTGGCCGGTTTAATTGTTGTAATTAGGTGTTCTGTTAGTTTTTGGATTGTAGGGGGGGGCGGTTTGTCAGAATCAACATTATTCAAATGGTGGGCTATTTTGATTATTGTGTGTATCGTTCTGACTTTGATGCCAAAGTCCGGGTCTGAGGACTGAGGCTTATTTTCTTCCCTGTTTCCCTCCCTCCTTTCCTTGCGTGTGTTTCTCCCTGTGTTCTGTGTCGTGTAATGTGTGTTTTTGTTAGTGACATATTTCACTGGTTGTTTTTTGGGGACCCTACGGCCCCCTGGTACAAAAAATTGTGGCCTGTAGCCATGATCAACTCTATGGTGGTAGCGTTGAGGGTAGCCGCCCTGATGACCGTGGCCCCTCACCACGGATGCATAACTGGGGCGCTGCCCTGTGGCCTCGCGACGGCGATGGGAGCGGTACTCGGGTGAACGGCGGCTGGGCCTCTCCTCCCGGGGCCGTCTGAGTCGGTCACGCCGGTAAGAGACCACCGTCCAACCCTCATCCCTGCTCCTGTCGTACATTGTATGGCTGTTTTTGTTTAAATCAGGTGAGTGAAAAAAAATATAAATAAATTGTTTTTTGAAAAAATTGAACAAGCTTTAAAGCAACGTTTCGGTCTGTTTTAGACCTTCTTCAGGCAAGCTTGTTCAAAGATGTGAAAAAAAAGTTTTTTTATGTGATGTGAGCAAGTGTAATGATCTCTCTCTGTCTCTCTGTATTTCTCTAAGCTCAATGCAGCAAGTGGGACAGAGGAGCAGGCAGCTTGGACCTTTATAGAAGGGGAGGAGTGGGCGTGGCCTGCCAGATTTTGAAAGAGGCACTGCCGTTTAACCCTTTCCGGTCTGTCTGCTGCATAATATGAAATTAAACCTCTTTTTTTCCTTTTTTTAGGTGATTATCAGGTTTTAATCTTTTTTTCAGGTAAGTATTATTTTTTCCGGGTGAGTATAAAATTTCTGTTGAATTAAATTTTGATTTTTCTCTTTTTTTTTTTTTTTTTTTTTTTTTTTTTTTTTTTTTTTCCCTGGGCAGGTAAGTATTATTTTTAATTTCTAAAAAAAGGGGTGGGTAAGGTGGGTAGTAGGTCAAAGGTCAAGGGTCAAGCTGGGGGTTAAATGTGGTTAGGGTTAGGATAATTGTTCCCGGTTAGGGTTAGGGCTAGGGGTCAGGGTTAGGGCTGGCGGTTAGGGTTAGGGCCAGGGGTTAAGGGTTAGGTTTAGGGCCAGGGTTAGGGTTAGGGTTAGGGTTAGGGTTAGGGACTGAGGATTGAGCCCGTCCCCTGGATCGGGGGACAGGAGGTGCACGGGCCATCCCTCCAGGCGGCCCAAATCTCCTTTCCCCTTCCCGTATACGGGGCGCCTTAGTCTTCCTCCCGTATCGGGCGACGGTCCAGCCCTCAAAGCCCATGTGGGCTGCCATTAAGTTGGTAATTATTTTTTTAAAATAAAATACTATAATGAAATTAAAATATTAAACCAAAGTTGTTATTTTAAATATGAATCAAATTAAAATCAAATAAAATCAAATAAAATCAAATAAAATCAAATAAAATCAAATAAAATCAAGCTTTTCAAAAATAAAACTCCCAAAGTGTGCCCAACGGCAACGTTTCGACCCGATATGGGTCTTCCTCAGGCCAGGCACACGATAAATCAAAAAGCAGGTGAGTCTCTTTCTATGTCCTCTCTCTCTGCAGGCTGAGTGAAGAATGAGCTTCCTCAGCCTGCCTCCCCTTTTATAACCTCCCCTTCTTTTTCTTTTTTTCTTTTTTTCTAAACTGTTTTCCTTCAGTTAACTCTAATTAAGTCCCTCCCACTATGTTTTAGCTTTTTCTTTTATATTAGGGTTATATTATATTAGGGTTATATTATATTAGGGTTAGGGTTAGTTTACGGTTAGGGTTAGTTTACGGTTAGGGTTAGGGTTAGGTGTGGGGGTGTGGAGAAAAGGCTGGCAAGAGCCAGCCTTTATATGCACTGGCCAGACATGTGCTCCATAACTCCCTCAGCCATCAAGTGTGTCCTCAGACCCTCCCCCTATAGTTTCAGACCCCTCCTTTTCCAAAATCCCGTATCCTGAGGCCTAATTGCCCTTGTTTATTTTCAAAAAATTACACTTACAGTGTTCAAATAAACAATTTTTCCCCCCTTCCTGTGTTTGGGCTCTGTTAATCATGTATACTCTGCCTGGTTGCGCAACAGTTTCGGATCGTATTGTCCTTCATCAGGCTAGACAGAGCATACGGTTACACTAATTTAGGCTTTCTTTCCCCTTTTTAGGCTCACAGGTAAGTAAAATAATTTTACAGGCTCCCAGGTAAGTATATTAGGGTTAGGGTTAGGATTAGGATTAGGATTAGGGTCAGGAGAGGCCAGAGTTCGGCGTCCTCCCCTCGAGACAGCTTCAGGAGGAGACACAGACGGCGCTGGCAGGTTAGGTGTGGGGGTGTGGAGAAAAGGCTGGCAAGAGCCAGCCTTTATATGCACTGGCCAGACATGTGCTCCATAACTCCCTCAGCCATCAAGTGTGTCCTCAGACCCTCCCCCTATAGTTTCAGACCCCTCCTTTTCCAAAATCCCGTATCCTGAGGCCTAATTGCCCTTGTTTATTTTCAAAAAATTACACTTACAGTGTTCAAATAAACAATTTTTCCCCCCTTCCTGTGTTTGGGCTCTGTTAATCATGTATACTCTGCCTGGTTGCGCAACAGTTTCGGATCGTATTGTCCTTCATCAGGCTAGACAGAGCATACGGTTACACTAATTTAGGCTTTCTTTCCCCTTTTTAGGCTCACAGGTAAGTAAAATAATTTTACAGGCTCCCAGGTAAGTATATTAGGGTTAGGGTTAGGATTAGGATTAGGATTAGGGTCAGGAGAGGCCAGAGTTCGGCGTCCTCCCCTCGAGACAGCTTCAGGAGGAGACACAGACGGCGCTGGCAGGTTAGGTGTGGGGGTGTGGAGAAAAGGCTGGCAAGAGCCAGCCTTTATATGCACTGGCCAGACATGTGCTCCATAACTCCCTCAGCCATCAAGTGTGTCCTCAGACCCTCCCCCTATAGTTTCAGACCCCTCCTTTTCCAAAATCCCGTATCCTGAGGCCTAATTGCCCTTGTTTATTTTCAAAAAATTACACTTACAGTGTTCAAATAAACAATTTTTCCCCCCTTCCTGTGTTTGGGCTCTGTTAATCATGTATACTCTGCCTGGTTGCGCAACAGTTTCGGATCGTATTGTCCTTCATCAGGCTAGACAGAGCATACGGTTACACTAATTTAGGCTTTCTTTCCCCTTTTTAGGCTCACAGGTAAGTAAAATAATTTTACAGGCTCCCAGGTAAGTATATTAGGGTTAGGGTTAGGATTAGGATTAGGATTAGGGTCAGGAGAGGCCAGAGTTCGGCGTCCTCCCCTCGAGACAGCTTCAGGAGGAGACACAGACGGCGCTGGCAGGTTAGGTGTGGGGGTGTGGAGAAAAGGCTGGCAAGAGCCAGCCTTTATATGCACTGGCCAGACATGTGCTCCATAACTCCCTCAGCCATCAAGTGTGTCCTCAGACCCTCCCCCTATAGTTTCAGACCCCTCCTTTTCCAAAATCCCGTATCCTGAGGCCTAATTGCCCTTGTTTATTTTCAAAAAATTACACTTACAGTGTTCAAATAAACAATTTTTCCCCCCTTCCTGTGTTTGGGCTCTGTTAATCATGTATACTCTGCCTGGTTGCGCAACAGTTTCGGATCGTATTGTCCTTCATCAGGCTAGACAGAGCATACGGTTACACTAATTTAGGCTTTCTTTCCCCTTTTTAGGCTCACAGGTAAGTAAAATAATTTTACAGGCTCCCAGGTAAGTATATTAGGGTTAGGGTTAGGATTAGGATTAGGATTAGGGTCAGGAGAGGCCAGAGTTCGGCGTCCTCCCCTCGAGACAGCTTCAGGAGGAGACACAGACGGCGCTGGCAGGTTAGGTGTGGGGGTGTGGAGAAAAGGCTGGCAAGAGCCAGCCTTTATATGCACTGGCCAGACATGTGCTCCATAACTCCCTCAGCCATCAAGTGTGTCCTCAGACCCTCCCCCTATAGTTTCAGACCCCTCCTTTTCCAAAATCCCGTATCCTGAGGCCTAATTGCCCTTGTTTATTTTCAAAAAATTACACTTACAGTGTTCAAATAAACAATTTTTCCCCCCTTCCTGTGTTTGGGCTCTGTTAATCATGTATACTCTGCCTGGTTGCGCAACAGTTTCGGATCGTATTGTCCTTCATCAGGCTAGACAGAGCATACGGTTACACTAATTTAGGCTTTCTTTCCCCTTTTTAGGCTCACAGGTAAGTAAAATAATTTTACAGGCTCCCAGGTAAGTATATTAGGGTTAGGGTTAGGATTAGGATTAGGATTAGGGTCAGGAGAGGCCAGAGTTCGGCGTCCTCCCCTCGAGACAGCTTCAGGAGGAGACACAGACGGCGCTGGCAGGTTAGGTGTGGGGGTGTGGAGAAAAGGCTGGCAAGAGCCAGCCTTTATATGCACTGGCCAGACATGTGCTCCATAACTCCCTCAGCCATCAAGTGTGTCCTCAGACCCTCCCCCTATAGTTTCAGACCCCTCCTTTTCCAAAATCCCGTATCCTGAGGCCTAATTGCCCTTGTTTATTTTCAAAAAATTACACTTACAGTGTTCAAATAAACAATTTTTCCCCCCTTCCTGTGTTTGGGCTCTGTTAATCATGTATACTCTGCCTGGTTGCGCAACAGTTTCGGATCGTATTGTCCTTCATCAGGCTAGACAGAGCATACGGTTACACTAATTTAGGCTTTCTTTCCCCTTTTTAGGCTCACAGGTAAGTAAAATAATTTTACAGGCTCCCAGGTAAGTATATTAGGGTTAGGGTTAGGATTAGGATTAGGATTAGGGTCAGGAGAGGCCAGAGTTCGGCGTCCTCCCCTCGAGACAGCTTCAGGAGGAGACACAGACGGCGCTGGCAGGTTAGGTGTGGGGGTGTGGAGAAAAGGCTGGCAAGAGCCAGCCTTTATATGCACTGGCCAGACATGTGCTCCATAACTCCCTCAGCCATCAAGTGTGTCCTCAGACCCTCCCCCTATAGTTTCAGACCCCTCCTTTTCCAAAATCCCGTATCCTGAGGCCTAATTGCCCTTGTTTATTTTCAAAAAATTACACTTACAGTGTTCAAATAAACAATTTTTCCCCCCTTCCTGTGTTTGGGCTCTGTTAATCATGTATACTCTGCCTGGTTGCGCAACAGTTTCGGATCGTATTGTCCTTCATCAGGCTAGACAGAGCATACGGTTACACTAATTTAGGCTTTCTTTCCCCTTTTTAGGCTCACAGGTAAGTAAAATAATTTTACAGGCTCCCAGGTAAGTATATTAGGGTTAGGGTTAGGATTAGGATTAGGATTAGGGTCAGGAGAGGCCAGAGTTCGGCGTCCTCCCCTCGAGACAGCTTCAGGAGGAGACACAGACGGCGCTGGCAGGTTAGGTGTGGGGGTGTGGAGAAAAGGCTGGCAAGAGCCAGCCTTTATATGCACTGGCCAGACATGTGCTCCATAACTCCCTCAGCCATCAAGTGTGTCCTCAGACCCTCCCCCTATAGTTTCAGACCCCTCCTTTTCCAAAATCCCGTATCCTGAGGCCTAATTGCCCTTGTTTATTTTCAAAAAATTACACTTACAGTGTTCAAATAAACAATTTTTCCCCCCTTCCTGTGTTTGGGCTCTGTTAATCATGTATACTCTGCCTGGTTGCGCAACAGTTTCGGATCGTATTGTCCTTCATCAGGCTAGACAGAGCATACGGTTACACTAATTTAGGCTTTCTTTCCCCTTTTTAGGCTCACAGGTAAGTAAAATAATTTTACAGGCTCCCAGGTAAGTATATTAGGGTTAGGGTTAGGATTAGGATTAGGATTAGGGTCAGGAGAGGCCAGAGTTCGGCGTCCTCCCCTCGAGACAGCTTCAGGAGGAGACACAGACGGCGCTGGCAGGTTAGGTGTGGGGGTGTGGAGAAAAGGCTGGCAAGAGCCAGCCTTTATATGCACTGGCCAGACATGTGCTCCATAACTCCCTCAGCCATCAAGTGTGTCCTCAGACCCTCCCCCTATAGTTTCAGACCCCTCCTTTTCCAAAATCCCGTATCCTGAGGCCTAATTGCCCTTGTTTATTTTCAAAAAATTACACTTACAGTGTTCAAATAAACAATTTTTCCCCCCTTCCTGTGTTTGGGCTCTGTTAATCATGTATACTCTGCCTGGTTGCGCAACAGTTTCGGATCGTATTGTCCTTCATCAGGCTAGACAGAGCATACGGTTACACTAATTTAGGCTTTCTTTCCCCTTTTTAGGCTCACAGGTAAGTAAAATAATTTTACAGGCTCCCAGGTAAGTATATTAGGGTTAGGGTTAGGATTAGGATTAGGATTAGGGTCAGGAGAGGCCAGAGTTCGGCGTCCTCCCCTCGAGACAGCTTCAGGAGGAGACACAGACGGCGCTGGCAGGTTAGGTGTGGGGGTGTGGAGAAAAGGCTGGCAAGAGCCAGCCTTTATATGCACTGGCCAGACATGTGCTCCATAACTCCCTCAGCCATCAAGTGTGTCCTCAGACCCTCCCCCTATAGTTTCAGACCCCTCCTTTTCCAAAATCCCGTATCCTGAGGCCTAATTGCCCTTGTTTATTTTCAAAAAATTACACTTACAGTGTTCAAATAAACAATTTTTCCCCCCTTCCTGTGTTTGGGCTCTGTTAATCATGTATACTCTGCCTGGTTGCGCAACAGTTTCGGATCGTATTGTCCTTCATCAGGCTAGACAGAGCATACGGTTACACTAATTTAGGCTTTCTTTCCCCTTTTTAGGCTCACAGGTAAGTAAAATAATTTTACAGGCTCCCAGGTAAGTATATTAGGGTTAGGGTTAGGATTAGGATTAGGATTAGGGTCAGGAGAGGCCAGAGTTCGGCGTCCTCCCCTCGAGACAGCTTCAGGAGGAGACACAGACGGCGCTGGCAGGTTAGGTGTGGGGGTGTGGAGAAAAGGCTGGCAAGAGCCAGCCTTTATATGCACTGGCCAGACATGTGCTCCATAACTCCCTCAGCCATCAAGTGTGTCCTCAGACCCTCCCCCTATAGTTTCAGACCCCTCCTTTTCCAAAATCCCGTATCCTGAGGCCTAATTGCCCTTGTTTATTTTCAAAAAATTACACTTACAGTGTTCAAATAAACAATTTTTCCCCCCTTCCTGTGTTTGGGCTCTGTTAATCATGTATACTCTGCCTGGTTGCGCAACAGTTTCGGATCGTATTGTCCTTCATCAGGCTAGACAGAGCATACGGTTACACTAATTTAGGCTTTCTTTCCCCTTTTTAGGCTCACAGGTAAGTAAAATAATTTTACAGGCTCCCAGGTAAGTATATTAGGGTTAGGGTTAGGATTAGGATTAGGATTAGGGTCAGGAGAGGCCAGAGTTCGGCGTCCTCCCCTCGAGACAGCTTCAGGAGGAGACACAGACGGCGCTGGCAGGTTAGGTGTGGGGGTGTGGAGAAAAGGCTGGCAAGAGCCAGCCTTTATATGCACTGGCCAGACATGTGCTCCATAACTCCCTCAGCCATCAAGTGTGTCCTCAGACCCTCCCCCTATAGTTTCAGACCCCTCCTTTTCCAAAATCCCGTATCCTGAGGCCTAATTGCCCTTGTTTATTTTCAAAAAATTACACTTACAGTGTTCAAATAAACAATTTTTCCCCCCTTCCTGTGTTTGGGCTCTGTTAATCATGTATACTCTGCCTGGTTGCGCAACAGTTTCGGATCGTATTGTCCTTCATCAGGCTAGACAGAGCATACGGTTACACTAATTTAGGCTTTCTTTCCCCTTTTTAGGCTCACAGGTAAGTAAAATAATTTTACAGGCTCCCAGGTAAGTATATTAGGGTTAGGGTTAGGATTAGGATTAGGATTAGGGTCAGGAGAGGCCAGAGTTCGGCGTCCTCCCCTCGAGACAGCTTCAGGAGGAGACACAGACGGCGCTGGCAGGTTAGGTGTGGGGGTGTGGAGAAAAGGCTGGCAAGAGCCAGCCTTTATATGCACTGGCCAGACATGTGCTCCATAACTCCCTCAGCCATCAAGTGTGTCCTCAGACCCTCCCCCTATAGTTTCAGACCCCTCCTTTTCCAAAATCCCGTATCCTGAGGCCTAATTGCCCTTGTTTATTTTCAAAAAATTACACTTACAGTGTTCAAATAAACAATTTTTCCCCCCTTCCTGTGTTTGGGCTCTGTTAATCATGTATACTCTGCCTGGTTGCGCAACAGTTTCGGATCGTATTGTCCTTCATCAGGCTAGACAGAGCATACGGTTACACTAATTTAGGCTTTCTTTCCCCTTTTTAGGCTCACAGGTAAGTAAAATAATTTTACAGGCTCCCAGGTAAGTATATTAGGGTTAGGGTTAGGATTAGGATTAGGATTAGGGTCAGGAGAGGCCAGAGTTCGGCGTCCTCCCCTCGAGACAGCTTCAGGAGGAGACACAGACGGCGCTGGCAGGTTAGGTGTGGGGGTGTGGAGAAAAGGCTGGCAAGAGCCAGCCTTTATATGCACTGGCCAGACATGTGCTCCATAACTCCCTCAGCCATCAAGTGTGTCCTCAGACCCTCCCCCTATAGTTTCAGACCCCTCCTTTTCCAAAATCCCGTATCCTGAGGCCTAATTGCCCTTGTTTATTTTCAAAAAATTACACTTACAGTGTTCAAATAAACAATTTTTCCCCCCTTCCTGTGTTTGGGCTCTGTTAATCATGTATACTCTGCCTGGTTGCGCAACAGTTTCGGATCGTATTGTCCTTCATCAGGCTAGACAGAGCATACGGTTACACTAATTTAGGCTTTCTTTCCCCTTTTTAGGCTCACAGGTAAGTAAAATAATTTTACAGGCTCCCAGGTAAGTATATTAGGGTTAGGGTTAGGATTAGGATTAGGATTAGGGTCAGGAGAGGCCAGAGTTCGGCGTCCTCCCCTCGAGACAGCTTCAGGAGGAGACACAGACGGCGCTGGCAGGTTAGGTGTGGGGGTGTGGAGAAAAGGCTGGCAAGAGCCAGCCTTTATATGCACTGGCCAGACATGTGCTCCATAACTCCCTCAGCCATCAAGTGTGTCCTCAGACCCTCCCCCTATAGTTTCAGACCCCTCCTTTTCCAAAATCCCGTATCCTGAGGCCTAATTGCCCTTGTTTATTTTCAAAAAATTACACTTACAGTGTTCAAATAAACAATTTTTCCCCCCTTCCTGTGTTTGGGCTCTGTTAATCATGTATACTCTGCCTGGTTGCGCAACAGTTTCGGATCGTATTGTCCTTCATCAGGCTAGACAGAGCATACGGTTACACTAATTTAGGCTTTCTTTCCCCTTTTTAGGCTCACAGGTAAGTAAAATAATTTTACAGGCTCCCAGGTAAGTATATTAGGGTTAGGGTTAGGATTAGGATTAGGATTAGGGTCAGGAGAGGCCAGAGTTCGGCGTCCTCCCCTCGAGACAGCTTCAGGAGGAGACACAGACGGCGCTGGCAGGTTAGGTGTGGGGGTGTGGAGAAAAGGCTGGCAAGAGCCAGCCTTTATATGCACTGGCCAGACATGTGCTCCATAACTCCCTCAGCCATCAAGTGTGTCCTCAGACCCTCCCCCTATAGTTTCAGACCCCTCCTTTTCCAAAATCCCGTATCCTGAGGCCTAATTGCCCTTGTTTATTTTCAAAAAATTACACTTACAGTGTTCAAATAAACAATTTTTCCCCCCTTCCTGTGTTTGGGCTCTGTTAATCATGTATACTCTGCCTGGTTGCGCAACAGTTTCGGATCGTATTGTCCTTCATCAGGCTAGACAGAGCATACGGTTACACTAATTTAGGCTTTCTTTCCCCTTTTTAGGCTCACAGGTAAGTAAAATAATTTTACAGGCTCCCAGGTAAGTATATTAGGGTTAGGGTTAGGATTAGGATTAGGATTAGGGTCAGGAGAGGCCAGAGTTCGGCGTCCTCCCCTCGAGACAGCTTCAGGAGGAGACACAGACGGCGCTGGCAGGTTAGGTGTGGGGGTGTGGAGAAAAGGCTGGCAAGAGCCAGCCTTTATATGCACTGGCCAGACATGTGCTCCATAACTCCCTCAGCCATCAAGTGTGTCCTCAGACCCTCCCCCTATAGTTTCAGACCCCTCCTTTTCCAAAATCCCGTATCCTGAGGCCTAATTGCCCTTGTTTATTTTCAAAAAATTACACTTACAGTGTTCAAATAAACAATTTTTCCCCCCTTCCTGTGTTTGGGCTCTGTTAATCATGTATACTCTGCCTGGTTGCGCAACAGTTTCGGATCGTATTGTCCTTCATCAGGCTAGACAGAGCATACGGTTACACTAATTTAGGCTTTCTTTCCCCTTTTTAGGCTCACAGGTAAGTAAAATAATTTTACAGGCTCCCAGGTAAGTATATTAGGGTTAGGGTTAGGATTAGGATTAGGATTAGGGTCAGGAGAGGCCAGAGTTCGGCGTCCTCCCCTCGAGACAGCTTCAGGAGGAGACACAGACGGCGCTGGCAGGTTAGGTGTGGGGGTGTGGAGAAAAGGCTGGCAAGAGCCAGCCTTTATATGCACTGGCCAGACATGTGCTCCATAACTCCCTCAGCCATCAAGTGTGTCCTCAGACCCTCCCCCTATAGTTTCAGACCCCTCCTTTTCCAAAATCCCGTATCCTGAGGCCTAATTGCCCTTGTTTATTTTCAAAAAATTACACTTACAGTGTTCAAATAAACAATTTTTCCCCCCTTCCTGTGTTTGGGCTCTGTTAATCATGTATACTCTGCCTGGTTGCGCAACAGTTTCGGATCGTATTGTCCTTCATCAGGCTAGACAGAGCATACGGTTACACTAATTTAGGCTTTCTTTCCCCTTTTTAGGCTCACAGGTAAGTAAAATAATTTTACAGGCTCCCAGGTAAGTATATTAGGGTTAGGGTTAGGATTAGGATTAGGATTAGGGTCAGGAGAGGCCAGAGTTCGGCGTCCTCCCCTCGAGACAGCTTCAGGAGGAGACACAGACGGCGCTGGCAGGTTAGGTGTGGGGGTGTGGAGAAAAGGCTGGCAAGAGCCAGCCTTTATATGCACTGGCCAGACATGTGCTCCATAACTCCCTCAGCCATCAAGTGTGTCCTCAGACCCTCCCCCTATAGTTTCAGACCCCTCCTTTTCCAAAATCCCGTATCCTGAGGCCTAATTGCCCTTGTTTATTTTCAAAAAATTACACTTACAGTGTTCAAATAAACAATTTTTCCCCCCTTCCTGTGTTTGGGCTCTGTTAATCATGTATACTCTGCCTGGTTGCGCAACAGTTTCGGATCGTATTGTCCTTCATCAGGCTAGACAGAGCATACGGTTACACTAATTTAGGCTTTCTTTCCCCTTTTTAGGCTCACAGGTAAGTAAAATAATTTTACAGGCTCCCAGGTAAGTATATTAGGGTTAGGGTTAGGATTAGGATTAGGATTAGGGTCAGGAGAGGCCAGAGTTCGGCGTCCTCCCCTCGAGACAGCTTCAGGAGGAGACACAGACGGCGCTGGCAGGTTAGGTGTGGGGGTGTGGAGAAAAGGCTGGCAAGAGCCAGCCTTTATATGCACTGGCCAGACATGTGCTCCATAACTCCCTCAGCCATCAAGTGTGTCCTCAGACCCTCCCCCTATAGTTTCAGACCCCTCCTTTTCCAAAATCCCGTATCCTGAGGCCTAATTGCCCTTGTTTATTTTCAAAAAATTACACTTACAGTGTTCAAATAAACAATTTTTCCCCCCTTCCTGTGTTTGGGCTCTGTTAATCATGTATACTCTGCCTGGTTGCGCAACAGTTTCGGATCGTATTGTCCTTCATCAGGCTAGACAGAGCATACGGTTACACTAATTTAGGCTTTCTTTCCCCTTTTTAGGCTCACAGGTAAGTAAAATAATTTTACAGGCTCCCAGGTAAGTATATTAGGGTTAGGGTTAGGATTAGGATTAGGATTAGGGTCAGGAGAGGCCAGAGTTCGGCGTCCTCCCCTCGAGACAGCTTCAGGAGGAGACACAGACGGCGCTGGCAGGTTAGGTGTGGGGGTGTGGAGAAAAGGCTGGCAAGAGCCAGCCTTTATATGCACTGGCCAGACATGTGCTCCATAACTCCCTCAGCCATCAAGTGTGTCCTCAGACCCTCCCCCTATAGTTTCAGACCCCTCCTTTTCCAAAATCCCGTATCCTGAGGCCTAATTGCCCTTGTTTATTTTCAAAAAATTACACTTACAGTGTTCAAATAAACAATTTTTCCCCCCTTCCTGTGTTTGGGCTCTGTTAATCATGTATACTCTGCCTGGTTGCGCAACAGTTTCGGATCGTATTGTCCTTCATCAGGCTAGACAGAGCATACGGTTACACTAATTTAGGCTTTCTTTCCCCTTTTTAGGCTCACAGGTAAGTAAAATAATTTTACAGGCTCCCAGGTAAGTATATTAGGGTTAGGGTTAGGATTAGGATTAGGATTAGGGTCAGGAGAGGCCAGAGTTCGGCGTCCTCCCCTCGAGACAGCTTCAGGAGGAGACACAGACGGCGCTGGCAGGTTAGGTGTGGGGGTGTGGAGAAAAGGCTGGCAAGAGCCAGCCTTTATATGCACTGGCCAGACATGTGCTCCATAACTCCCTCAGCCATCAAGTGTGTCCTCAGACCCTCCCCCTATAGTTTCAGACCCCTCCTTTTCCAAAATCCCGTATCCTGAGGCCTAATTGCCCTTGTTTATTTTCAAAAAATTACACTTACAGTGTTCAAATAAACAATTTTTCCCCCCTTCCTGTGTTTGGGCTCTGTTAATCATGTATACTCTGCCTGGTTGCGCAACAGTTTCGGATCGTATTGTCCTTCATCAGGCTAGACAGAGCATACGGTTACACTAATTTAGGCTTTCTTTCCCCTTTTTAGGCTCACAGGTAAGTAAAATAATTTTACAGGCTCCCAGGTAAGTATATTAGGGTTAGGGTTAGGATTAGGATTAGGATTAGGGTCAGGAGAGGCCAGAGTTCGGCGTCCTCCCCTCGAGACAGCTTCAGGAGGAGACACAGACGGCGCTGGCAGGTTAGGTGTGGGGGTGTGGAGAAAAGGCTGGCAAGAGCCAGCCTTTATATGCACTGGCCAGACATGTGCTCCATAACTCCCTCAGCCATCAAGTGTGTCCTCAGACCCTCCCCCTATAGTTTCAGACCCCTCCTTTTCCAAAATCCCGTATCCTGAGGCCTAATTGCCCTTGTTTATTTTCAAAAAATTACACTTACAGTGTTCAAA
This sequence comes from Pampus argenteus, assembly GCA_036937835.1. Lineage (NCBI taxonomy): Eukaryota > Metazoa > Chordata > Actinopteri > Scombriformes > Stromateidae > Pampus > Pampus argenteus. The sequence goes on from CM072868.1 coordinate 25,253,144, forward strand.
TAAACAATTTTTCCCCCCTTCCTGTGTTTGGGCTCTGTTAATCATGTATACTCTGCCTGGTTGCGCAACAGTTTCGGATCGTATTGTCCTTCATCAGGCTAGACAGAGCATACGGTTACACTAATTTAGGCTTTCTTTCCCCTTTTTAGGCTCACAGGTAAGTAAAATAATTTTACAGGCTCCCAGGTAAGTATATTAGGGTTAGGGTTAGGATTAGGATTAGGGTTTAGGGTCAGGAGAGGCCAGAGTTCGGCGTCCTCCCCTCGAGACAGCTTCAGGAGGAGACACAGACGGCGCTGGCAGGTTAGGTGTGGGGGTGTGGAGAAAAGGCTGGCAAGAGCCAGCCTTTATATGCACTGGCCAGACATGTGCTCCATAACTCCCTCAGCCATCAAGTGTGTCCTCAGACCCTCCCCCTATAGTTTCAGACCCCTCCTTTTCCAAAATCCCGTATCCTGAGGCCTAATTGCCCTTGTTTATTTTCAAAAAATTACACTTACAGTGTTCAAATAAACAATTTTTCCCCCCTTCCTGTGTTTGGGCTCTGTTAATCATGTATACTCTGCCTGGTTGCGCAACAGTTTCGGATCGTATTGTCCTTCATCAGGCTAGACAGAGCATACGGTTACACTAATTTAGGCTTTCTTTCCCCTTTTTAGGCTCACAGGTAAGTAAAATAATTTTACAGGCTCCCAGGTAAGTATATTAGGGTTAGGGTTAGGATTAGGATTAGGATTAGGGTCAGGAGAGGCCAGAGTTCGGCGTCCTCCCCTCGAGACAGCTTCAGGAGGAGACACAGACGGCGCTGGCAGGTTAGGTGTGGGGGTGTGGAGAAAAGGCTGGCAAGAGCCAGCCTTTATATGCACTGGCCAGACATGTGCTCCATAACTCCCTCAGCCATCAAGTGTGTCCTCAGACCCTCCCCCTATAGTTTCAGACCCCTCCTTTTCCAAAATCCCGTATCCTGAGGCCTAATTGCCCTTGTTTATTTTCAAAAAATTACACTTACAGTGTTCAAATAAACAATTTTTCCCCCCTTCCTGTGTTTGGGCTCTGTTAATCATGTATACTCTGCCTGGTTGCGCAACAGTTTCGGATCGTATTGTCCTTCATCAGGCTAGACAGAGCATACGGTTACACTAATTTAGGCTTTCTTTCCCCTTTTTAGGCTCACAGGTAAGTAAAATAATTTTACAGGCTCCCAGGTAAGTATATTAGGGTTAGGGTTAGGATTAGGATTAGGATTAGGGTCAGGAGAGGCCAGAGTTCGGCGTCCTCCCCTCGAGACAGCTTCAGGAGGAGACACAGACGGCGCTGGCAGGTTAGGTGTGGGGGTGTGGAGAAAAGGCTGGCAAGAGCCAGCCTTTATATGCACTGGCCAGACATGTGCTCCATAACTCCCTCAGCCATCAAGTGTGTCCTCAGACCCTCCCCCTATAGTTTCAGACCCCTCCTTTTCCAAAATCCCGTATCCTGAGGCCTAATTGCCCTTGTTTATTTTCAAAAAATTACACTTACAGTGTTCAAATAAACAATTTTTCCCCCCTTCCTGTGTTTGGGCTCTGTTAATCATGTATACTCTGCCTGGTTGCGCAACAGTTTCGGATCGTATTGTCCTTCATCAGGCTAGACAGAGCATACGGTTACACTAATTTAGGCTTTCTTTCCCCTTTTTAGGCTCACAGGTAAGTAAAATAATTTTACAGGCTCCCAGGTAAGTATATTAGGGTTAGGGTTAGGATTAGGATTAGGATTAGGGTCAGGAGAGGCCAGAGTTCGGCGTCCTCCCCTCGAGACAGCTTCAGGAGGAGACACAGACGGCGCTGGCAGGTTAGGTGTGGGGGTGTGGAGAAAAGGCTGGCAAGAGCCAGCCTTTATATGCACTGGCCAGACATGTGCTCCATAACTCCCTCAGCCATCAAGTGTGTCCTCAGACCCTCCCCCTATAGTTTCAGACCCCTCCTTTTCCAAAATCCCGTATCCTGAGGCCTAATTGCCCTTGTTTATTTTCAAAAAATTACACTTACAGTGTTCAAATAAACAATTTTTCCCCCCTTCCTGTGTTTGGGCTCTGTTAATCATGTATACTCTGCCTGGTTGCGCAACAGTTTCGGATCGTATTGTCCTTCATCAGGCTAGACAGAGCATACGGTTACACTAATTTAGGCTTTCTTTCCCCTTTTTAGGCTCACAGGTAAGTAAAATAATTTTACAGGCTCCCAGGTAAGTATATTAGGGTTAGGGTTAGGATTAGGATTAGGATTAGGGTCAGGAGAGGCCAGAGTTCGGCGTCCTCCCCTCGAGACAGCTTCAGGAGGAGACACAGACGGCGCTGGCAGGTTAGGTGTGGGGGTGTGGAGAAAAGGCTGGCAAGAGCCAGCCTTTATATGCACTGGCCAGACATGTGCTCCATAACTCCCTCAGCCATCAAGTGTGTCCTCAGACCCTCCCCCTATAGTTTCAGACCCCTCCTTTTCCAAAATCCCGTATCCTGAGGCCTAATTGCCCTTGTTTATTTTCAAAAAATTACACTTACAGTGTTCAAATAAACAATTTTTCCCCCCTTCCTGTGTTTGGGCTCTGTTAATCATGTATACTCTGCCTGGTTGCGCAACAGTTTCGGATCGTATTGTCCTTCATCAGGCTAGACAGAGCATACGGTTACACTAATTTAGGCTTTCTTTCCCCTTTTTAGGCTCACAGGTAAGTAAAATAATTTTACAGGCTCCCAGGTAAGTATATTAGGGTTAGGGTTAGGATTAGGATTAGGATTAGGGTCAGGAGAGGCCAGAGTTCGGCGTCCTCCCCTCGAGACAGCTTCAGGAGGAGACACAGACGGCGCTGGCAGGTTAGGTGTGGGGGTGTGGAGAAAAGGCTGGCAAGAGCCAGCCTTTATATGCACTGGCCAGACATGTGCTCCATAACTCCCTCAGCCATCAAGTGTGTCCTCAGACCCTCCCCCTATAGTTTCAGACCCCTCCTTTTCCAAAATCCCGTATCCTGAGGCCTAATTGCCCTTGTTTATTTTCAAAAAATTACACTTACAGTGTTCAAATAAACAATTTTTCCCCCCTTCCTGTGTTTGGGCTCTGTTAATCATGTATACTCTGCCTGGTTGCGCAACAGTTTCGGATCGTATTGTCCTTCATCAGGCTAGACAGAGCATACGGTTACACTAATTTAGGCTTTCTTTCCCCTTTTTAGGCTCACAGGTAAGTAAAATAATTTTACAGGCTCCCAGGTAAGTATATTAGGGTTAGGGTTAGGATTAGGATTAGGATTAGGGTCAGGAGAGGCCAGAGTTCGGCGTCCTCCCCTCGAGACAGCTTCAGGAGGAGACACAGACGGCGCTGGCAGGTTAGGTGTGGGGGTGTGGAGAAAAGGCTGGCAAGAGCCAGCCTTTATATGCACTGGCCAGACATGTGCTCCATAACTCCCTCAGCCATCAAGTGTGTCCTCAGACCCTCCCCCTATAGTTTCAGACCCCTCCTTTTCCAAAATCCCGTATCCTGAGGCCTAATTGCCCTTGTTTATTTTCAAAAAATTACACTTACAGTGTTCAAATAAACAATTTTTCCCCCCTTCCTGTGTTTGGGCTCTGTTAATCATGTATACTCTGCCTGGTTGCGCAACAGTTTCGGATCGTATTGTCCTTCATCAGGCTAGACAGAGCATACGGTTACACTAATTTAGGCTTTCTTTCCCCTTTTTAGGCTCACAGGTAAGTAAAATAATTTTTTTTTTTTTTTTTTTTTTTTTTTTTTTTTTTTTTGACATTTTGAATTTTATTTTTTTGTCTTGTCCGCTTCCCTTTCTGCATCTTCTTTCCTCTTCTACTTTACCTGTCCCAGCCCTCGCAGCTTTTAGAGAGAGAAAAAGAAAGGCTAGTTGAACTCCCCCCCATCCTCCCCCAGAACCCAATGTGAACCCCGAACCCATTTCCCCCAATAGCTGTACAGTAAGTGTTTATCAAAGTGGCTTGAAAACCATGCCAAATATAAATGTAGAGTAGTCAAAACAAAGTCAAACCGACAAAAAACAGAACAAAATCAAAAGGAAAGCAGTGTATTAATCACATTAACAATACAATTGGGAGAGTTACAAAGTTAAACCTACTCCACTATCACGGTTTCCAACCGCGTATCAGTATAATAGTTTTGTTTTTTTTTGTTTTTTTTTTTAACTTGAATGTGGCATGAACTAGAATAACACAAGTCGGTCTTCCTTCTATTACGGTCAAATTACAAAGGGGTGCACAGCACCCGCTTCTGAACCAACTAAGCTGGCACCAAGGTGAACACAGCACAACAGACAGTCAATAAACAAACCTCGTACCTGATCCTAAAGTGTCCAGCTAAAGCCCGAGTCTGAACAAGAAATCAGCTTCTCTTGTGAGAGAGCTAGGTTAGCGTGACTCACGTTAGCCGCAGGTGAAATAGCTGTTGAAATAGCTGTGTAGGTTAAACGGGACCCGGAGTCTGTTGATATTTGGCCGCAAAGGTGGTGGCTTCTTCGGGAGATGAAAATTTCTTCTTCGCTCCGCTCTCCAGAGTAATCTGTAAGCGGGCCGGGAAGAGAAGTGCTGGCCGAAGAGCGAGGTTGTAAAGCTTAGCCATCACTTCTCGGTACTTAGCTCGTTCCTCGGCGACTTCTGGCGTGTAGTCTTCAAAGATCTGGATCGGTGATCCCTGGTACTGAAGTTTCCCCCGTCTCTTACGAGCCTCCCGAATAATCAGCTCCTTGATCTGGTAGCGATGAAGGCGAAGTATCACCGGTCTGGGCCGTGAGCCGGGTTGCGGCTTAGCAGTGAGTGTTCTGTGCGCTCGGTCCAATTCGGGAGGAGACTGGAGTACCTGGTCCCCCAGTACTTCAACCAGGAGTTCGGCAAAAAAGCTCGTGGGCTTGGGTCCCTCGACTGATTCCGGGATGCCGATTATCCTAATGTTGTTTCTGCGGCTACGGCCCTCGAGATCGATAGCCCTCGCTGTTAGCTTGGCGTTGCTCTCTGCTAATGTTACACACCTCTCCTCCAGTGCTTGAATCCGTTGGGCTTGCAGCTCGGCGTGTGATTCCAGTGAGTCCAGTCGCTGGCCATGCCCTGTCACCGTTGACTGTATTTTATCGAGTCTCAGTTCCAGGGCAGCGAATGTTGTTTTGTAGTCGGCTAGCATGCTAGCTCTGTGGTCCTCCAGCATACTAGCTATGCTCGCTAGCGATGCGCTGCTGCCCGTCAGAGAGGCGTCTGCCTCAGACTTTTTAGACGATTTTGTTGCTTTCGACATTTCTACACGACTTTCGGGGTTCTAGTATACGTTGATTCACCTACTGACAGTTGGGGTTCCGAGGGAAAGGGGGGCTCTAAAGGTTATCGCTGCGGGAGCTTGAGTCCGAGCTGCTTTCACATGTTCACCAAAACCGGAAGTCAAGTAAAATAATTTTACAGGCTCCCAGGTAAGTATATTAGGGTTAGGGTTAGGATTAGGATTAGGATTAGGGTCAGGAGAGGCCAGAGTTCGGCGTCCTCCCCTCGAGACAGCTTCAGGAGGAGACACAGACGGCGCTGGCAGGTTAGGTGTGGGGGTGTGGAGAAAAGGCTGGCAAGAGCCAGCCTTTATATGCACTGGCCAGACATGTGCTCCATAACTCCCTCAGCCATCAAGTGTGTCCTCAGACCCTCCCCCTATAGTTTCAGACCCCTCCTTTTCCAAAATCCCGTATCCTGAGGCCTAATTGCCCTTGTTTATTTTCAAAAAATTACACTTACAGTGTTCAAATAAACAATTTTTCCCCCCTTCCTGTGTTTGGGCTCTGTTAATCATGTATACTCTGCCTGGTTGCGCAACAGTTTCGGATCGTATTGTCCTTCATCAGGCTAGACAGAGCATACGGTTACACTAATTTAGGCTTTCTTTCCCCTTTTTAGGCTCACAGGTAAGTAAAATAATTTTACAGGCTCCCAGGTAAGTATATTAGGGTTAGGGTTAGGATTAGGATTAGGGTTTAGGGTCAGGAGAGGCCAGAGTTCGGCGTCCTCCCCTCGAGACAGCTTCAGGAGGAGACACAGACGGCGCTGGCAGGTTAGGTGTGGGGGTGTGGAGAAAAGGCTGGCAAGAGCCAGCCTTTATATGCACTGGCCAGACATGTGCTCCATAACTCCCTCAGCCATCAAGTGTGTCCTCAGACCCTCCCCCTATAGTTTCAGACCCCTCCTTTTCCAAAATCCCGTATCCTGAGGCCTAATTGCCCTTGTTTATTTTCAAAAAATTACACTTACAGTGTTCAAATAAACAATTTTTCCCCCCTTCCTGTGTTTGGGCTCTGTTAATCATGTATACTCTGCCTGGTTGCGCAACAGTTTCGGATCGTATTGTCCTTCATCAGGCTAGACAGAGCATACGGTTACACTAATTTAGGCTTTCTTTCCCCTTTTTAGGCTCACAGGTAAGTAAAATAATTTTACAGGCTCCCAGGTAAGTATATTAGGGTTAGGGTTAGGATTAGGATTAGGATTAGGGTCAGGAGAGGCCAGAGTTCGGCGTCCTCCCCTCGAGACAGCTTCAGGAGGAGACACAGACGGCGCTGGCAGGTTAGGTGTGGGGGTGTGGAGAAAAGGCTGGCAAGAGCCAGCCTTTATATGCACTGGCCAGACATGTGCTCCATAACTCCCTCAGCCATCAAGTGTGTCCTCAGACCCTCCCCCTATAGTTTCAGACCCCTCCTTTTCCAAAATCCCGTATCCTGAGGCCTAATTGCCCTTGTTTATTTTCAAAAAATTACACTTACAGTGTTCAAATAAACAATTTTTCCCCCCTTCCTGTGTTTGGGCTCTGTTAATCATGTATACTCTGCCTGGTTGCGCAACAGTTTCGGATCGTATTGTCCTTCATCAGGCTAGACAGAGCATACGGTTACACTAATTTAGGCTTTCTTTCCCCTTTTTAGGCTCACAGGTAAGTAAAATAATTTTACAGGCTCCCAGGTAAGTATATTAGGGTTAGGGTTAGGATTAGGATTAGGATTAGGGTCAGGAGAGGCCAGAGTTCGGCGTCCTCCCCTCGAGACAGCTTCAGGAGGAGACACAGACGGCGCTGGCAGGTTAGGTGTGGGGGTGTGGAGAAAAGGCTGGCAAGAGCCAGCCTTTATATGCACTGGCCAGACATGTGCTCCATAACTCCCTCAGCCATCAAGTGTGTCCTCAGACCCTCCCCCTATAGTTTCAGACCCCTCCTTTTCCAAAATCCCGTATCCTGAGGCCTAATTGCCCTTGTTTATTTTCAAAAAATTACACTTACAGTGTTCAAATAAACAATTTTTCCCCCCTTCCTGTGTTTGGGCTCTGTTAATCATGTATACTCTGCCTGGTTGCGCAACAGTTTCGGATCGTATTGTCCTTCATCAGGCTAGACAGAGCATACGGTTACACTAATTTAGGCTTTCTTTCCCCTTTTTAGGCTCACAGGTAAGTAAAATAATTTTACAGGCTCCCAGGTAAGTATATTAGGGTTAGGGTTAGGATTAGGATTAGGATTAGGGTCAGGAGAGGCCAGAGTTCGGCGTCCTCCCCTCGAGACAGCTTCAGGAGGAGACACAGACGGCGCTGGCAGGTTAGGTGTGGGGGTGTGGAGAAAAGGCTGGCAAGAGCCAGCCTTTATATGCACTGGCCAGACATGTGCTCCATAACTCCCTCAGCCATCAAGTGTGTCCTCAGACCCTCCCCCTATAGTTTCAGACCCCTCCTTTTCCAAAATCCCGTATCCTGAGGCCTAATTGCCCTTGTTTATTTTCAAAAAATTACACTTACAGTGTTCAAATAAACAATTTTTCCCCCCTTCCTGTGTTTGGGCTCTGTTAATCATGTATACTCTGCCTGGTTGCGCAACAGTTTCGGATCGTATTGTCCTTCATCAGGCTAGACAGAGCATACGGTTACACTAATTTAGGCTTTCTTTCCCCTTTTTAGGCTCACAGGTAAGTAAAATAATTTTACAGGCTCCCAGGTAAGTATATTAGGGTTAGGGTTAGGATTAGGATTAGGATTAGGGTCAGGAGAGGCCAGAGTTCGGCGTCCTCCCCTCGAGACAGCTTCAGGAGGAGACACAGACGGCGCTGGCAGGTTAGGTGTGGGGGTGTGGAGAAAAGGCTGGCAAGAGCCAGCCTTTATATGCACTGGCCAGACATGTGCTCCATAACTCCCTCAGCCATCAAGTGTGTCCTCAGACCCTCCCCCTATAGTTTCAGACCCCTCCTTTTCCAAAATCCCGTATCCTGAGGCCTAATTGCCCTTGTTTATTTTCAAAAAATTACACTTACAGTGTTCAAATAAACAATTTTTCCCCCCTTCCTGTGTTTGGGCTCTGTTAATCATGTATACTCTGCCTGGTTGCGCAACAGTTTCGGATCGTATTGTCCTTCATCAGGCTAGACAGAGCATACGGTTACACTAATTTAGGCTTTCTTTCCCCTTTTTAGGCTCACAGGTAAGTAAAATAATTTTACAGGCTCCCAGGTAAGTATATTAGGGTTAGGGTTAGGATTAGGATTAGGATTAGGGTCAGGAGAGGCCAGAGTTCGGCGTCCTCCCCTCGAGACAGCTTCAGGAGGAGACACAGACGGCGCTGGCAGGTTAGGTGTGGGGGTGTGGAGAAAAGGCTGGCAAGAGCCAGCCTTTATATGCACTGGCCAGACATGTGCTCCATAACTCCCTCAGCCATCAAGTGTGTCCTCAGACCCTCCCCCTATAGTTTCAGACCCCTCCTTTTCCAAAATCCCGTATCCTGAGGCCTAATTGCCCTTGTTTATTTTCAAAAAATTACACTTACAGTGTTCAAATAAACAATTTTTCCCCCCTTCCTGTGTTTGGGCTCTGTTAATCATGTATACTCTGCCTGGTTGCGCAACAGTTTCGGATCGTATTGTCCTTCATCAGGCTAGACAGAGCATACGGTTACACTAATTTAGGCTTTCTTTCCCCTTTTTAGGCTCACAGGTAAGTAAAATAATTTTACAGGCTCCCAGGTAAGTATATTAGGGTTAGGGTTAGGATTAGGATTAGGATTAGGGTCAGGAGAGGCCAGAGTTCGGCGTCCTCCCCTCGAGACAGCTTCAGGAGGAGACACAGACGGCGCTGGCAGGTTAGGTGTGGGGGTGTGGAGAAAAGGCTGGCAAGAGCCAGCCTTTATATGCACTGGCCAGACATGTGCTCCATAACTCCCTCAGCCATCAAGTGTGTCCTCAGACCCTCCCCCTATAGTTTCAGACCCCTCCTTTTCCAAAATCCCGTATCCTGAGGCCTAATTGCCCTTGTTTATTTTCAAAAAATTACACTTACAGTGTTCAAATAAACAATTTTTCCCCCCTTCCTGTGTTTGGGCTCTGTTAATCATGTATACTCTGCCTGGTTGCGCAACAGTTTCGGATCGTATTGTCCTTCATCAGGCTAGACAGAGCATACGGTTACACTAATTTAGGCTTTCTTTCCCCTTTTTAGGCTCACAGGTAAGTAAAATAATTTTACAGGCTCCCAGGTAAGTATATTAGGGTTAGGGTTAGGATTAGGATTAGGATTAGGGTCAGGAGAGGCCAGAGTTCGGCGTCCTCCCCTCGAGACAGCTTCAGGAGGAGACACAGACGGCGCTGGCAGGTTAGGTGTGGGGGTGTGGAGAAAAGGCTGGCAAGAGCCAGCCTTTATATGCACTGGCCAGACATGTGCTCCATAACTCCCTCAGCCATCAAGTGTGTCCTCAGACCCTCCCCCTATAGTTTCAGACCCCTCCTTTTCCAAAATCCCGTATCCTGAGGCCTAATTGCCCTTGTTTATTTTCAAAAAATTACACTTACAGTGTTCAAATAAACAATTTTTCCCCCCTTCCTGTGTTTGGGCTCTGTTAATCATGTATACTCTGCCTGGTTGCGCAACAGTTTCGGATCGTATTGTCCTTCATCAGGCTAGACAGAGCATACGGTTACACTAATTTAGGCTTTCTTTCCCCTTTTTAGGCTCACAGGTAAGTAAAATAATTTTACAGGCTCCCAGGTAAGTATATTAGGGTTAGGGTTAGGATTAGGATTAGGATTAGGGTCAGGAGAGGCCAGAGTTCGGCGTCCTCCCCTCGAGACAGCTTCAGGAGGAGACACAGACGGCGCTGGCAGGTTAGGTGTGGGGGTGTGGAGAAAAGGCTGGCAAGAGCCAGCCTTTATATGCACTGGCCAGACATGTGCTCCATAACTCCCTCAGCCATCAAGTGTGTCCTCAGACCCTCCCCCTATAGTTTCAGACCCCTCCTTTTCCAAAATCCCGTATCCTGAGGCCTAATTGCCCTTGTTTATTTTCAAAAAATTACACTTACAGTGTTCAAATAAACAATTTTTCCCCCCTTCCTGTGTTTGGGCTCTGTTAATCATGTATACTCTGCCTGGTTGCGCAACAGTTTCGGATCGTATTGTCCTTCATCAGGCTAGACAGAGCATACGGTTACACTAATTTAGGCTTTCTTTCCCCTTTTTAGGCTCACAGGTAAGTAAAATAATTTTACAGGCTCCCAGGTAAGTATATTAGGGTTAGGGTTAGGATTAGGATTAGGATTAGGGTCAGGAGAGGCCAGAGTTCGGCGTCCTCCCCTCGAGACAGCTTCAGGAGGAGACACAGACGGCGCTGGCAGGTTAGGTGTGGGGGTGTGGAGAAAAGGCTGGCAAGAGCCAGCCTTTATATGCACTGGCCAGACATGTGCTCCATAACTCCCTCAGCCATCAAGTGTGTCCTCAGACCCTCCCCCTATAGTTTCAGACCCCTCCTTTTCCAAAATCCCGTATCCTGAGGCCTAATTGCCCTTGTTTATTTTCAAAAAATTACACTTACAGTGTTCAAATAAACAATTTTTCCCCCCTTCCTGTGTTTGGGCTCTGTTAATCATGTATACTCTGCCTGGTTGCGCAACAGTTTCGGATCGTATTGTCCTTCATCAGGCTAGACAGAGCATACGGTTACACTAATTTAGGCTTTCTTTCCCCTTTTTAGGCTCACAGGTAAGTAAAATAATTTTACAGGCTCCCAGGTAAGTATATTAGGGTTAGGGTTAGGATTAGGATTAGGATTAGGGTCAGGAGAGGCCAGAGTTCGGCGTCCTCCCCTCGAGACAGCTTCAGGAGGAGACACAGACGGCGCTGGCAGGTTAGGTGTGGGGGTGTGGAGAAAAGGCTGGCAAGAGCCAGCCTTTATATGCACTGGCCAGACATGTGCTCCATAACTCCCTCAGCCATCAAGTGTGTCCTCAGACCCTCCCCCTATAGTTTCAGACCCCTCCTTTTCCAAAATCCCGTATCCTGAGGCCTAATTGCCCTTGTTTATTTTCAAAAAATTACACTTACAGTGTTCAAATAAACAATTTTTCCCCCCTTCCTGTGTTTGGGCTCTGTTAATCATGTATACTCTGCCTGGTTGCGCAACAGTTTCGGATCGTATTGTCCTTCATCAGGCTAGACAGAGCATACGGTTACACTAATTTAGGCTTTCTTTCCCCTTTTTAGGCTCACAGGTAAGTAAAATAATTTTACAGGCTCCCAGGTAAGTATATTAGGGTTAGGGTTAGGATTAGGATTAGGATTAGGGTCAGGAGAGGCCAGAGTTCGGCGTCCTCCCCTCGAGACAGCTTCAGGAGGAGACACAGACGGCGCTGGCAGGTTAGGTGTGGGGGTGTGGAGAAAAGGCTGGCAAGAGCCAGCCTTTATATGCACTGGCCAGACATGTGCTCCATAACTCCCTCAGCCATCAAGTGTGTCCTCAGACCCTCCCCCTATAGTTTCAGACCCCTCCTTTTCCAAAATCCCGTATCCTGAGGCCTAATTGCCCTTGTTTATTTTCAAAAAATTACACTTACAGTGTTCAAATAAACAATTTTTCCCCCCTTCCTGTGTTTGGGCTCTGTTAATCATGTATACTCTGCCTGGTTGCGCAACAGTTTCGGATCGTATTGTCCTTCATCAGGCTAGACAGAGCATACGGTTACACTAATTTAGGCTTTCTTTCCCCTTTTTAGGCTCACAGGTAAGTAAAATAATTTTACAGGCTCCCAGGTAAGTATATTAGGGTTAGGGTTAGGATTAGGATTAGGATTAGGGTCAGGAGAGGCCAGAGTTCGGCGTCCTCCCCTCGAGACAGCTTCAGGAGGAGACACAGACGGCGCTGGCAGGTTAGGTGTGGGGGTGTGGAGAAAAGGCTGGCAAGAGCCAGCCTTTATATGCACTGGCCAGACATGTGCTCCATAACTCCCTCAGCCATCAAGTGTGTCCTCAGACCCTCCCCCTATAGTTTCAGACCCCTCCTTTTCCAAAATCCCGTATCCTGAGGCCTAATTGCCCTTGTTTATTTTCAAAAAATTACACTTACAGTGTTCAAATAAACAATTTTTCCCCCCTTCCTGTGTTTGGGCTCTGTTAATCATGTATACTCTGCCTGGTTGCGCAACAGTTTCGGATCGTATTGTCCTTCATCAGGCTAGACAGAGCATACGGTTACACTAATTTAGGCTTTCTTTCCCCTTTTTAGGCTCACAGGTAAGTAAAATAATTTTACAGGCTCCCAGGTAAGTATATTAGGGTTAGGGTTAGGATTAGGATTAGGATTAGGGTCAGGAGAGGCCAGAGTTCGGCGTCCTCCCCTCGAGACAGCTTCAGGAGGAGACACAGACGGCGCTGGCAGGTTAGGTGTGGGGGTGTGGAGAAAAGGCTGGCAAGAGCCAGCCTTTATATGCACTGGCCAGACATGTGCTCCATAACTCCCTCAGCCATCAAGTGTGTCCTCAGACCCTCCCCCTATAGTTTCAGACCCCTCCTTTTCCAAAATCCCGTATCCTGAGGCCTAATTGCCCTTGTTTATTTTCAAAAAATTACACTTACAGTGTTCAAATAAACAATTTTTCCCCCCTTCCTGTGTTTGGGCTCTGTTAATCATGTATACTCTGCCTGGTTGCGCAACAGTTTCGGATCGTATTGTCCTTCATCAGGCTAGACAGAGCATACGGTTACACTAATTTAGGCTTTCTTTCCCCTTTTTAGGCTCACAGGTAAGTAAAATAATTTTACAGGCTCCCAGGTAAGTATATTAGGGTTAGGGTTAGGATTAGGATTAGGATTAGGGTCAGGAGAGGCCAGAGTTCGGCGTCCTCCCCTCGAGACAGCTTCAGGAGGAGACACAGACGGCGCTGGCAGGTTAGGTGTGGGGGTGTGGAGAAAAGGCTGGCAAGAGCCAGCCTTTATATGCACTGGCCAGACATGTGCTCCATAACTCCCTCAGCCATCAAGTGTGTCCTCAGACCCTCCCCCTATAGTTTCAGACCCCTCCTTTTCCAAAATCCCGTATCCTGAGGCCTAATTGCCCTTGTTTATTTTCAAAAAATTACACTTACAGTGTTCAAATAAACAATTTTTCCCCCCTTCCTGTGTTTGGGCTCTGTTAATCATGTATACTCTGCCTGGTTGCGCAACAGTTTCGGATCGTATTGTCCTTCATCAGGCTAGACAGAGCATACGGTTACACTAATTTAGGCTTTCTTTCCCCTTTTTAGGCTCACAGGTAAGTAAAATAATTTTACAGGCTCCCAGGTAAGTATATTAGGGTTAGGGTTAGGATTAGGATTAGGATTAGGGTCAGGAGAGGCCAGAGTTCGGCGTCCTCCCCTCGAGACAGCTTCAGGAGGAGACACAGACGGCGCTGGCAGGTTAGGTGTGGGGGTGTGGAGAAAAGGCTGGCAAGAGCCAGCCTTTATATGCACTGGCCAGACATGTGCTCCATAACTCCCTCAGCCATCAAGTGTGTCCTCAGACCCTCCCCCTATAGTTTCAGACCCCTCCTTTTCCAAAATCCCGTATCCTGAGGCCTAATTGCCCTTGTTTATTTTCAAAAAATTACACTTACAGTGTTCAAATAAACAATTTTTCCCCCCTTCCTGTGTTTGGGCTCTGTTAATCATGTATACTCTGCCTGGTTGCGCAACAGTTTCGGATCGTATTGTCCTTCATCAGGCTAGACAGAGCATACGGTTACACTAATTTAGGCTTTCTTTCCCCTTTTTAGGCTCACAGGTAAGTAAAATAATTTTACAGGCTCCCAGGTAAGTATATTAGGGTTAGGGTTAGGATTAGGATTAGGATTAGGGTCAGGAGAGGCCAGAGTTCGGCGTCCTCCCCTCGAGACAGCTTCAGGAGGAGACACAGACGGCGCTGGCAGGTTAGGTGTGGGGGTGTGGAGAAAAGGCTGGCAAGAGCCAGCCTTTATATGCACTGGCCAGACATGTGCTCCATAACTCCCTCAGCCATCAAGTGTGTCCTCAGACCCTCCCCCTATAGTTTCAGACCCCTCCTTTTCCAAAATCCCGTATCCTGAGGCCTAATTGCCCTTGTTTATTTTCAAAAAATTACACTTACAGTGTTCAAATAAACAATTTTTCCCCCCTTCCTGTGTTTGGGCTCTGTTAATCATGTATACTCTGCCTGGTTGCGCAACAGTTTCGGATCGTATTGTCCTTCATCAGGCTAGACAGAGCATACGGTTACACTAATTTAGGCTTTCTTTCCCCTTTTTAGGCTCACAGGTAAGTAAAATAATTTTACAGGCTCCCAGGTAAGTATATTAGGGTTAGGGTTAGGATTAGGATTAGGATTAGGGTCAGGAGAGGCCAGAGTTCGGCGTCCTCCCCTCGAGACAGCTTCAGGAGGAGACACAGACGGCGCTGGCAGGTTAGGTGTGGGGGTGTGGAGAAAAGGCTGGCAAGAGCCAGCCTTTATATGCACTGGCCAGACATGTGCTCCATAACTCCCTCAGCCATCAAGTGTGTCCTCAGACCCTCCCCCTATAGTTTCAGACCCCTCCTTTTCCAAAATCCCGTATCCTGAGGCCTAATTGCCCTTGTTTATTTTCAAAAAATTACACTTACAGTGTTCAAATAAACAATTTTTCCCCCCTTCCTGTGTTTGGGCTCTGTTAATCATGTATACTCTGCCTGGTTGCGCAACAGTTTCGGATCGTATTGTCCTTCATCAGGCTAGACAGAGCATACGGTTACACTAATTTAGGCTTTCTTTCCCCTTTTTAGGCTCACAGGTAAGTAAAATAATTTTACAGGCTCCCAGGTAAGTATATTAGGGTTAGGGTTAGGATTAGGATTAGGATTAGGGTCAGGAGAGGCCAGAGTTCGGCGTCCTCCCCTCGAGACAGCTTCAGGAGGAGACACAGACGGCGCTGGCAGGTTAGGTGTGGGGGTGTGGAGAAAAGGCTGGCAAGAGCCAGCCTTTATATGCACTGGCCAGACATGTGCTCCATAACTCCCTCAGCCATCAAGTGTGTCCTCAGACCCTCCCCCTATAGTTTCAGACCCCTCCTTTTCCAAAATCCCGTATCCTGAGGCCTAATTGCCCTTGTTTATTTTCAAAAAATTACACTTACAGTGTTCAAATAAACAATTTTTCCCCCCTTCCTGTGTTTGGGCTCTGTTAATCATGTATACTCTGCCTGGTTGCGCAACAGTTTCGGATCGTATTGTCCTTCATCAGGCTAGACAGAGCATACGGTTACACTAATTTAGGCTTTCTTTCCCCTTTTTAGGCTCACAGGTAAGTAAAATAATTTTACAGGCTCCCAGGTAAGTATATTAGGGTTAGGGTTAGGATTAGGATTAGGATTAGGGTCAGGAGAGGCCAGAGTTCGGCGTCCTCCCCTCGAGACAGCTTCAGGAGGAGACACAGACGGCGCTGGCAGGTTAGGTGTGGGGGTGTGGAGAAAAGGCTGGCAAGAGCCAGCCTTTATATGCACTGGCCAGACATGTGCTCCATAACTCCCTCAGCCATCAAGTGTGTCCTCAGACCCTCCCCCTATAGTTTCAGACCCCTCCTTTTCCAAAATCCCGTATCCTGAGGCCTAATTGCCCTTGTTTATTTTCAAAAAATTACACTTACAGTGTTCAAATAAACAATTTTTCCCCCCTTCCTGTGTTTGGGCTCTGTTAATCATGTATACTCTGCCTGGTTGCGCAACAGTTTCGGATCGTATTGTCCTTCATCAGGCTAGACAGAGCATACGGTTACACTAATTTAGGCTTTCTTTCCCCTTTTTAGGCTCACAGGTAAGTAAAATAATTTTACAGGCTCCCAGGTAAGTATATTAGGGTTAGGGTTAGGATTAGGATTAGGATTAGGGTCAGGAGAGGCCAGAGTTCGGCGTCCTCCCCTCGAGACAGCTTCAGGAGGAGACACAGACGGCGCTGGCAGGTTAGGTGTGGGGGTGTGGAGAAAAGGCTGGCAAGAGCCAGCCTTTATATGCACTGGCCAGACATGTGCTCCATAACTCCCTCAGCCATCAAGTGTGTCCTCAGACCCTCCCCCTATAGTTTCAGACCCCTCCTTTTCCAAAATCCCGTATCCTGAGGCCTAATTGCCCTTGTTTATTTTCAAAAAATTACACTTACAGTGTTCAAATAAACAATTTTTCCCCCCTTCCTGTGTTTGGGCTCTGTTAATCATGTATACTCTGCCTGGTTGCGCAACAGTTTCGGATCGTATTGTCCTTCATCAGGCTAGACAGAGCATACGGTTACACTAATTTAGGCTTCTTTCCCCTTTTTAGGCTCACAGGTAAGTAAAATAATTTTACAGGCTCCCAGGTAAGTATATTAGGGTTAGGGTTAGGATTAGGATTAGGATTAGGGTCAGGAGAGGCCAGAGTTCGGCGTCCTCCCCTCGAGACAGCTTCAGGAGGAGACACAGACGGCGCTGGCAGGTTAGGTGTGGGGGTGTGGAGAAAAGGCTGGCAAGAGCCAGCCTTTATATGCACTGGCCAGACATGTGCTCCATAACTCCCTCAGCCATCAAGTGTGTCCTCAGACCTCCCCCTATAGTTTCAGACCCCTCCTTTTCCAAAATCCCGTATCCTGAGGCCTAATTGCCCTTGTTTATTTTCAAAAAATTACACTTACAGTGTTCAAATAAACAATTTTTCCCCCCTTCCTGTGTTTGGGCTCTGTTAATCATGTATACTCTGCCTGGTTGCGCAACAGTTTCGGATCGTATTGTCCTTCATCAGGCTAGACAGAGCATACGGTTACACTAATTTAGGCTTTCTTTCCCCCTTTTTAGGCTCACAGGTAAGTAAAATAATTTTACAGGCTCCCAGGTAAGTATATTAGGGTTAGGGTTAGGATTAGGATTAGGATTAGGGTCAGGAGAGGCCAGAGTTCGGCGTCCTCCCCTCGAGACAGCTTCAGGAGGAGACACAGACGGCGCTGGCAGGTTAGGTGTGGGGGTGTGGAGAAAAGGCTGGCAAGAGCCAGCCTTTATATGCACTGGCCAGACATGTGCTCCATAACTCCCTCAGCCATCAAGTGTGTCCTCAGACCCTCCCCCCTATAGTTTCAGACCCCTCCTTTTCCAAAATCCCGTATCCTGAGGCCTAATTGCCCTTGTTTATTTTCAAAAAATTACACTTACAGTGTTCAAATAAACAATTTTTCCCCCCTTCCTGTGTTTGGGCTCTGTTAATCATGTATACTCTGCCTGGTTGCGCAACAGTTTCGGATCGTATTGTCCTTCATCAGGCTAGACAGAGCATACGGTTACACTAATTTAGGCTTTCTTTCCCCTTTTTAGGCTCACAGGTAAGTAAAATAATTTTACAGGCTCCCAGGTAAGTATATTAGGGTTAGGGTTAGGATTAGGATTAGGATTAGGGTCAGGAGAGGCCAGAGTTCGGCGTCCTCCCCTCGAGACAGCTTCAGGAGGAGACACAGACGGCGCTGGCAGGTTAGGTGTGGGGGTGTGGAGAAAAGGCTGGCAAGAGCCAGCCTTTATATGCACTGGCCAGACATGTGCTCCATAACTCCCTCAGCCATCAAGTGTGTCCTCAGACCCTCCCCCTATAGTTTCAGACCCCTCCTTTTCCAAAATCCCGTATCCTGAGGCCTAATTGCCCTTGTTTATTTTCAAAAAATTACACTTACAGTGTTCAAATAAACAATTTTTCCCCCCTTCCTGTGTTTGGGCTCTGTTAATCATGTATACTCTGCCTGGTTGCGCAACAGTTTCGGATCGTATTGTCCTTCATCAGGCTAGACAGAGCATACGGTTACACTAATTTAGGCTTTCTTTCCCCTTTTTAGGCTCACAGGTAAGTAAAATAATTTTACAGGCTCCCAGGTAAGTATATTAGGGTTAGGGTTAGGATTAGGATTAGGATTAGGGTCAGGAGAGGCCAGAGTTCGGCGTCCTCCCCTCGAGACAGCTTCAGGAGGAGACACAGACGGCGCTGGCAGGTTAGGTGTGGGGGTGTGGAGAAAAGGCTGGCAAGAGCCAGCCTTTATATGCACTGGCCAGACATGTGCTCCATAACTCCCTCAGCCATCAAGTGTGTCCTCAGACCCTCCCCCTATAGTTTCAGACCCCTCCTTTTCCAAAATCCCGTATCCTGAGGCCTAATTGCCCTTGTTTATTTTCAAAAAATTACACTTACAGTGTTCAAATAAACAATTTTTCCCCCCTTCCTGTGTTTGGGCTCTGTTAATCATGTATACTCTGCCTGGTTGCGCAACAGTTTCGGATCGTATTGTCCTTCATCAGGCTAGACAGAGCATACGGTTACACTAATTTAGGCTTTCTTTCCCCTTTTTAGGCTCACAGGTAAGTAAAATAATTTTACAGGCTCCCAGGTAAGTATATTAGGGTTAGGGTTAGGATTAGGATTAGGATTAGGGTCAGGAGAGGCCAGAGTTCGGCGTCCTCCCCTCGAGACAGCTTCAGGAGGAGACACAGACGGCGCTGGCAGGTTAGGTGTGGGGGTGTGGAGAAAAGGCTGGCAAGAGCCAGCCTTTATATGCACTGGCCAGACATGTGCTCCATAACTCCCTCAGCCATCAAGTGTGTCCTCAGACCCTCCCCCTATAGTTTCAGACCCCTCCTTTTCCAAAATCCCGTATCCTGAGGCCTAATTGCCCTTGTTTATTTTCAAAAAATTACACTTACAGTGTTCAAATAAACAATTTTTCCCCCCTTCCTGTGTTTGGGCTCTGTTAATCATGTATACTCTGCCTGGTTGCGCAACAGTTTCGGATCGTATTGTCCTTCATCAGGCTAGACAGAGCATACGGTTACACTAATTTAGGCTTTCTTTCCCCTTTTTAGGCTCACAGGTAAGTAAAATAATTTTACAGGCTCCCAGGTAAGTATATTAGGGTTAGGGTTAGGATTAGGATTAGGATTAGGGTCAGGAGAGGCCAGAGTTCGGCGTCCTCCCCTCGAGACAGCTTCAGGAGGAGACACAGACGGCGCTGGCAGGTTAGGTGTGGGGGTGTGGAGAAAAGGCTGGCAAGAGCCAGCCTTTATATGCACTGGCCAGACATGTGCTCCATAACTCCCTCAGCCATCAAGTGTGTCCTCAGACCCTCCCCCTATAGTTTCAGACCCCTCCTTTTCCAAAATCCCGTATCCTGAGGCCTAATTGCCCTTGTTTATTTTCAAAAAATTACACTTACAGTGTTCAAATAAACAATTTTTCCCCCCTTCCTGTGTTTGGGCTCTGTTAATCATGTATACTCTGCCTGGTTGCGCAACAGTTTCGGATCGTATTGTCCTTCATCAGGCTAGACAGAGCATACGGTTACACTAATTTAGGCTTTCTTTCCCCTTTTTAGGCTCACAGGTAAGTAAAATAATTTTACAGGCTCCCAGGTAAGTATATTAGGGTTAGGGTTAGGATTAGGATTAGGATTAGGGTCAGGAGAGGCCAGAGTTCGGCGTCCTCCCCTCGAGACAGCTTCAGGAGGAGACACAGACGGCGCTGGCAGGTTAGGTGTGGGGGTGTGGAGAAAAGGCTGGCAAGAGCCAGCCTTTATATGCACTGGCCAGACATGTGCTCCATAACTCCCTCAGCCATCAAGTGTGTCCTCAGACCCTCCCCCTATAGTTTCAGACCCCTCCTTTTCCAAAATCCCGTATCCTGAGGCCTAATTGCCCTTGTTTATTTTCAAAAAATTACACTTACAGTGTTCAAATAAACAATTTTTCCCCCCTTCCTGTGTTTGGGCTCTGTTAATCATGTATACTCTGCCTGGTTGCGCAACAGTTTCGGATCGTATTGTCCTTCATCAGGCTAGACAGAGCATACGGTTACACTAATTTAGGCTTTCTTTCCCCTTTTTAGGCTCACAGGTAAGTAAAATAATTTTACAGGCTCCCAGGTAAGTATATTAGGGTTAGGGTTAGGATTAGGATTAGGATTAGGGTCAGGAGAGGCCAGAGTTCGGCGTCCTCCCCTCGAGACAGCTTCAGGAGGAGACACAGACGGCGCTGGCAGGTTAGGTGTGGGGGTGTGGAGAAAAGGCTGGCAAGAGCCAGCCTTTATATGCACTGGCCAGACATGTGCTCCATAACTCCCTCAGCCATCAAGTGTGTCCTCAGACCCTCCCCCTATAGTTTCAGACCCCTCCTTTTCCAAAATCCCGTATCCTGAGGCCTAATTGCCCTTGTTTATTTTCAAAAAATTACACTTACAGTGTTCAAATAAACAATTTTTCCCCCCTTCCTGTGTTTGGGCTCTGTTAATCATGTATACTCTGCCTGGTTGCGCAACAGTTTCGGATCGTATTGTCCTTCATCAGGCTAGACAGAGCATACGGTTACACTAATTTAGGCTTTCTTTCCCCTTTTTAGGCTCACAGGTAAGTAAAATAATTTTACAGGCTCCCAGGTAAGTATATTAGGGTTAGGGTTAGGATTAGGATTAGGATTAGGGTCAGGAGAGGCCAGAGTTCGGCGTCCTCCCCTCGAGACAGCTTCAGGAGGAGACACAGACGGCGCTGGCAGGTTAGGTGTGGGGGTGTGGAGAAAAGGCTGGCAAGAGCCAGCCTTTATATGCACTGGCCAGACATGTGCTCCATAACTCCCTCAGCCATCAAGTGTGTCCTCAGACCCTCCCCCTATAGTTTCAGACCCCTCCTTTTCCAAAATCCCGTATCCTGAGGCCTAATTGCCCTTGTTTATTTTCAAAAAATTACACTTACAGTGTTCAAATAAACAATTTTTCCCCCCTTCCTGTGTTTGGGCTCTGTTAATCATGTATACTCTGCCTGGTTGCGCAACAGTTTCGGATCGTATTGTCCTTCATCAGGCTAGACAGAGCATACGGTTACACTAATTTAGGCTTTCTTTCCCCTTTTTAGGCTCACAGGTAAGTAAAATAATTTTACAGGCTCCCAGGTAAGTATATTAGGGTTAGGGTTAGGATTAGGATTAGGATTAGGGTCAGGAGAGGCCAGAGTTCGGCGTCCTCCCCTCGAGACAGCTTCAGGAGGAGACACAGACGGCGCTGGCAGGTTAGGTGTGGGGGTGTGGAGAAAAGGCTGGCAAGAGCCAGCCTTTATATGCACTGGCCAGACATGTGCTCCATAACTCCCTCAGCCATCAAGTGTGTCCTCAGACCCTCCCCCTATAGTTTCAGACCCCTCCTTTTCCAAAATCCCGTATCCTGAGGCCTAATTGCCCTTGTTTATTTTCAAAAAATTACACTTACAGTGTTCAAATAAACAATTTTTCCCCCCTTCCTGTGTTTGGGCTCTGTTAATCATGTATACTCTGCCTGGTTGCGCAACAGTTTCGGATCGTATTGTCCTTCATCAGGCTAGACAGAGCATACGGTTACACTAATTTAGGCTTTCTTTCCCCTTTTTAGGCTCACAGGTAAGTAAAATAATTTTACAGGCTCCCAGGTAAGTATATTAGGGTTAGGGTTAGGATTAGGATTAGGATTAGGGTCAGGAGAGGCCAGAGTTCGGCGTCCTCCCCTCGAGACAGCTTCAGGAGGAGACACAGACGGCGCTGGCAGGTTAGGTGTGGGGGTGTGGAGAAAAGGCTGGCAAGAGCCAGCCTTTATATGCACTGGCCAGACATGTGCTCCATAACTCCCTCAGCCATCAAGTGTGTCCTCAGACCCTCCCCCTATAGTTTCAGACCCCTCCTTTTCCAAAATCCCGTATCCTGAGGCCTAATTGCCCTTGTTTATTTTCAAAAAATTACACTTACAGTGTTCAAATAAACAATTTTTCCCCCCTTCCTGTGTTTGGGCTCTGTTAATCATGTATACTCTGCCTGGTTGCGCAACAGTTTCGGATCGTATTGTCCTTCATCAGGCTAGACAGAGCATACGGTTACACTAATTTAGGCTTTCTTTCCCCTTTTTAGGCTCACAGGTAAGTAAAATAATTTTACAGGCTCCCAGGTAAGTATATTAGGGTTAGGGTTAGGATTAGGATTAGGATTAGGGTCAGGAGAGGCCAGAGTTCGGCGTCCTCCCCTCGAGACAGCTTCAGGAGGAGACACAGACGGCGCTGGCAGGTTAGGTGTGGGGGTGTGGAGAAAAGGCTGGCAAGAGCCAGCCTTTATATGCACTGGCCAGACATGTGCTCCATAACTCCCTCAGCCATCAAGTGTGTCCTCAGACCCTCCCCCTATAGTTTCAGACCCCTCCTTTTCCAAAATCCCGTATCCTGAGGCCTAATTGCCCTTGTTTATTTTCAAAAAATTACACTTACAGTGTTCAAATAAACAATTTTTCCCCCCTTCCTGTGTTTGGGCTCTGTTAATCATGTATACTCTGCCTGGTTGCGCAACAGTTTCGGATCGTATTGTCCTTCATCAGGCTAGACAGAGCATACGGTTACACTAATTTAGGCTTTCTTTCCCCTTTTTAGGCTCACAGGTAAGTAAAATAATTTTACAGGCTCCCAGGTAAGTATATTAGGGTTAGGGTTAGGATTAGGATTAGGATTAGGGTCAGGAGAGGCCAGAGTTCGGCGTCCTCCCCTCGAGACAGCTTCAGGAGGAGACACAGACGGCGCTGGCAGGTTAGGTGTGGGGGTGTGGAGAAAAGGCTGGCAAGAGCCAGCCTTTATATGCACTGGCCAGACATGTGCTCCATAACTCCCTCAGCCATCAAGTGTGTCCTCAGACCCTCCCCCTATAGTTTCAGACCCCTCCTTTTCCAAAATCCCGTATCCTGAGGCCTAATTGCCCTTGTTTATTTTCAAAAAATTACACTTACAGTGTTCAAATAAACAATTTTTCCCCCCTTCCTGTGTTTGGGCTCTGTTAATCATGTATACTCTGCCTGGTTGCGCAACAGTTTCGGATCGTATTGTCCTTCATCAGGCTAGACAGAGCATACGGTTACACTAATTTAGGCTTTCTTTCCCCTTTTTAGGCTCACAGGTAAGTAAAATAATTTTACAGGCTCCCAGGTAAGTATATTAGGGTTAGGGTTAGGATTAGGATTAGGATTAGGGTCAGGAGAGGCCAGAGTTCGGCGTCCTCCCCTCGAGACAGCTTCAGGAGGAGACACAGACGGCGCTGGCAGGTTAGGTGTGGGGGTGTGGAGAAAAGGCTGGCAAGAGCCAGCCTTTATATGCACTGGCCAGACATGTGCTCCATAACTCCCTCAGCCATCAAGTGTGTCCTCAGACCCTCCCCCTATAGTTTCAGACCCCTCCTTTTCCAAAATCCCGTATCCTGAGGCCTAATTGCCCTTGTTTATTTTCAAAAAATTACACTTACAGTGTTCAAATAAACAATTTTTCCCCCCTTCCTGTGTTTGGGCTCTGTTAATCATGTATACTCTGCCTGGTTGCGCAACAGTTTCGGATCGTATTGTCCTTCATCAGGCTAGACAGAGCATACGGTTACACTAATTTAGGCTTTCTTTCCCCTTTTTAGGCTCACAGGTAAGTAAAATAATTTTACAGGCTCCCAGGTAAGTATATTAGGGTTAGGGTTAGGATTAGGATTAGGATTAGGGTCAGGAGAGGCCAGAGTTCGGCGTCCTCCCCTCGAGACAGCTTCAGGAGGAGACACAGACGGCGCTGGCAGGTTAGGTGTGGGGGTGTGGAGAAAAGGCTGGCAAGAGCCAGCCTTTATATGCACTGGCCAGACATGTGCTCCATAACTCCCTCAGCCATCAAGTGTGTCCTCAGACCCTCCCCCTATAGTTTCAGACCCCTCCTTTTCCAAAATCCCGTATCCTGAGGCCTAATTGCCCTTGTTTATTTTCAAAAAATTACACTTACAGTGTTCAAATAAACAATTTTTCCCCCCTTCCTGTGTTTGGGCTCTGTTAATCATGTATACTCTGCCTGGTTGCGCAACAGTTTCGGATCGTATTGTCCTTCATCAGGCTAGACAGAGCATACGGTTACACTAATTTAGGCTTTCTTTCCCCTTTTTAGGCTCACAGGTAAGTAAAATAATTTTACAGGCTCCCAGGTAAGTATATTAGGGTTAGGGTTAGGATTAGGATTAGGATTAGGGTCAGGAGAGGCCAGAGTTCGGCGTCCTCCCCTCGAGACAGCTTCAGGAGGAGACACAGACGGCGCTGGCAGGTTAGGTGTGGGGGTGTGGAGAAAAGGCTGGCAAGAGCCAGCCTTTATATGCACTGGCCAGACATGTGCTCCATAACTCCCTCAGCCATCAAGTGTGTCCTCAGACCCTCCCCCTATAGTTTCAGACCCCTCCTTTTCCAAAATCCCGTATCCTGAGGCCTAATTGCCCTTGTTTATTTTCAAAAAATTACACTTACAGTGTTCAAATAAACAATTTTTCCCCCCTTCCTGTGTTTGGGCTCTGTTAATCATGTATACTCTGCCTGGTTGCGCAACAGTTTCGGATCGTATTGTCCTTCATCAGGCTAGACAGAGCATACGGTTACACTAATTTAGGCTTTCTTTCCCCTTTTTAGGCTCACAGGTAAGTAAAATAATTTTACAGGCTCCCAGGTAAGTATATTAGGGTTAGGGTTAGGATTAGGATTAGGATTAGGGTCAGGAGAGGCCAGAGTTCGGCGTCCTCCCCTCGAGACAGCTTCAGGAGGAGACACAGACGGCGCTGGCAGGTTAGGTGTGGGGGTGTGGAGAAAAGGCTGGCAAGAGCCAGCCTTTATATGCACTGGCCAGACATGTGCTCCATAACTCCCTCAGCCATCAAGTGTGTCCTCAGACCCTCCCCCTATAGTTTCAGACCCCTCCTTTTCCAAAATCCCGTATCCTGAGGCCTAATTGCCCTTGTTTATTTTCAAAAAATTACACTTACAGTGTTCAAATAAACAATTTTTCCCCCCTTCCTGTGTTTGGGCTCTGTTAATCATGTATACTCTGCCTGGTTGCGCAACAGTTTCGGATCGTATTGTCCTTCATCAGGCTAGACAGAGCATACGGTTACACTAATTTAGGCTTTCTTTCCCCTTTTTAGGCTCACAGGTAAGTAAAATAATTTTACAGGCTCCCAGGTAAGTATATTAGGGTTAGGGTTAGGATTAGGATTAGGATTAGGGTCAGGAGAGGCCAGAGTTCGGCGTCCTCCCCTCGAGACAGCTTCAGGAGGAGACACAGACGGCGCTGGCAGGTTAGGTGTGGGGGTGTGGAGAAAAGGCTGGCAAGAGCCAGCCTTTATATGCACTGGCCAGACATGTGCTCCATAACTCCCTCAGCCATCAAGTGTGTCCTCAGACCCTCCCCCTATAGTTTCAGACCCCTCCTTTTCCAAAATCCCGTATCCTGAGGCCTAATTGCCCTTGTTTATTTTCAAAAAATTACACTTACAGTGTTCAAATAAACAATTTTTCCCCCCTTCCTGTGTTTGGGCTCTGTTAATCATGTATACTCTGCCTGGTTGCGCAACAGTTTCGGATCGTATTGTCCTTCATCAGGCTAGACAGAGCATACGGTTACACTAATTTAGGCTTTCTTTCCCCTTTTTAGGCTCACAGGTAAGTAAAATAATTTTACAGGCTCCCAGGTAAGTATATTAGGGTTAGGGTTAGGATTAGGATTAGGATTAGGGTCAGGAGAGGCCAGAGTTCGGCGTCCTCCCCTCGAGACAGCTTCAGGAGGAGACACAGACGGCGCTGGCAGGTTAGGTGTGGGGGTGTGGAGAAAAGGCTGGCAAGAGCCAGCCTTTATATGCACTGGCCAGACATGTGCTCCATAACTCCCTCAGCCATCAAGTGTGTCCTCAGACCCTCCCCCTATAGTTTCAGACCCCTCCTTTTCCAAAATCCCGTATCCTGAGGCCTAATTGCCCTTGTTTATTTTCAAAAAATTACACTTACAGTGTTCAAATAAACAATTTTTCCCCCCTTCCTGTGTTTGGGCTCTGTTAATCATGTATACTCTGCCTGGTTGCGCAACAGTTTCGGATCGTATTGTCCTTCATCAGGCTAGACAGAGCATACGGTTACACTAATTTAGGCTTTCTTTCCCCTTTTTAGGCTCACAGGTAAGTAAAATAATTTTACAGGCTCCCAGGTAAGTATATTAGGGTTAGGGTTAGGATTAGGATTAGGATTAGGGTCAGGAGAGGCCAGAGTTCGGCGTCCTCCCCTCGAGACAGCTTCAGGAGGAGACACAGACGGCGCTGGCAGGTTAGGTGTGGGGGTGTGGAGAAAAGGCTGGCAAGAGCCAGCCTTTATATGCACTGGCCAGACATGTGCTCCATAACTCCCTCAGCCATCAAGTGTGTCCTCAGACCCTCCCCCTATAGTTTCAGACCCCTCCTTTTCCAAAATCCCGTATCCTGAGGCCTAATTGCCCTTGTTTATTTTCAAAAAATTACACTTACAGTGTTCAAATAAACAATTTTTCCCCCCTTCCTGTGTTTGGGCTCTGTTAATCATGTATACTCTGCCTGGTTGCGCAACAGTTTCGGATCGTATTGTCCTTCATCAGGCTAGACAGAGCATACGGTTACACTAATTTAGGCTTTCTTTCCCCTTTTTAGGCTCACAGGTAAGTAAAATAATTTTACAGGCTCCCAGGTAAGTATATTAGGGTTAGGGTTAGGATTAGGATTAGGATTAGGGTCAGGAGAGGCCAGAGTTCGGCGTCCTCCCCTCGAGACAGCTTCAGGAGGAGACACAGACGGCGCTGGCAGGTTAGGTGTGGGGGTGTGGAGAAAAGGCTGGCAAGAGCCAGCCTTTATATGCACTGGCCAGACATGTGCTCCATAACTCCCTCAGCCATCAAGTGTGTCCTCAGACCCTCCCCCTATAGTTTCAGACCCCTCCTTTTCCAAAATCCCGTATCCTGAGGCCTAATTGCCCTTGTTTATTTTCAAAAAATTACACTTACAGTGTTCAAATAAACAATTTTTCCCCCCTTCCTGTGTTTGGGCTCTGTTAATCATGTATACTCTGCCTGGTTGCGCAACAGTTTCGGATCGTATTGTCCTTCATCAGGCTAGACAGAGCATACGGTTACACTAATTTAGGCTTTCTTTCCCCTTTTTAGGCTCACAGGTAAGTAAAATAATTTTACAGGCTCCCAGGTAAGTATATTAGGGTTAGGGTTAGGATTAGGATTAGGATTAGGGTCAGGAGAGGCCAGAGTTCGGCGTCCTCTCCCTCGAGACAGCTTCAGGAGGAGACACAGACGGCGCTGGCAGGTTAGGTGTGGGGGTGTGGAGAAAAGGCTGGCAAGAGCCAGCCTTTATATGCACTGGCCAGACATGTGCTCCATAACTCCCTCAGCCATCAAGTGTGTCCTCAGACCCTCCCCCTATAGTTTCAGACCCCTCCTTTTCCAAAATCCCGTATCCTGAGGCCTAATTGCCCTTGTTTATTTTCAAAAAATTACACTTACAGTGTTCAAATAAACAATTTTTCCCCCCTTCCTGTGTTTGGGCTCTGTTAATCATGTATACTCTGCCTGGTTGCGCAACAGTTTCGGATCGTATTGTCCTTCATCAGGCTAGACAGAGCATACGGTTACACTAATTTAGGCTTTCTTTCCCCTTTTTAGGCTCACAGGTAAGTAAAATAATTTTACAGGCTCCCAGGTAAGTATATTAGGGTTAGGGTTAGGATTAGGATTAGGATTAGGGTCAGGAGAGGCCAGAGTTCGGCGTCCTCCCCTCGAGACAGCTTCAGGAGGAGACACAGACGGCGCTGGCAGGTTAGGTGTGGGGGTGTGGAGAAAAGGCTGGCAAGAGCCAGCCTTTATATGCACTGGCCAGACATGTGCTCCATAACTCCCTCAGCCATCAAGTGTGTCCTCAGACCCTCCCCCTATAGTTTCAGACCCCTCCTTTTCCAAAATCCCGTATCCTGAGGCCTAATTGCCCTTGTTTATTTTCAAAAAATTACACTTACAGTGTTCAAATAAACAATTTTTCCCCCCTTCCTGTGTTTGGGCTCTGTTAATCATGTATACTCTGCCTGGTTGCGCAACAGTTTCGGATCGTATTGTCCTTCATCAGGCTAGACAGAGCATACGGTTACACTAATTTAGGCTTTCTTTCCCCTTTTTAGGCTCACAGGTAAGTAAAATAATTTTACAGGCTCCCAGGTAAGTATATTAGGGTTAGGGTTAGGATTAGGATTAGGATTAGGGTCAGGAGAGGCCAGAGTTCGGCGTCCTCCCCTCGAGACAGCTTCAGGAGGAGACACAGACGGCGCTGGCAGGTTAGGTGTGGGGGTGTGGAGAAAAGGCTGGCAAGAGCCAGCCTTTATATGCACTGGCCAGACATGTGCTCCATAACTCCCTCAGCCATCAAGTGTGTCCTCAGACCCTCCCCCTATAGTTTCAGACCCCTCCTTTTCCAAAATCCCGTATCCTGAGGCCTAATTGCCCTTGTTTATTTTCAAAAAATTACACTTACAGTGTTCAAATAAACAATTTTTCCCCCCTTCCTGTGTTTGGGCTCTGTTAATCATGTATACTCTGCCTGGTTGCGCAACAGTTTCGGATCGTATTGTCCTTCATCAGGCTAGACAGAGCATACGGTTACACTAATTTAGGCTTTCTTTCCCCTTTTTAGGCTCACAGGTAAGTAAAATAATTTTACAGGCTCCCAGGTAAGTATATTAGGGTTAGGGTTAGGATTAGGATTAGGATTAGGGTCAGGAGAGGCCAGAGTTCGGCGTCCTCCCCTCGAGACAGCTTCAGGAGGAGACACAGACGGCGCTGGCAGGTTAGGTGTGGGGGTGTGGAGAAAAGGCTGGCAAGAGCCAGCCTTTATATGCACTGGCCAGACATGTGCTCCATAACTCCCTCAGCCATCAAGTGTGTCCTCAGACCCTCCCCCTATAGTTTCAGACCCCTCCTTTTCCAAAATCCCGTATCCTGAGGCCTAATTGCCCTTGTTTATTTTCAAAAAATTACACTTACAGTGTTCAAATAAACAATTTTTCCCCCCTTCCTGTGTTTGGGCTCTGTTAATCATGTATACTCTGCCTGGTTGCGCAACAGTTTCGGATCGTATTGTCCTTCATCAGGCTAGACAGAGCATACGGTTACACTAATTTAGGCTTTCTTTCCCCTTTTTAGGCTCACAGGTAAGTAAAATAATTTTACAGGCTCCCAGGTAAGTATATTAGGGTTAGGGTTAGGATTAGGATTAGGATTAGGGTCAGGAGAGGCCAGAGTTCGGCGTCCTCCCCTCGAGACAGCTTCAGGAGGAGACACAGACGGCGCTGGCAGGTTAGGTGTGGGGGTGTGGAGAAAAGGCTGGCAAGAGCCAGCCTTTATATGCACTGGCCAGACATGTGCTCCATAACTCCCTCAGCCATCAAGTGTGTCCTCAGACCCTCCCCCTATAGTTTCAGACCCCTCCTTTTCCAAAATCCCGTATCCTGAGGCCTAATTGCCCTTGTTTATTTTCAAAAAATTACACTTACAGTGTTCAAATAAACAATTTTTCCCCCCTTCCTGTGTTTGGGCTCTGTTAATCATGTATACTCTGCCTGGTTGCGCAACAGTTTCGGATCGTATTGTCCTTCATCAGGCTAGACAGAGCATACGGTTACACTAATTTAGGCTTTCTTTCCCCTTTTTAGGCTCACAGGTAAGTAAAATAATTTTACAGGCTCCCAGGTAAGTATATTAGGGTTAGGGTTAGGATTAGGATTAGGATTAGGGTCAGGAGAGGCCAGAGTTCGGCGTCCTCCCCTCGAGACAGCTTCAGGAGGAGACACAGACGGCGCTGGCAGGTTAGGTGTGGGGGTGTGGAGAAAAGGCTGGCAAGAGCCAGCCTTTATATGCACTGGCCAGACATGTGCTCCATAACTCCCTCAGCCATCAAGTGTGTCCTCAGACCCTCCCCCTATAGTTTCAGACCCCTCCTTTTCCAAAATCCCGTATCCTGAGGCCTAATTGCCCTTGTTTATTTTCAAAAAATTACACTTACAGTGTTCAAATAAACAATTTTTCCCCCCTTCCTGTGTTTGGGCTCTGTTAATCATGTATACTCTGCCTGGTTGCGCAACAGTTTCGGATCGTATTGTCCTTCATCAGGCTAGACAGAGCATACGGTTACACTAATTTAGGCTTTCTTTCCCCTTTTTAGGCTCACAGGTAAGTAAAATAATTTTACAGGCTCCCAGGTAAGTATATTAGGGTTAGGGTTAGGATTAGGATTAGGATTAGGGTCAGGAGAGGCCAGAGTTCGGCGTCCTCCCCTCGAGACAGCTTCAGGAGGAGACACAGACGGCGCTGGCAGGTTAGGTGTGGGGGTGTGGAGAAAAGGCTGGCAAGAGCCAGCCTTTATATGCACTGGCCAGACATGTGCTCCATAACTCCCTCAGCCATCAAGTGTGTCCTCAGACCCTCCCCCTATAGTTTCAGACCCCTCCTTTTCCAAAATCCCGTATCCTGAGGCCTAATTGCCCTTGTTTATTTTCAAAAAATTACACTTACAGTGTTCAAATAAACAATTTTTCCCCCCTTCCTGTGTTTGGGCTCTGTTAATCATGTATACTCTGCCTGGTTGCGCAACAGTTTCGGATCGTATTGTCCTTCATCAGGCTAGACAGAGCATACGGTTACACTAATTTAGGCTTTCTTTCCCCTTTTTAGGCTCACAGGTAAGTAAAATAATTTTACAGGCTCCCAGGTAAGTATATTAGGGTTAGGGTTAGGATTAGGATTAGGATTAGGGTCAGGAGAGGCCAGAGTTCGGCGTCCTCCCCTCGAGACAGCTTCAGGAGGAGACACAGACGGCGCTGGCAGGTTAGGTGTGGGGGTGTGGAGAAAAGGCTGGCAAGAGCCAGCCTTTATATGCACTGGCCAGACATGTGCTCCATAACTCCCTCAGCCATCAAGTGTGTCCTCAGACCCTCCCCCTATAGTTTCAGACCCCTCCTTTTCCAAAATCCCGTATCCTGAGGCCTAATTGCCCTTGTTTATTTTCAAAAAATTACACTTACAGTGTTCAAATAAACAATTTTTCCCCCCTTCCTGTGTTTGGGCTCTGTTAATCATGTATACTCTGCCTGGTTGCGCAACAGTTTCGGATCGTATTGTCCTTCATCAGGCTAGACAGAGCATACGGTTACACTAATTTAGGCTTTCTTTCCCCTTTTTAGGCTCACAGGTAAGTAAAATAATTTTACAGGCTCCCAGGTAAGTATATTAGGGTTAGGGTTAGGATTAGGATTAGGATTAGGGTCAGGAGAGGCCAGAGTTCGGCGTCCTCCCCTCGAGACAGCTTCAGGAGGAGACACAGACGGCGCTGGCAGGTTAGGTGTGGGGGTGTGGAGAAAAGGCTGGCAAGAGCCAGCCTTTATATGCACTGGCCAGACATGTGCTCCATAACTCCCTCAGCCATCAAGTGTGTCCTCAGACCCTCCCCCTATAGTTTCAGACCCCTCCTTTTCCAAAATCCCGTATCCTGAGGCCTAATTGCCCTTGTTTATTTTCAAAAAATTACACTTACAGTGTTCAAATAAACAATTTTTCCCCCCTTCCTGTGTTTGGGCTCTGTTAATCATGTATACTCTGCCTGGTTGCGCAACAGTTTCGGATCGTATTGTCCTTCATCAGGCTAGACAGAGCATACGGTTACACTAATTTAGGCTTTCTTTCCCCTTTTTAGGCTCACAGGTAAGTAAAATAATTTTACAGGCTCCCAGGTAAGTATATTAGGGTTAGGGTTAGGATTAGGATTAGGATTAGGGTCAGGAGAGGCCAGAGTTCGGCGTCCTCCCCTCGAGACAGCTTCAGGAGGAGACACAGACGGCGCTGGCAGGTTAGGTGTGGGGGTGTGGAGAAAAGGCTGGCAAGAGCCAGCCTTTATATGCACTGGCCAGACATGTGCTCCATAACTCCCTCAGCCATCAAGTGTGTCCTCAGACCCTCCCCCTATAGTTTCAGACCCCTCCTTTTCCAAAATCCCGTATCCTGAGGCCTAATTGCCCTTGTTTATTTTCAAAAAATTACACTTACAGTGTTCAAATAAACAATTTTTCCCCCCTTCCTGTGTTTGGGCTCTGTTAATCATGTATACTCTGCCTGGTTGCGCAACAGTTTCGGATCGTATTGTCCTTCATCAGGCTAGACAGAGCATACGGTTACACTAATTTAGGCTTTCTTTCCCCTTTTTAGGCTCACAGGTAAGTAAAATAATTTTACAGGCTCCCAGGTAAGTATATTAGGGTTAGGGTTAGGATTAGGATTAGGATTAGGGTCAGGAGAGGCCAGAGTTCGGCGTCCTCCCCTCGAGACAGCTTCAGGAGGAGACACAGACGGCGCTGGCAGGTTAGGTGTGGGGGTGTGGAGAAAAGGCTGGCAAGAGCCAGCCTTTATATGCACTGGCCAGACATGTGCTCCATAACTCCCTCAGCCATCAAGTGTGTCCTCAGACCCTCCCCCTATAGTTTCAGACCCCTCCTTTTCCAAAATCCCGTATCCTGAGGCCTAATTGCCCTTGTTTATTTTCAAAAAATTACACTTACAGTGTTCAAATAAACAATTTTTCCCCCCTTCCTGTGTTTGGGCTCTGTTAATCATGTATACTCTGCCTGGTTGCGCAACAGTTTCGGATCGTATTGTCCTTCATCAGGCTAGACAGAGCATACGGTTACACTAATTTAGGCTTTCTTTCCCCTTTTTAGGCTCACAGGTAAGTAAAATAATTTTACAGGCTCCCAGGTAAGTATATTAGGGTTAGGGTTAGGATTAGGATTAGGATTAGGGTCAGGAGAGGCCAGAGTTCGGCGTCCTCCCCTCGAGACAGCTTCAGGAGGAGACACAGACGGCGCTGGCAGGTTAGGTGTGGGGGTGTGGAGAAAAGGCTGGCAAGAGCCAGCCTTTATATGCACTGGCCAGACATGTGCTCCATAACTCCCTCAGCCATCAAGTGTGTCCTCAGACCCTCCCCCTATAGTTTCAGACCCCTCCTTTTCCAAAATCCCGTATCCTGAGGCCTAATTGCCCTTGTTTATTTTCAAAAAATTACACTTACAGTGTTCAAATAAACAATTTTTCCCCCCTTCCTGTGTTTGGGCTCTGTTAATCATGTATACTCTGCCTGGTTGCGCAACAGTTTCGGATCGTATTGTCCTTCATCAGGCTAGACAGAGCATACGGTTACACTAATTTAGGCTTTCTTTCCCCTTTTTAGGCTCACAGGTAAGTAAAATAATTTTACAGGCTCCCAGGTAAGTATATTAGGGTTAGGGTTAGGATTAGGATTAGGATTAGGGTCAGGAGAGGCCAGAGTTCGGCGTCCTCCCCTCGAGACAGCTTCAGGAGGAGACACAGACGGCGCTGGCAGGTTAGGTGTGGGGGTGTGGAGAAAAGGCTGGCAAGAGCCAGCCTTTATATGCACTGGCCAGACATGTGCTCCATAACTCCCTCAGCCATCAAGTGTGTCCTCAGACCCTCCCCCTATAGTTTCAGACCCCTCCTTTTCCAAAATCCCGTATCCTGAGGCCTAATTGCCCTTGTTTATTTTCAAAAAATTACACTTACAGTGTTCAAATAAACAATTTTTCCCCCCTTCCTGTGTTTGGGCTCTGTTAATCATGTATACTCTGCCTGGTTGCGCAACAGTTTCGGATCGTATTGTCCTTCATCAGGCTAGACAGAGCATACGGTTACACTAATTTAGGCTTTCTTTCCCCTTTTTAGGCTCACAGGTAAGTAAAATAATTTTACAGGCTCCCAGGTAAGTATATTAGGGTTAGGGTTAGGATTAGGATTAGGATTAGGGTCAGGAGAGGCCAGAGTTCGGCGTCCTCCCCTCGAGACAGCTTCAGGAGGAGACACAGACGGCGCTGGCAGGTTAGGTGTGGGGGTGTGGAGAAAAGGCTGGCAAGAGCCAGCCTTTATATGCACTGGCCAGACATGTGCTCCATAACTCCCTCAGCCATCAAGTGTGTCCTCAGACCCTCCCCCTATAGTTTCAGACCCCTCCTTTTCCAAAATCCCGTATCCTGAGGCCTAATTGCCCTTGTTTATTTTCAAAAAATTACACTTACAGTGTTCAAATAAACAATTTTTCCCCCCTTCCTGTGTTTGGGCTCTGTTAATCATGTATACTCTGCCTGGTTGCGCAACAGTTTCGGATCGTATTGTCCTTCATCAGGCTAGACAGAGCATACGGTTACACTAATTTAGGCTTTCTTTCCCCTTTTTAGGCTCACAGGTAAGTAAAATAATTTTACAGGCTCCCAGGTAAGTATATTAGGGTTAGGGTTAGGATTAGGATTAGGATTAGGGTCAGGAGAGGCCAGAGTTCGGCGTCCTCCCCTCGAGACAGCTTCAGGAGGAGACACAGACGGCGCTGGCAGGTTAGGTGTGGGGGTGTGGAGAAAAGGCTGGCAAGAGCCAGCCTTTATATGCACTGGCCAGACATGTGCTCCATAACTCCCTCAGCCATCAAGTGTGTCCTCAGACCCTCCCCCTATAGTTTCAGACCCCTCCTTTTCCAAAATCCCGTATCCTGAGGCCTAATTGCCCTTGTTTATTTTCAAAAAATTACACTTACAGTGTTCAAATAAACAATTTTTCCCCCCTTCCTGTGTTTGGGCTCTGTTAATCATGTATACTCTGCCTGGTTGCGCAACAGTTTCGGATCGTATTGTCCTTCATCAGGCTAGACAGAGCATACGGTTACACTAATTTAGGCTTTCTTTCCCCTTTTTAGGCTCACAGGTAAGTAAAATAATTTTACAGGCTCCCAGGTAAGTATATTAGGGTTAGGGTTAGGATTAGGATTAGGATTAGGGTCAGGAGAGGCCAGAGTTCGGCGTCCTCCCCTCGAGACAGCTTCAGGAGGAGACACAGACGGCGCTGGCAGGTTAGGTGTGGGGGTGTGGAGAAAAGGCTGGCAAGAGCCAGCCTTTATATGCACTGGCCAGACATGTGCTCCATAACTCCCTCAGCCATCAAGTGTGTCCTCAGACCCTCCCCCTATAGTTTCAGACCCCTCCTTTTCCAAAATCCCGTATCCTGAGGCCTAATTGCCCTTGTTTATTTTCAAAAAATTACACTTACAGTGTTCAAATAAACAATTTTTCCCCCCTTCCTGTGTTTGGGCTCTGTTAATCATGTATACTCTGCCTGGTTGCGCAACAGTTTCGGATCGTATTGTCCTTCATCAGGCTAGACAGAGCATACGGTTACACTAATTTAGGCTTTCTTTCCCCTTTTTAGGCTCACAGGTAAGTAAAATAATTTTACAGGCTCCCAGGTAAGTATATTAGGGTTAGGGTTAGGATTAGGATTAGGATTAGGGTCAGGAGAGGCCAGAGTTCGGCGTCCTCCCCTCGAGACAGCTTCAGGAGGAGACACAGACGGCGCTGGCAGGTTAGGTGTGGGGGTGTGGAGAAAAGGCTGGCAAGAGCCAGCCTTTATATGCACTGGCCAGACATGTGCTCCATAACTCCCTCAGCCATCAAGTGTGTCCTCAGACCCTCCCCCTATAGTTTCAGACCCCTCCTTTTCCAAAATCCCGTATCCTGAGGCCTAATTGCCCTTGTTTATTTTCAAAAAATTACACTTACAGTGTTCAAATAAACAATTTTTCCCCCCTTCCTGTGTTTGGGCTCTGTTAATCATGTATACTCTGCCTGGTTGCGCAACAGTTTCGGATCGTATTGTCCTTCATCAGGCTAGACAGAGCATACGGTTACACTAATTTAGGCTTTCTTTCCCCTTTTTAGGCTCACAGGTAAGTAAAATAATTTTACAGGCTCCCAGGTAAGTATATTAGGGTTAGGGTTAGGATTAGGATTAGGATTAGGGTCAGGAGAGGCCAGAGTTCGGCGTCCTCCCCTCGAGACAGCTTCAGGAGGAGACACAGACGGCGCTGGCAGGTTAGGTGTGGGGGTGTGGAGAAAAGGCTGGCAAGAGCCAGCCTTTATATGCACTGGCCAGACATGTGCTCCATAACTCCCTCAGCCATCAAGTGTGTCCTCAGACCCTCCCCCTATAGTTTCAGACCCCTCCTTTTCCAAAATCCCGTATCCTGAGGCCTAATTGCCCTTGTTTATTTTCAAAAAATTACACTTACAGTGTTCAAATAAACAATTTTTCCCCCCTTCCTGTGTTTGGGCTCTGTTAATCATGTATACTCTGCCTGGTTGCGCAACAGTTTCGGATCGTATTGTCCTTCATCAGGCTAGACAGAGCATACGGTTACACTAATTTAGGCTTTCTTTCCCCTTTTTAGGCTCACAGGTAAGTAAAATAATTTTACAGGCTCCCAGGTAAGTATATTAGGGTTAGGGTTAGGATTAGGATTAGGATTAGGGTCAGGAGAGGCCAGAGTTCGGCGTCCTCCCCTCGAGACAGCTTCAGGAGGAGACACAGACGGCGCTGGCAGGTTAGGTGTGGGGGTGTGGAGAAAAGGCTGGCAAGAGCCAGCCTTTATATGCACTGGCCAGACATGTGCTCCATAACTCCCTCAGCCATCAAGTGTGTCCTCAGACCCTCCCCCTATAGTTTCAGACCCCTCCTTTTCCAAAATCCCGTATCCTGAGGCCTAATTGCCCTTGTTTATTTTCAAAAAATTACACTTACAGTGTTCAAATAAACAATTTTTCCCCCCTTCCTGTGTTTGGGCTCTGTTAATCATGTATACTCTGCCTGGTTGCGCAACAGTTTCGGATCGTATTGTCCTTCATCAGGCTAGACAGAGCATACGGTTACACTAATTTAGGCTTTCTTTCCCCTTTTTAGGCTCACAGGTAAGTAAAATAATTTTACAGGCTCCCAGGTAAGTATATTAGGGTTAGGGTTAGGATTAGGATTAGGATTAGGGTCAGGAGAGGCCAGAGTTCGGCGTCCTCCCCTCGAGACAGCTTCAGGAGGAGACACAGACGGCGCTGGCAGGTTAGGTGTGGGGGTGTGGAGAAAAGGCTGGCAAGAGCCAGCCTTTATATGCACTGGCCAGACATGTGCTCCATAACTCCCTCAGCCATCAAGTGTGTCCTCAGACCCTCCCCCTATAGTTTCAGACCCCTCCTTTTCCAAAATCCCGTATCCTGAGGCCTAATTGCCCTTGTTTATTTTCAAAAAATTACACTTACAGTGTTCAAATAAACAATTTTTCCCCCCTTCCTGTGTTTGGGCTCTGTTAATCATGTATACTCTGCCTGGTTGCGCAACAGTTTCGGATCGTATTGTCCTTCATCAGGCTAGACAGAGCATACGGTTACACTAATTTAGGCTTTCTTTCCCCTTTTTAGGCTCACAGGTAAGTAAAATAATTTTACAGGCTCCCAGGTAAGTATATTAGGGTTAGGGTTAGGATTAGGATTAGGATTAGGGTCAGGAGAGGCCAGAGTTCGGCGTCCTCCCCTCGAGACAGCTTCAGGAGGAGACACAGACGGCGCTGGCAGGTTAGGTGTGGGGGTGTGGAGAAAAGGCTGGCAAGAGCCAGCCTTTATATGCACTGGCCAGACATGTGCTCCATAACTCCCTCAGCCATCAAGTGTGTCCTCAGACCCTCCCCCTATAGTTTCAGACCCCTCCTTTTCCAAAATCCCGTATCCTGAGGCCTAATTGCCCTTGTTTATTTTCAAAAAATTACACTTACAGTGTTCAAATAAACAATTTTTCCCCCCTTCCTGTGTTTGGGCTCTGTTAATCATGTATACTCTGCCTGGTTGCGCAACAGTTTCGGATCGTATTGTCCTTCATCAGGCTAGACAGAGCATACGGTTACACTAATTTAGGCTTTCTTTCCCCTTTTTAGGCTCACAGGTAAGTAAAATAATTTTACAGGCTCCCAGGTAAGTATATTAGGGTTAGGGTTAGGATTAGGATTAGGATTAGGGTCAGGAGAGGCCAGAGTTCGGCGTCCTCCCCTCGAGACAGCTTCAGGAGGAGACACAGACGGCGCTGGCAGGTTAGGTGTGGGGGTGTGGAGAAAAGGCTGGCAAGAGCCAGCCTTTATATGCACTGGCCAGACATGTGCTCCATAACTCCCTCAGCCATCAAGTGTGTCCTCAGACCCTCCCCCTATAGTTTCAGACCCCTCCTTTTCCAAAATCCCGTATCCTGAGGCCTAATTGCCCTTGTTTATTTTCAAAAAATTACACTTACAGTGTTCAAATAAACAATTTTTCCCCCCTTCCTGTGTTTGGGCTCTGTTAATCATGTATACTCTGCCTGGTTGCGCAACAGTTTCGGATCGTATTGTCCTTCATCAGGCTAGACAGAGCATACGGTTACACTAATTTAGGCTTTCTTTCCCCTTTTTAGGCTCACAGGTAAGTAAAATAATTTTACAGGCTCCCAGGTAAGTATATTAGGGTTAGGGTTAGGATTAGGATTAGGATTAGGGTCAGGAGAGGCCAGAGTTCGGCGTCCTCCCCTCGAGACAGCTTCAGGAGGAGACACAGACGGCGCTGGCAGGTTAGGTGTGGGGGTGTGGAGAAAAGGCTGGCAAGAGCCAGCCTTTATATGCACTGGCCAGACATGTGCTCCATAACTCCCTCAGCCATCAAGTGTGTCCTCAGACCCTCCCCCTATAGTTTCAGACCCCTCCTTTTCCAAAATCCCGTATCCTGAGGCCTAATTGCCCTTGTTTATTTTCAAAAAATTACACTTACAGTGTTCAAATAAACAATTTTTCCCCCCTTCCTGTGTTTGGGCTCTGTTAATCATGTATACTCTGCCTGGTTGCGCAACAGTTTCGGATCGTATTGTCCTTCATCAGGCTAGACAGAGCATACGGTTACACTAATTTAGGCTTTCTTTCCCCTTTTTAGGCTCACAGGTAAGTAAAATAATTTTACAGGCTCCCAGGTAAGTATATTAGGGTTAGGGTTAGGATTAGGATTAGGATTAGGGTCAGGAGAGGCCAGAGTTCGGCGTCCTCCCCTCGAGACAGCTTCAGGAGGAGACACAGACGGCGCTGGCAGGTTAGGTGTGGGGGTGTGGAGAAAAGGCTGGCAAGAGCCAGCCTTTATATGCACTGGCCAGACATGTGCTCCATAACTCCCTCAGCCATCAAGTGTGTCCTCAGACCCTCCCCCTATAGTTTCAGACCCCTCCTTTTCCAAAATCCCGTATCCTGAGGCCTAATTGCCCTTGTTTATTTTCAAAAAATTACACTTACAGTGTTCAAATAAACAATTTTTCCCCCCTTCCTGTGTTTGGGCTCTGTTAATCATGTATACTCTGCCTGGTTGCGCAACAGTTTCGGATCGTATTGTCCTTCATCAGGCTAGACAGAGCATACGGTTACACTAATTTAGGCTTTCTTTCCCCTTTTTAGGCTCACAGGTAAGTAAAATAATTTTACAGGCTCCCAGGTAAGTATATTAGGGTTAGGGTTAGGATTAGGATTAGGATTAGGGTCAGGAGAGGCCAGAGTTCGGCGTCCTCCCCTCGAGACAGCTTCAGGAGGAGACACAGACGGCGCTGGCAGGTTAGGTGTGGGGGTGTGGAGAAAAGGCTGGCAAGAGCCAGCCTTTATATGCACTGGCCAGACATGTGCTCCATAACTCCCTCAGCCATCAAGTGTGTCCTCAGA
The DNA here is from genome assembly GCA_036937835.1 of Pampus argenteus. Lineage (NCBI taxonomy): Eukaryota > Metazoa > Chordata > Actinopteri > Scombriformes > Stromateidae > Pampus > Pampus argenteus. The sequence goes on from CM072868.1 coordinate 25,292,921, forward strand.
CCCTCCCCCTATAGTTTCAGACCCCTCCTTTTCCAAAATCCCGTATCCTGAGGCCTAATTGCCCTTGTTTATTTTCAAAAAATTACACTTACAGTGTTCAAATAAACAATTTTTCCCCCCTTCCTGTGTTTGGGCTCTGTTAATCATGTATACTCTGCCTGGTTGCGCAACAGTTTCGGATCGTATTGTCCTTCATCAGGCTAGACAGAGCATACGGTTACACTAATTTAGGCTTTCTTTCCCCTTTTTAGGCTCACAGGTAAGTAAAATAATTTTACAGGCTCCCAGGTAAGTATATTAGGGTTAGGGTTAGGATTAGGATTAGGATTAGGGTCAGGAGAGGCCAGAGTTCGGCGTCCTCCCCTCGAGACAGCTTCAGGAGGAGACACAGACGGCGCTGGCAGGTTAGGTGTGGGGGTGTGGAGAAAAGGCTGGCAAGAGCCAGCCTTTATATGCACTGGCCAGACATGTGCTCCATAACTCCCTCAGCCATCAAGTGTGTCCTCAGACCCTCCCCCTATAGTTTCAGACCCCTCCTTTTCCAAAATCCCGTATCCTGAGGCCTAATTGCCCTTGTTTATTTTCAAAAAATTACACTTACAGTGTTCAAATAAACAATTTTTCCCCCCTTCCTGTGTTTGGGCTCTGTTAATCATGTATACTCTGCCTGGTTGCGCAACAGTTTCGGATCGTATTGTCCTTCATCAGGCTAGACAGAGCATACGGTTACACTAATTTAGGCTTTCTTTCCCCTTTTTAGGCTCACAGGTAAGTAAAATAATTTTACAGGCTCCCAGGTAAGTATATTAGGGTTAGGGTTAGGATTAGGATTAGGATTAGGGTCAGGAGAGGCCAGAGTTCGGCGTCCTCCCCTCGAGACAGCTTCAGGAGGAGACACAGACGGCGCTGGCAGGTTAGGTGTGGGGGTGTGGCAGAAAAGGCTGGCAAGAGCCAGCCTTTATATGCACTGGCCAGACATGTGCTCCATAACTCCCTCAGCCATCAAGTGTGTCCTCAGACCCTCCCCCTATAGTTTCAGACCCCTCCTTTTCCAAAATCCCGTATCCTGAGGCCTAATTGCCCTTGTTTATTTTCAAAAAATTACACTTACAGTGTTCAAATAAACAATTTTTCCCCCCTTCCTGTGTTTGGGCTCTGTTAATCATGTATACTCTGCCTGGTTGCGCAACAGTTTCGGATCGTATTGTCCTTCATCAGGCTAGACAGAGCATACGGTTACACTAATTTAGGCTTTCTTTCCCCTTTTTAGGCTCACAGGTAAGTAAAATAATTTTACAGGCTCCCAGGTAAGTATATTAGGGTTAGGGTTAGTTAGGATTAGGATTAGGATTAGGGTCAGGAGAGGCCAGAGTTCGGCGTCCTCCCCTCGAGACAGCTTCAGGAGGAGACACAGACGGCGCTGGCAGGTTAGGTGTGGGGGTGTGGAGAAAAGGCTGGCAAGAGCCAGCCTTTATATGCACTGGCCAGACATGTGCTCCATAACTCCCTCAGCCATCAAGTGTGTCCTCAGACCCTCCCCCTATAGTTTCAGACCCCTCCTTTTCCAAAATCCCGTATCCTGAGGCCTAATTGCCCTTGTTTATTTTCAAAAAATTACACTTACAGTGTTCAAATAAACAATTTTTCCCCCCTTCCTGTGTTTGGGCTCTGTTAATCATGTATACTCTGCCTGGTTGCGCAACAGTTTCGGATCGTATTGTCCTTCATCAGGCTAGACAGAGCATACGGTTACACTAATTTAGGCTTTCTTTCCCCTTTTTAGGCTCACAGGTAAGTAAAATAATTTTACAGGCTCCCAGGTAAGTATATTAGGGTTAGGGTTAGGATTAGGATTAGGATTAGGGTCAGGAGAGGCCAGAGTTCGGCGTCCTCCCCTCGAGACAGCTTCAGGAGGAGACACAGACGGCGCTGGCAGGTTAGGTGTGGGGGTGTGGAGAAAAGGCTGGCAAGAGCCAGCCTTTATATGCACTGGCCAGACATGTGCTCCATAACTCCCTCAGCCATCAAGTGTGTCCTCAGACCCTCCCCCTATAGTTTCAGACCCCTCCTTTTCCAAAATCCCGTATCCTGAGGCCTAATTGCCCTTGTTTATTTTCAAAAAATTACACTTACAGTGTTCAAATAAACAATTTTTCCCCCCTTCCTGTGTTTGGGCTCTGTTAATCATGTATACTCTGCCTGGTTGCGCAACAGTTTCGGATCGTATTGTCCTTCATCAGGCTAGACAGAGCATACGGTTACACTAATTTAGGCTTTCTTTCCCCTTTTTAGGCTCACAGGTAAGTAAAATAATTTTACAGGCTCCCAGGTAAGTATATTAGGGTTAGGGTTAGGATTAGGATTAGGATTAGGGTCAGGAGAGGCCAGAGTTCGGCGTCCTCCCCTCGAGACAGCTTCAGGAGGAGACACAGACGGCGCTGGCAGGTTAGGTGTGGGGGTGTGGAGAAAAGGCTGGCAAGAGCCAGCCTTTATATGCACTGGCCAGACATGTGCTCCATAACTCCCTCAGCCATCAAGTGTGTCCTCAGACCCTCCCCCTATAGTTTCAGACCCCTCCTTTTCCAAAATCCCGTATCCTGAGGCCTAATTGCCCTTGTTTATTTTCAAAAAATTACACTTACAGTGTTCAAATAAACAATTTTTCCCCCCTTCCTGTGTTTGGGCTCTGTTAATCATGTATACTCTGCCTGGTTGCGCAACAGTTTCGGATCGTATTGTCCTTCATCAGGCTAGACAGAGCATACGGTTACACTAATTTAGGCTTTCTTTCCCCTTTTTAGGCTCACAGGTAAGTAAAATAATTTTACAGGCTCCCAGGTAAGTATATTAGGGTTAGGGTTAGGATTAGGATTAGGATTAGGGTCAGGAGAGGCCAGAGTTCGGCGTCCTCCCCTCGAGACAGCTTCAGGAGGAGACACAGACGGCGCTGGCAGGTTAGGTGTGGGGGTGTGGAGAAAAGGCTGGCAAGAGCCAGCCTTTATATGCACTGGCCAGACATGTGCTCCATAACTCCCTCAGCCATCAAGTGTGTCCTCAGACCCTCCCCCTATAGTTTCAGACCCCTCCTTTTCCAAAATCCCGTATCCTGAGGCCTAATTGCCCTTGTTTATTTTCAAAAAATTACACTTACAGTGTTCAAATAAACAATTTTTCCCCCCTTCCTGTGTTTGGGCTCTGTTAATCATGTATACTCTGCCTGGTTGCGCAACAGTTTCGGATCGTATTGTCCTTCATCAGGCTAGACAGAGCATACGGTTACACTAATTTAGGCTTTCTTTCCCCTTTTTAGGCTCACAGGTAAGTAAAATAATTTTACAGGCTCCCAGGTAAGTATATTAGGGTTAGGGTTAGGATTAGGATTAGGATTAGGGTCAGGAGAGGCCAGAGTTCGGCGTCCTCCCCTCGAGACAGCTTCAGGAGGAGACACAGACGGCGCTGGCAGGTTAGGTGTGGGGGTGTGGAGAAAAGGCTGGCAAGAGCCAGCCTTTATATGCACTGGCCAGACATGTGCTCCATAACTCCCTCAGCCATCAAGTGTGTCCTCAGACCCTCCCCCTATAGTTTCAGACCCCTCCTTTTCCAAAATCCCGTTATCCTGAGGCCTAATTGCCCTTGTTTATTTTCAAAAAATTACACTTACAGTGTTCAAATAAACAATTTTTCCCCCCTTCCTGTGTTTGGGCTCTGTTAATCATGTATACTCTGCCTGGTTGCGCAACAGTTTCGGATCGTATTGTCCTTCATCAGGCTAGACAGAGCATACGGTTACACTAATTTAGGCTTTCTTTCCCCTTTTTAGGCTCACAGGTAAGTAAAATAATTTTACAGGCTCCCAGGTAAGTATATTAGGGTTAGGGTTAGGATTAGGATTAGGATTAGGGTCAGGAGAGGCCAGAGTTCGGCGTCCTCCCCTCGAGACAGCTTCAGGAGGAGACACAGACGGCGCTGGCAGGTTAGGTGTGGGGGTGTGGAGAAAAGGCTGGCAAGAGCCAGCCTTTATATGCACTGGCCAGACATGTGCTCCATAACTCCCTCAGCCATCAAGTGTGTCCTCAGACCCTCCCCCTATAGTTTCAGACCCCTCCTTTTCCAAAATCCCGTATCCTGAGGCCTAATTGCCCTTGTTTATTTTCAAAAAATTACACTTACAGTGTTCAAATAAACAATTTTTCCCCCCTTCCTGTGTTTGGGCTCTGTTAATCATGTATACTCTGCCTGGTTGCGCAACAGTTTCGGATCGTATTGTCCTTCATCAGGCTAGACCGAGCATACGGTTACACTAATTTAGGCTTTCTTTCCCCTTTTTAGGCTCACAGGTAAGTAAAATAATTTTACAGGCTCCCAGGTAAGTATATTAGGGTTAGGGTTAGGATTAGGATTAGGATTAGGGTCAGGAGAGGCCAGAGTTCGGCGTCCTCCCCTCGAGACAGCTTCAGGAGGAGACACAGACGGCGCTGGCAGGTTAGGTGTGGGGGTGTGGAGAAAAGGCTGGCAAGAGCCAGCCTTTATATGCACTGGCCAGACATGTGCTCCATAACTCCCTCAGCCATCAAGTGTGTCCTCAGACCCTCCCCCTATAGTTTCAGACCCCTCCTTTTCCAAAATCCCGTATCCTGAGGCCTAATTGCCCTTGTTTATTTTCAAAAAATTACACTTACAGTGTTCAAATAAACAATTTTTCCCCCCTTCCTGTGTTTGGGCTCTGTTAATCATGTATACTCTGCCTGGTTGCGCAACAGTTTCGGATCGTATTGTCCTTCATCAGGCTAGACAGAGCATACGGTTACACTAATTTAGGCTTTCTTTCCCCTTTTTAGGCTCACAGGTAAGTAAAATAATTTTACAGGCTCCCAGGTAAGTATATTAGGGTTAGGGTTAGGATTAGGATTAGGATTAGGGTCAGGAGAGGCCAGAGTTCGGCGTCCTCCCCTCGAGACAGCTTCAGGAGGAGACACAGACGGCGCTGGCAGGTTAGGTGTGGGGGTGTGGAGAAAAGGCTGGCAAGAGCCAGCCTTTATATGCACTGGCCAGACATGTGCTCCATAACTCCCTCAGCCATCAAGTGTGTCCTCAGACCCTCCCCCTATAGTTTCAGACCCCTCCTTTTCCAAAATCCCGTATCCTGAGGCCTAATTGCCCTTGTTTATTTTCAAAAAATTACACTTACAGTGTTCAAATAAACAATTTTTCCCCCCTTCCTGTGTTTGGGCTCTGTTAATCATGTATACTCTGCCTGGTTGCGCAACAGTTTCGGATCGTATTGTCCTTCATCAGGCTAGACCGAGCATACGGTTACACTAATTTAGGCTTTCTTTCCCCTTTTTAGGCTCACAGGTAAGTAAAATAATTTTACAGGCTCCCAGGTAAGTATATTAGGGTTAGGGTTAGGATTAGGATTAGGATTAGGGTCAGGAGAGGCCAGAGTTCGGCGTCCTCCCCTCGAGACAGCTTCAGGAGGAGACACAGACGGCGCTGGCAGGTTAGGTGTGGGGGTGTGGAGAAAAGGCTGGCAAGAGCCAGCCTTTATATGCACTGGCCAGACATGTGCTCCATAACTCCCTCAGCCATCAAGTGTGTCCTCAGACCCTCCCCCTATAGTTTCAGACCCCTCCTTTTCCAAAATCCCGTATCCTGAGGCCTAATTGCCCTTGTTTATTTTCAAAAAATTACACTTACAGTGTTCAAATAAACAATTTTTCCCCCCTTCCTGTGTTTGGGCTCTGTTAATCATGTATACTCTGCCTGGTTGCGCAACAGTTTCGGATCGTATTGTCCTTCATCAGGCTAGACAGAGCATACGGTTACACTAATTTAGGCTTTCTTTCCCCTTTTTAGGCTCACAGGTAAGTAAAATAATTTTACAGGCTCCCAGGTAAGTATATTAGGGTTAGGGTTAGGATTAGGATTAGGATTAGGGTCAGGAGAGGCCAGAGTTCGGCGTCCTCCCCTCGAGACAGCTTCAGGAGGAGACACAGACGGCGCTGGCAGGTTAGGTGTGGGGGTGTGGAGAAAAGGCTGGCAAGAGCCAGCCTTTATATGCACTGGCCAGACATGTGCTCCATAACTCCCTCAGCCATCAAGTGTGTCCTCAGACCCTCCCCCTATAGTTTCAGACCCCTCCTTTTCCAAAATCCCGTATCCTGAGGCCTAATTGCCCTTGTTTATTTTCAAAAAATTACACTTACAGTGTTCAAATAAACAATTTTTCCCCCCTTCCTGTGTTTGGGCTCTGTTAATCATGTATACTCTGCCTGGTTGCGCAACAGTTTCGGATCGTATTGTCCTTCATCAGGCTAGACCGAGCATACGGTTACACTAATTTAGGCTTTCTTTCCCCTTTTTAGGCTCACAGGTAAGTAAAATAATTTTACAGGCTCCCAGGTAAGTATATTAGGGTTAGGGTTAGGATTAGGATTAGGATTAGGGTCAGGAGAGGCCAGAGTTCGGCGTCCTCCCCTCGAGACAGCTTCAGGAGGAGACACAGACGGCGCTGGCAGGTTAGGTGTGGGGGTGTGGAGAAAAGGCTGGCAAGAGCCAGCCTTTATATGCACTGGCCAGACATGTGCTCCATAACTCCCTCAGCCATCAAGTGTGTCCTCAGACCCTCCCCCTATAGTTTCAGACCCCTCCTTTTCCAAAATCCCGTATCCTGAGGCCTAATTGCCCTTGTTTATTTTCAAAAAATTACACTTACAGTGTTCAAATAAACAATTTTTCCCCCCTTCCTGTGTTTGGGCTCTGTTAATCATGTATACTCTGCCTGGTTGCGCAACAGTTTCGGATCGTATTGTCCTTCATCAGGCTAGACAGAGCATACGGTTACACTAATTTAGGCTTTCTTTCCCCTTTTTAGGCTCACAGGTAAGTAAAATAATTTTACAGGCTCCCAGGTAAGTATATTAGGGTTAGGGTTAGGATTAGGATTAGGATTAGGGTCAGGAGAGGCCAGAGTTCGGCGTCCTCCCCTCGAGACAGCTTCAGGAGGAGACACAGACGGCGCTGGCAGGTTAGGTGTGGGGGTGTGGAGAAAAGGCTGGCAAGAGCCAGCCTTTATATGCACTGGCCAGACATGTGCTCCATAACTCCCTCAGCCATCAAGTGTGTCCTCAGACCCTCCCCCTATAGTTTCAGACCCCTCCTTTTCCAAAATCCCGTATCCTGAGGCCTAATTGCCCTTGTTTATTTTCAAAAAATTACACTTACAGTGTTCAAATAAACAATTTTTCCCCCCTTCCTGTGTTTGGGCTCTGTTAATCATGTATACTCTGCCTGGTTGCGCAACAGTTTCGGATCGTATTGTCCTTCATCAGGCTAGACAGAGCATACGGTTACACTAATTTAGGCTTTCTTTCCCCTTTTTAGGCTCACAGGTAAGTAAAATAATTTTACAGGCTCCCAGGTAAGTATATTAGGGTTAGGGTTAGGATTAGGATTAGGATTAGGGTCAGGAGAGGCCAGAGTTCGGCGTCCTCCCCTCGAGACAGCTTCAGGAGGAGACACAGACGGCGCTGGCAGGTTAGGTGTGGGGGTGTGGAGAAAAGGCTGGCAAGAGCCAGCCTTTATATGCACTGGCCAGACATGTGCTCCATAACTCCCTCAGCCATCAAGTGTGTCCTCAGACCCTCCCCCTATAGTTTCAGACCCCTCCTTTTCCAAAATCCCGTATCCTGAGGCCTAATTGCCCTTGTTTATTTTCAAAAAATTACACTTACAGTGTTCAAATAAACAATTTTTCCCCCCTTCCTGTGTTTGGGCTCTGTTAATCATGTATACTCTGCCTGGTTGCGCAACAGTTTCGGATCGTATTGTCCTTCATCAGGCTAGACAGAGCATACGGTTACACTAATTTAGGCTTTCTTTCCCCTTTTTAGGCTCACAGGTAAGTAAAATAATTTTACAGGCTCCCAGGTAAGTATATTAGGGTTAGGGTTAGGATTAGGATTAGGATTAGGGTCAGGAGAGGCCAGAGTTCGGCGTCCTCCCCTCGAGACAGCTTCAGGAGGAGACACAGACGGCGCTGGCAGGTTAGGTGTGGGGGTGTGGAGAAAAGGCTGGCAAGAGCCAGCCTTTATATGCACTGGCCAGACATGTGCTCCATAACTCCCTCAGCCATCAAGTGTGTCCTCAGACCCTCCCCCTATAGTTTCAGACCCCTCCTTTTCCAAAATCCCGTATCCTGAGGCCTAATTGCCCTTGTTTATTTTCAAAAAATTACACTTACAGTGTTCAAATAAACAATTTTTCCCCCCTTCCTGTGTTTGGGCTCTGTTAATCATGTATACTCTGCCTGGTTGCGCAACAGTTTCGGATCGTATTGTCCTTCATCAGGCTAGACAGAGCATACGGTTACACTAATTTAGGCTTTCTTTCCCCTTTTTAGGCTCACAGGTAAGTAAAATAATTTTACAGGCTCCCAGGTAAGTATATTAGGGTTAGGGTTAGGATTAGGATTAGGATTAGGGTCAGGAGAGGCCAGAGTTCGGCGTCCTCCCCTCGAGACAGCTTCAGGAGGAGACACAGACGGCGCTGGCAGGTTAGGTGTGGGGGTGTGGAGAAAAGGCTGGCAAGAGCCAGCCTTTATATGCACTGGCCAGACATGTGCTCCATAACTCCCTCAGCCATCAAGTGTGTCCTCAGACCCTCCCCCTATAGTTTCAGACCCCTCCTTTTCCAAAATCCCGTATCCTGAGGCCTAATTGCCCTTGTTTATTTTCAAAAAATTACACTTACAGTGTTCAAATAAACAATTTTTCCCCCCTTCCTGTGTTTGGGCTCTGTTAATCATGTATACTCTGCCTGGTTGCGCAACAGTTTCGGATCGTATTGTCCTTCATCAGGCTAGACAGAGCATACGGTTACACTAATTTAGGCTTTCTTTCCCCTTTTTAGGCTCACAGGTAAGTAAAATAATTTTACAGGCTCCCAGGTAAGTATATTAGGGTTAGGGTTAGGATTAGGATTAGGATTAGGGTCAGGAGAGGCCAGAGTTCGGCGTCCTCCCCTCGAGACAGCTTCAGGAGGAGACACAGACGGCGCTGGCAGGTTAGGTGTGGGGGTGTGGAGAAAAGGCTGGCAAGAGCCAGCCTTTATATGCACTGGCCAGACATGTGCTCCATAACTCCCTCAGCCATCAAGTGTGTCCTCAGACCCTCCCCCTATAGTTTCAGACCCCTCCTTTTCCAAAATCCCGTATCCTGAGGCCTAATTGCCCTTGTTTATTTTCAAAAAATTACACTTACAGTGTTCAAATAAACAATTTTTCCCCCCTTCCTGTGTTTGGGCTCTGTTAATCATGTATACTCTGCCTGGTTGCGCAACAGTTTCGGATCGTATTGTCCTTCATCAGGCTAGACAGAGCATACGGTTACACTAATTTAGGCTTTCTTTCCCCTTTTTAGGCTCACAGGTAAGTAAAATAATTTTACAGGCTCCCAGGTAAGTATATTAGGGTTAGGGTTAGGATTAGGATTAGGATTAGGGTCAGGAGAGGCCAGAGTTCGGCGTCCTCCCCTCGAGACAGCTTCAGGAGGAGACACAGACGGCGCTGGCAGGTTAGGTGTGGGGGTGTGGAGAAAAGGCTGGCAAGAGCCAGCCTTTATATGCACTGGCCAGACATGTGCTCCATAACTCCCTCAGCCATCAAGTGTGTCCTCAGACCCTCCCCCTATAGTTTCAGACCCCTCCTTTTCCAAAATCCCGTATCCTGAGGCCTAATTGCCCTTGTTTATTTTCAAAAAATTACACTTACAGTGTTCAAATAAACAATTTTTCCCCCCTTCCTGTGTTTGGGCTCTGTTAATCATGTATACTCTGCCTGGTTGCGCAACAGTTTCGGATCGTATTGTCCTTCATCAGGCTAGACAGAGCATACGGTTACACTAATTTAGGCTTTCTTTCCCCTTTTTAGGCTCACAGGTAAGTAAAATAATTTTACAGGCTCCCAGGTAAGTATATTAGGGTTAGGGTTAGGATTAGGATTAGGATTAGGGTCAGGAGAGGCCAGAGTTCGGCGTCCTCCCCTCGAGACAGCTTCAGGAGGAGACACAGACGGCGCTGGCAGGTTAGGTGTGGGGGTGTGGAGAAAAGGCTGGCAAGAGCCAGCCTTTATATGCACTGGCCAGACATGTGCTCCATAACTCCCTCAGCCATCAAGTGTGTCCTCAGACCCTCCCCCTATAGTTTCAGACCCCTCCTTTTCCAAAATCCCGTATCCTGAGGCCTAATTGCCCTTGTTTATTTTCAAAAAATTACACTTACAGTGTTCAAATAAACAATTTTTCCCCCCTTCCTGTGTTTGGGCTCTGTTAATCATGTATACTCTGCCTGGTTGCGCAACAGTTTCGGATCGTATTGTCCTTCATCAGGCTAGACAGAGCATACGGTTACACTAATTTAGGCTTTCTTTCCCCTTTTTAGGCTCACAGGTAAGTAAAATAATTTTACAGGCTCCCAGGTAAGTATATTAGGGTTAGGGTTAGGATTAGGATTAGGATTAGGGTCAGGAGAGGCCAGAGTTCGGCGTCCTCCCCTCGAGACAGCTTCAGGAGGAGACACAGACGGCGCTGGCAGGTTAGGTGTGGGGGTGTGGAGAAAAGGCTGGCAAGAGCCAGCCTTTATATGCACTGGCCAGACATGTGCTCCATAACTCCCTCAGCCATCAAGTGTGTCCTCAGACCCTCCCCCTATAGTTTCAGACCCCTCCTTTTCCAAAATCCCGTATCCTGAGGCCTAATTGCCCTTGTTTATTTTCAAAAAATTACACTTACAGTGTTCAAATAAACAATTTTTCCCCCCTTCCTGTGTTTGGGCTCTGTTAATCATGTATACTCTGCCTGGTTGCGCAACAGTTTCGGATCGTATTGTCCTTCATCAGGCTAGACAGAGCATACGGTTACACTAATTTAGGCTTTCTTTCCCCTTTTTAGGCTCACAGGTAAGTAAAATAATTTTACAGGCTCCCAGGTAAGTATATTAGGGTTAGGGTTAGGATTAGGATTAGGATTAGGGTTAGGGTTAGGGTTAGGGTTAGGGTAGGGTTAGGGTTAGGGTTAGGGTGGGTTAGGGTTAGGGTGGGTTAGGGTTAGGGTTAGGGTTAGGGTTAGGGTTAGAGGGTTAGGGTTAGGGTTAGGGTTAGGGTTAGGGTTAGGGGTTAGGGTTAGGGTTAGGGTTAGAGGGTTAGGGTTAGGGTTAGGGTTAGAGGGTTAGGGTTAGAGGGTTAGGGTTAGGGTTAGGGTTAGGGTTAGAGGGTTAGGGTTAGGGTTAGGGTTAGAGGGTTAGGGTTAGGGTTAGGGTTAGGATGTGGGGAATACTCCCTCCGATACGGGAGGGAGGGTGCACGGGCTCTCCACCCGGTAGGCCTCCCGTATCCCCAGTCCCAGGAAGGTTGCGGGTTATGGCGGCGACGTCTGCCGTATTGGACTGTCGTCCATCTGCCATCCATAGTGAAAAAAAGGTCTTTTTTAATCTAATAAAAAACAAACTCAGGCTTCTTAAATTCAAAAACTATTTTTTTTATTTTATAACAATATCAAAAATTAAAATTCAAAAATAACAAAACTGTACAAATATATCGGTGTGCTCCGGCAACGTTTCGACCTGTAGCGGTCTTCTTCAGGCCTGCACACCTCTCTAATAATTGTTTAAAGTAATGCTCTCGCTTCAGAGTCCAAGTAGAAGTGAGCTCCTGCTCTCCTTCTCCTCCTTATATATCTGACCGGGCTCCACCCCCTTTCGTCTACGGTAGGTTTCCGGTCAGTTGTATGGTATATACATTTTACATATATAATATATATTCAGTTTTACATTAAATTAACAAATAACAAATACAATAAACAACCAAACTGTGTTTTTATAATCATATACATATTATAATCATAATAAAATATATATATATATTTTTAGAAACATGTACAAATGTCTTTATACAAAACATCTACAATACTTGTATACAACCCAATCCAAACATATGAAATTAGCAATATAAATGTTTTAAATGCTTTAAATAAAGGGTTTTATTTAAAAAAACCTTTTCGTCTACGGTACGTTTCCGGTAGGTTGTCCGGTACATACATTTTAACTATGTACAATGTATTTTGCTTTAAATTAACTGACACCAAATTAAACAAATAATCAAACTGAGTTTTTACATATATCTATAGATAGTACAACCATAATATATATTTAAAAAAATGTACAAATGTCCCTATATGAGCTATTTACAATATCCGTATACAACTTAACCCAAACATATGAACCCAACAATACAACCATTTTTAAATGTATCCAAACCAATAAAAGTGTTTTTTAATGTATCAAATATTTTTAACCTTATTTTTATACAGTAAAAAGTAAAAATAAGAAAGATAGAGATTACGTATACGTTAGGGTTTAGAAAAAGGTAAGTATAAAGGGTTAAGGTTAAGTTAATAGGTAAGTATAGGTTTAAAATGACAGAGTTAGGGTTAGTAGAGGTAAACATGGTGATGGTTAGGGTTAGGGTTTAGGGCAACCGGTAAGTATGTGGTTAGGGTTAGGTTAACAGGTAAGTATACGTTAGAATGACAGGGTTAGGGTTAGAAAAGGTTAGGGTTAGGGTTAGGACAACCGGTAAGTATGTGGTTAAGGTTAGAGTAACAGGTAAGTATAGGTTAGGGTTAGGAAAGGGTTAGGGTTAGGGTTAGGGTTAGGGTGTGGGGAATATTCCCTCCGATACGGGAGGGAAGGTGCACGGGCCCTCCACCCGGTAGGCCTCCCGTATCCCCAGTCCCAGGAAGGTTGCGGATTTCGGCGGCGACGTCTGCCGTATTGGACTGTTGTCCATCTGCCATCCATTATGAAAAAAAAGTCTTTTTAATCCAATAAAAAACAAACTCAGGCTTCTTAAATTCAAAAAATATTTTTTTATTTTATAACAAGATTCAAAATTCAAAATTCAAAAATAACTCAACTGTACAGATATATAGGTGTGCCCTGGCAACGTTTCGACCTGTAGCGGTCTTCTTCAGGCCTGCACACCTCTCTAATAATTGTTAATAGTGATGCTCTCGCTTCAGAGTCCAAGTAGAAGTGAGCTCCTGCTCTCCTTCTCCTTCCTTATATACCTGACCGGACTCCACCCCCTTTCGTCTACGGCAGGTTTCCGGTCAATTGTCCAGTACATACAAGTATATTAACATGCAGTCTTACATTCAATTAACAAATAACAAATTCAATAAACAACCAAACTGTGTTTTTATAATCATATACATAGTATAATCATAATAAAATATATATATATTTTTATAAACATGTACAAATGTCTTTATACAAACCTTCTACAATACTTGTATACAACCCAATCCAAACATATGAAATTAGTAATATAAATGTTTTTAAATGTTTTAAATAAAGTGTTTTTCTTAAAAAACCTTACGTCTACGGTAAGTTTCCGTCCGGTAAGTTGTCCGGTACACACATTTTAAATATGTACAATGTTGTTTTGCCTTAAATTAACCAACAACAAATCAAATAAACAACCAACTGTGCCCTTACATATATACAGATAGTATAACCACAATATATTTCTCTAAAAATTTACAAATGTCACTATACGAGCCATTTACAATATCCGTATACAGCCCCAACATATAAACCCAGCAATACAACCATTTTTAAATGTATCCAAAATATTAAAAGTGTTTTTAAATGTATCAAATATCTTTAAATTTATTTTTAATACAGTAAAAAGTAAAACTAAGAAAATATGAGATTACGTATACGTTATGTTTAGACAAAAGGTAAGTATAAAGGGTTAAGGTTAGGTTAACATAAATATAGGTTAAAATGACAGAGTGGTGGTTAAGGTTAGGGTTTAGGGCAACCAGCAAGTGTGTGGTCAAGGTTAGGGTAACAGGTAAGTATGTGGTTAGGTTAACAGGTAAGTATACGTTAGAATGACAGGGTTAGGGTTAGAAAAGGTTAGGGTTAGGGTTAGGGCAATCGGTAAGTATGTGGTTATGGTTAGAATAACAGGTAAGTATAGGTTAGGGTTAGGGTTAGGAAAGGGTTAGGGTTAGGGTTAGGGTTAGGGTTAGGGTTAGGGTTTAGGGTTAGGGTTAGGGTTAGGGTTAGGGTTAGAGGGTTAGGGTTAGGGTTAGGGTTAGGGTTAGGGTTAGAGTTAGAGTTAGGGTTAGGGTTAGGGTTAGGGTTAGGGTTAGGACATGGGGAGTGGGTGAGACTCGGTGCCGCGAAGCGGTGCCGAGTCTCCATGCACGGGCCATCCTGCTCCGGGTAAGGCGAGGCCTATTTCAGATTTAAGCCCTTCGGATGAACCGTGTCCAATTTTCTGATCCAGTCTCTTTCAGCCCGGATCCTTTGGGCGGTGCTCCAGTCCGGATCACACTGGATGACCGAGGCCCGAACTGACAGCCATCCATGGGCAACAAAATGGCTGACAAGAGGTGTGTGTGTTTCCCTTTGTCTGCCAATATTGTATCTATGTTGGGTGAAACGCTGAAGTATTGTGTTCTTTGTTTCCCCAACATATTGGAGCCCGCAGGTGTCACAATAAATTAGATAGACACAATTTTTGGAGTGGGGATTCCCCTCGGCCATAGTCTTGAAGACTGTCTTGTTGGAATGGCTGCGTATCCAAGGTAAGTGTTTGAAAAATTTGCCCTGACCCCTCGGTTTCGATGTGATCAGGGGTTTAATTTTGGCCTTAACCAGGTAATCCTGGAGATTTTTGTTTTTTCTGTAAGCCGCTATTATTTTATGTTCTTTTAGGGATGTCAAATTGATTTTGCTATAAAAGTTATCTTTAATCTTCCGAATTAATTGTGTTGCAGGTCTGGAGTAAGTGGTGACAAAGGGGAGAAGTTCCTGTGTGTCTATGGGCCGTGTCTCCAGGAACGTTTTGAGGGCCTCCCTTCTGAAAGAGCGGGCATAGCCTCTGACGGCTAATGCCTTGAAGAGCGTTTTTGTGGCCGTCATGAAGTCGCTCTTGTGAGTACAGATCCTATGGAAACGCAGCAGTTGTGATTTTAATAGCCCTTTGTAGGTGTGTTTCGGGTGATAACTCGTCCTATGGAGTAGAGCGTGAGTATCCGTCTCCTTAAAGAACACCTTAATGTCCAATTTGTTGTTTTTTTTAAAATTTATGCCCTTGTAGGTGGTTGTGTCCAGAAAATCCACTGATGTGTCGCTGGTGGTGGATTTCAGCTTGATGGACGGGTTGTGACTGTTTAAGGTAAGTAAAAATTGATTAAAATCCTCCATGGAGTGGGGCCAGACTCCCCAGATATCATCCAGATATCTATAATAATATGTTGGTTTTTGTTTACAGGATGCCAGGGCAGAAGTCTCCCACTCAGCCATAAAGATATTTGCATAGGCTGGTGCAAATTTCTTGCCCATGGCAGTCCCTTTAATTTGCAGGTAAAATTTGCTGTCAAATTCAAAATCGTTCCTTCGTAGGTTAATTTCCAATAGTTGAAGAATCTCTTTATCTGGCCTATTTTTGTCTGGGTATTTGATAAAAATATTTTTTATGGCTCGAATGCCTTCATCTATGTCAATATTCGTGTAGAGACTATCTATGTCCATTGTAAAGAGAATAGATTTTGGGGGGATCTGCAGTTGTCTCACCGTGTTCACAAAATGGTAGGTGTCTTTAAGGTACCCAGTGTGTCTGTTAGATAGGGGATTGATGTAATAATCAATAAATTGGGCCGTATGATAGGTCTCACTGTCGCAGTCTGACACGATGGGTCTCCCAGGTGGGATTTCAAAGGGGACACTCCATGCAGAGGGCTCCTTGTGGATCTTCGGGAGGAGATAAAAGAGCCTGGGTCTCGGGATTGGATTGCCCTGCAGGTAAGTGAATTGTTTTTTATTTATAAATTTTTTATTTAATAATGAATGAAGAATCTCCTTCACCATTTTCTTCGTTTCAGGATAAATGGGTTCTTCTAAGGTGGAATAATATCTCCTGTCGTTCAACTGTCTGTGGCCCTCGTAGAGATACTGTTCCCTGTCCATAATAACCACTGCACTTCCCTTATCTGCTGGTTTTATGATTATGTTTTTATTTTTTCTCAATTCTGTGAGAGCTCTGTTTTCCCCTTGGGTCAAATTGGCTTTGGGTCTTGTGAGGTGGAAGTTGTTGTCGAAATAATAAACGTCTGCTTTAATCAATTCTGTGATCTCTGGTGGTAATTTGGCTAAGAGGGGGGTCCATTCTGATTTGTTGGTAAAGGGGGTAATGTTCGTGTCCTTATTATGTTGGAAATAGGCTTTCAATTTGAGTCTCCTGTGATATTGTTGCAAGTCCCATCTGCTGCGTTCCAGCTCGTCTTTCTGACTCCCTACGGTCGGGATGAAGGAAAGGCCTCTATTTAGGAGTGTGAGCTGCGGGCCGGTGAGTTTGAATTTTTGCGCTAAAACTAAAACATTTCTTGACCCCTCCTGACTGTGCAGGCTTATGGGGACATGAATTTTAAATATGAGCTCCAGTGCTCAAGCATTGACCTGGCTGTTTGTGTGCTCCAGTGTATGTTGTCTCTGTTTGTAGAGAACAACTTGGAGTCCAGCTTTGGAATGGTGAGGCATCGCTGCTGCACCTTGTTATTGAGGTGAGTTAGGCAGGATTTCTCCTGTAAAGGTAAGTGAGGGGAGAAATTAATTAAAGGCACCCAGATCTCAGCCAGGGGAAATTTTTTCTCAGCAGCCTCCATTGTGGCTAGAAACTGCTGAGTCAGGATTGTTTTATTTGTGGCCCTTCTGTTGTTGATGCCAAATGATAAAATAATTTTTTCCACCCGGGCGGAGGTGGTGGCATTCTCAATTAAAACCTTAGCGTGTGCTAATGTGGCCCCTGGATAGCTGTCAATTTGGAGCTCTTGGCTCTCAAAAGGGGGCATCCTGGACAAATTAGAGTCCCCTACAATAGCAAACCTCTTGCCCATGCTGAGAACCCAGTCCTGGGTTTTGTGTTTTGTGATGATGTGTCTTTTAGGTCTGCGGATGGTGGACTCTGGCGTGGTGGGCTTTGCCACCGGTCTGGGCCGCAGCGTGAGCCTTCTCTGGGTCGCTCTCCTAAGGCTCCTCAACTTGGTCGGAGTGACCTGGGTTGGGGGGACAACCTCAGGGCTTCCCTGAGCAGGATCCAGGCCCTCCTCTTCCGAGAGGACTGTGATCGAGTCCGATATGTGAGCCACTATCGGATTCGGTGTGGCAGCCATCGGCACAGGAGCATCCAGGACCGCAGGAGAAACCTCAGGTAGGTTTTCTGTATGTTTTTCCACGCTGTCTGGTACAGATACACCTGTCCTACGCAGTCTCTGGGGTTTAGGGGATGAGTGTGGTAGGATGATGGGTGTCAAATGGGGAGGGGGGACCTGAGATATCAGTGGGTCTACTATATCAATTAGGTTTTCCTCCTGTGGGGGTGACCAACCACCTGTCTCCACAGTCATCGTGGCTGTGGTAACCAAGGTGGGAGCCCTAGGTCTTACAAGGGCCAGAACAGGTAGTGGAGAGTGGGTGGGTGTCTCCGGTACAATGAGTAAAGGGAGGTCCTGGGGCTCTGTGTGTGTCTCCTCTCTCCCTTTAAGTTCACTGTTTCCCCTGTTTGTGTCTATTTTCATTTTGGTCATACGTTTTGTGACTGTTTTTGTTTTTTGTTTCCCCATTGCAGGAGGTGGCGGTGGTGGTGGGGGTGGGGGGGCCCCGCCATCCGGGCCCGTCCCCTCCTCCTCCTCTGTGGTCGGGTCGAGATGGCCAGCCATGAGGGCCTCAACATGCTCCAAGGTCTCCGACTGGAGCCGTTTGCCCAGGTTACGTTTGGCCCAGACAGTGGCGATCTGGAAGGGCTCCCGCCACTCTCCCTCCCCCAGTCCACGCAGGGCATCAAACCCCATCTCCATGGAGTCTGCATAATGGTCTCTTAAGATCATCATGGTGGTGAGTTCCCAATTTTTGGCATTACCCTCAATGAGGAGCCTAGTCTCCTCATTAGGGCTGGCCGGTTTAATTATTGTGGTCAGATTTTCTGTCAATTTTCTAATTGAAGGGGGGGGCGGCTTTTGAGGCAGCACATTTCTGAGGTGGTGGGCCATTTTGATGACCTTGTGCATTATTCTGATTTTAATCCCAAAGTTCGGGTCTGAGGACTGTGTCTGTTTTTCCACAGGTTTTCCCTCCCTCTTCTCCCTCCGTGTGTTTATCCCTGTCCTCTGTGTTGTGTGGTTCTCCCTCCGTGTGTTTATCCCTGTCCTGCGTGTTGTGTAGTTCTCCTTCCGTGTGTTTGTCCCTGTCCTGTGTGTGGTGTAGTGTGTGTTTCTGTTTATGATGTTCCCCGGGTGTTGTTTGGTGGGGGCCCTACGGCCCCCTGGTACGAAAAATTGTGGCCTATAACCATGTTCCACGTAGTGGTGGTGTTGAGGGTAGCTGCCCTGGCGTCCACGGCCTCTCACCACGGACGCATAAGTGGGTCGCTGCCCTGTGGTCTCATGAAAGTAAGGTGCTTGGTGCTCGGGTAAGCGATGGCTGGGTCTCCCCTCCCGGGGCCGTCTAGGACGGTCACGTCGGTAGGAGACTACTGTCCAACCATCATCCCTGTTGTCACCGTACATTTTAGCTTTGATGGCCGAAAAAGGTAAAAAAGGTAAAAAAATATTATTTTTTTCAAAAAATGCAAAAATGGAAAAAATTGAAAAATGCAAAAAATCTCTGAAAAAATTGGAACAAGCCTATAAACAACGTTTCGGTCTTTGTTAGACCTTCTTCAGGTTAGCCTGTTCCTAAAAAATTCAAAAAATGCAAAAATGTATCTGAAAAAAGTGTTTCTCTCTCTCTGTAGCTCTTCTGATGCTCTCTGCAGCTCTGTGTTGAGGCAAGTGAGACAGAGAAGCTCCCCGCCCAGCAGTTACAGACAGGGGGTGTGGCCAGACTGCCAGTCTGTGCATCGTTTGAATTTCAAACCCCACAGCTGCCCTCAGCTTGAAATCAGCCCATTAACCCCTTATATGCCAATGGTTTTTTGAAAAGTAATATAGAAAAAAAATAAAAATTAAAAAAATTAAAAAAAATTAAAAAATAAAAAATAAAAAAGTAAATAAATAAATCAATAAATAAATAAATCAATAAAATAAAAAATAATTAAAACGAATGAAATAATACAACAGATAAATAAATAAAATTAAAAATAAATAAACTAAAAAAATAAATAGATAAATTAATTAAAATAAAATAAATAAATAAATAAACAAAAATAATAATAATAAAAAAATAAAATGTAAAAAAATAAATAAAATAAAAAATAATAAAAAAAAAAAAAAAAAAAAAAAGATTTAAAATTAAATAATGAAAAATAATGAAATAAAATAATAGAATAAAATTATAGAATAAAAAGAATAAAAAATGATAAAAAATGATAAAAAATAATAAATAAAAATAAAAAAATAAAATAAAATAAAGGAATAATGATAAAAAATAGATAGAAATTCTTAAACCTAAATTCCTCCCCAGGTTAGGGTTAGGGTTAGGGTTAGAATTGGTTAGGGTTAGGGTTAGGATAGGGTTAGGGTTAGGGTTAGGAAATTATCACTGGGTGGGGGGTTAAAAATAGGGGATTCACCCAGGTTAGGGTTAGGCATTAGGGTTACCATTGGTTAGGGTTAGGAATAGTGTCACCGGGTTAGGGTTAGGGGTCCTGGTCAGAGGTCGTAGGAGTACGTCCTGAGAGAGATATAAAATGAAATAAAAAATAAATAAGTCATTCTTTGTTGTGGATAATTTTAGGGTCGAAGGTAAATCCAGGAACGGCCTCAACCCTCCCACAGGAACAGGAGGCGCTGGCGGGTTAGGACATGGGGAGTGGGTGAGACTCGGTGCCGCGAAGCGGTGCCGAGTCTCCATGCACGGGCCATCCTGCTCCGGGTAAGGCGAGGCCTATTTCAGATTTAAGCCCTTCGGATGAACCGTGTCCAATTTTCTGATCCAGTCTCTTTCAGCCCGGATCCTTTGGGCGGTGCTCCAGTCCGGATCACACTGGATGACCGAGGCCCGAACTGACAGCCATCCATGGGCAACAAAATGGCTGACAAGAGGTGTGTGTGTTTCCCTTTGTCTGCCAATATTGTATCTATGTTGGGTGAAACGCTGAAGTATTGTGTTCTTTGTTTCCCCAACATATTGGAGCCCGCAGGTGTCACAATAAATTAGATAGACACAATTTTTGGAGTGGGGATTCCCCTCGGCCATAGTCTTGAAGACTGTCTTGTTGGAATGGCTGCGTATCCAAGGTAAGTGTTTGAAAAATTTGCCCTGACCCCTCGGTTTCGATGTGATCAGGGGTTTAATTTTGGCCTTAACCAGGTAATCCTGGAGATTTTTGTTTTTTCTGTAAGCCGCTATTATTTTATGTTCTTTTAGGGATGTCAAATTGATTTTGCTATAAAAGTTATCTTTAATCTTCCGAATTAATTGTGTTGCAGGTCTGGAGTAAGTGGTGACAAAGGGGAGAAGTTCCTGTGTGTCTATGGGCCGTGTCTCCAGGAACGTTTTGAGGGCCTCCCTTCTGAAAGAGCGGGCATAGCCTCTGACGGCTAATGCCTTGAAGAGCGTTTTTGTGGCCGTCATGAAGTCGCTCTTGTGAGTACAGATCCTATGGAAACGCAGCAGTTGTGATTTTAATAGCCCTTTGTAGGTGTGTTTCGGGTGATAACTCGTCCTATGGAGTAGAGCGTGAGTATCCGTCTCCTTAAAGAACACCTTAATGTCCAATTTGTTGTTTTTTTTAAAATGTATGCCCTTGTAGGTGGTTGTGTCCAGAAAATCCACTGATGTGTCGCTGGTGGTGGATTTCAGCTTGATGGACGGGTTGTGACTGTTTAAGGTAAGTAAAAATTGATTAAAATCCTCCATGGAGTGGGGCCAGACTCCCCAGATATCATCCAGATATCTATAATAATATGTTGGTTTTTGTTTACAGGATGCCAGGGCAGAAGTCTCCCACTCAGCCATAAAGATATTTGCATAGGCTGGTGCAAATTTCTTGCCCATGGCAGTCCCTTTAATTTGCAGGTAAAATTTGCTGTCAAATTCAAAATCGTTCCTTCGTAGGTTAATTTCCAATAGTTGAAGAATCTCTTTATCTGGCCTATTTTTGTCTGGGTATTTGATAAAAATATTTTTTATGGCTCGAATGCCTTCATCTATGTCAATATTCGTGTAGAGACTATCTATGTCCATTGTAAAGAGAATAGATTTTGGGGGGATCTGCAGTTGTCTCACCGTGTTCACAAAATGGTAGGTGTCTTTAAGGTACCCAGTGTGTCTGTTAGATAGGGGATTGATGTAATAATCAATAAATTGGGCCGTATGATAGGTCTCACTGTCGCAGTCTGACACGATGGGTCTCCCAGGTGGGATTTCAAAGGGGACACTCCATGCAGAGGGCTCCTTGTGGATCTTCGGGAGGAGATAAAAGAGCCTGGGTCTCGGGATTGGATTGCCCTGCAGGTAAGTGAATTGTTTTTTATTTATAAATTTTTTATTTAATAATGAATGAAGAATCTCCTTCACCATTTTCTTCGTTTCAGGATAAATGGGTTCTTCTAAGGTGGAATAATATCTCCTGTCGTTCAACTGTCTGTGGCCCTCGTAGAGATACTGTTCCCTGTCCATAATAACCACTGCACTTCCCTTATCTGCTGGTTTTATGATTATGTTTTTATTTTTTCTCAATTCTGTGAGAGCTCTGTTTTCCCCTTGGGTCAAATTGGCTTTGGGTCTTGTGAGGTGGAAGTTGTTGTCGAAATAATAAACGTCTGCTTTAATCAATTCTGTGATCTCTGGTGGTAATTTGGCTAAGAGGGGGGTCCATTCTGATTTGTTGGTAAAGGGGGTAATGTTCGTGTCCTTATTATGTTGGAAATAGGCTTTCAATTTGAGTCTCCTGTGATATTGTTGCAAGTCCCATCTGCTGCGTTCCAGCTCGTCTTTCTGACTCCCTACGGTCGGGATGAAGGAAAGGCCTCTATTTAGGAGTGTGAGCTGCGGGCCGGTGAGTTTGAATTTTTGCGCTAAAACTAAAACATTTCTTGACCCCTCCTGACTGTGCAGGCTTATGGGGACATGAATTTTAAATATGAGCTCCAGTGCTCAAGCATTGACCTGGCTGTTTGTGTGCTCCAGTGTATGTTGTCTCTGTTTGTAGAGAACAACTTGGAGTCCAGCTTTGGAATGGTGAGGCATCGCTGCTGCACCTTGTTATTGAGGTGAGTTAGGCAGGATTTCTCCTGTAAAGGTAAGTGAGGGGAGAAATTAATTAAAGGCACCCAGATCTCAGCCAGGGGAAATTTTTTCTCAGCAGCCTCCATTGTGGCTAGAAACTGCTGAGTCAGGATTGTTTTATTTGTGGCCCTTCTGTTGTTGATGCCAAATGATAAAATAATTTTTTCCACCCGGGCGGAGGTGGTGGCATTCTCAATTAAAACCTTAGCGTGTGCTAATGTGGCCCCTGGATAGCTGTCAATTTGGAGCTCTTGGCTCTCAAAAGGGGGCATCCTGGACAAATTAGAGTCCCCTACAATAGCAAACCTCTTGCCCATGCTGAGAACCCAGTCCTGGGTTTTGTGTTTTGTGATGATGTGTCTTTTAGGTCTGCGGATGGTGGACTCTGGCGTGGTGGGCTTTGCCACCGGTCTGGGCCGCAGCGTGAGCCTTCTCTGGGTCGCTCTCCTAAGGCTCCTCAACTTGGTCGGAGTGACCTGGGTTGGGGGGACAACCTCAGGGCTTCCCTGAGCAGGATCCAGGCCCTCCTCTTCCGAGAGGACTGTGATCGAGTCCGATATGTGAGCCACTATCGGATTCGGTGTGGCAGCCATCGGCACAGGAGCATCCAGGACCGCAGGAGAAACCTCAGGTAGGTTTTCTGTATGTTTTTCCACGCTGTCTGGTACAGATACACCTGTCCTACGCAGTCTCTGGGGTTTAGGGGATGAGTGTGGTAGGATGATGGGTGTCAAATGGGGAGGGGGGACCTGAGATATCAGTGGGTCTACTATATCAATTAGGTTTTCCTCCTGTGGGGGTGACCAACCACCTGTCTCCACAGTCATCGTGGCTGTGGTAACCAAGGTGGGAGCCCTAGGTCTTACAAGGGCCAGAACAGGTAGTGGAGAGTGGGTGGGTGTCTCCGGTACAATGAGTAAAGGGAGGTCCTGGGGCTCTGTGTGTGTCTCCTCTCTCCCTTTAAGTTCACTGTTTCCCCTGTTTGTGTCTATTTTCATTTTGGTCATACGTTTTGTGACTGTTTTTGTTTTTTGTTTCCCCATTGCAGGAGGTGGCGGTGGTGGTGGGGGTGGGGGGGCCCCGCCATCCGGGCCCGTCCCCTCCTCCTCCTCTGTGGTCGGGTCGAGATGGCCAGCCATGAGGGCCTCAACATGCTCCAAGGTCTCCGACTGGAGCCGTTTGCCCAGGTTACGTTTGGCCCAGACAGTGGCGATCTGGAAGGGCTCCCGCCACTCTCCCTCCCCCAGTCCACGCAGGGCATCAAACCCCATCTCCATGGAGTCTGCATAATGGTCTCTTAAGATCATCATGGTGGTGAGTTCCCAATTTTTGGCATTACCCTCAATGAGGAGCCTAGTCTCCTCATTAGGGCTGGCCGGTTTAATTATTGTGGTCAGATTTTCTGTCAATTTTCTAATTGAAGGGGGGGGCGGCTTTTGAGGCAGCACATTTCTGAGGTGGTGGGCCATTTTGATGACCTTGTGCATTATTCTGATTTTAATCCCAAAGTTCGGGTCTGAGGACTGTGTCTGTTTTTCCACAGGTTTTCCCTCCCTCTTCTCCCTCCGTGTGTTTATCCCTGTCCTCTGTGTTGTGTGGTTCTCCCTCCGTGTGTTTATCCCTGTCCTGCGTGTTGTGTAGTTCTCCTTCCGTGTGTTTGTCCCTGTCCTGTGTGTGGTGTAGTGTGTGTTTCTGTTTATGATGTTCCCCGGGTGTTGTTTGGTGGGGGCCCTACGGCCCCCTGGTACGAAAAATTGTGGCCTATAACCATGTTCCACGTAGTGGTGGTGTTGAGGGTAGCTGCCCTGGCGTCCACGGCCTCTCACCACGGACGCATAAGTGGGTCGCTGCCCTGTGGTCTCATGAAAGTAAGGTGCTTGGTGCTCGGGTAAGCGATGGCTGGGTCTCCCCTCCCGGGGCCGTCTAGGACGGTCACGTCGGTAGGAGACTACTGTCCAACCATCATCCCTGTTGTCACCGTACATTTTAGCTTTGATGGCCGAAAAAGGTAAAAAAGGTAAAAAAATATTATTTTTTTCAAAAAATGCAAAAATGGAAAAAATTGAAAAATGCAAAAAATCTCTGAAAAAATTGGAACAAGCCTATAAACAACGTTTCGGTCTTTGTTAGACCTTCTTCAGGTTAGCCTGTTCCTAAAAAATTCAAAAAATGCAAAAATGTATCTGAAAAAAGTGTTTCTCTCTCTCTGTAGCTCTTCTGATGCTCTCTGCAGCTCTGTGTTGAGGCAAGTGAGACAGAGAAGCTCCCCGCCCAGCAGTTACAGACAGGGGGTGTGGCCAGACTGCCAGTCTGTGCATCGTTTGAATTTCAAACCCCACAGCTGCCCTCAGCTTGAAATCAGCCCATTAACCCCTTATATGCCAATGGTTTTTTGAAAAGTAATATAGAAAAAAAATAAAAATTAAAAAAATTAAAAAAAATTAAAAAATAAAAAATAAAAAAGTAAATAAATAAATCAATAAATAAATAAATCAATAAAATAAAAAATAATTAAAACGAATGAAATAATACAACAGATAAATAAATAAAATTAAAAATAAATAAACTAAAAAAATAAATAGATAAATTAATTAAAATAAAATAAATAAATAAATAAACAAAAATAATAATAATAAAAAAATAAAATGTAAAAAAATAAATAAAATAAAAAATAATAAAAAAAAAAAAAAAAAAAAAAGATTTAAAATTAAATAATGAAAAATAATGAAATAAAATAATAGAATAAAATTATAGAATAAAAAGAATAAAAAATGATAAAAAATGATAAAAAATAATAAATAAAAATAAAAAAATAAAATAAAATAAAGGAATAATGATAAAAAATAGATAGAAATTCTTAAACCTAAATTCCTCCCCAGGTTAGGGTTAGGGTTAGGGTTAGAATTGGTTAGGGTTAGGGTTAGGATAGGGTTAGGGTTAGGGTTAGGAAATTATCACTGGGTGGGGGGTTAAAAATAGGGGATTCACCCAGGTTAGGGTTAGGCATTAGGGTTACCATTGGTTAGGGTTAGGAATAGTGTCACCGGGTTAGGGTTAGGGGTCCTGGTCAGAGGTCGTAGGAGTACGTCCTGAGAGAGATATAAAATGAAATAAAAAATAAATAAGTCATTCTTTGTTGTGGATAATTTTAGGGTCGAAGGTAAATCCAGGAACGGCCTCAACCCTCCCACAGGAACAGGAGGCGCTGGCGGGTTAGGACATGGGGAGTGGGTGAGACTCGGTGCCGCGAAGCGGTGCCGAGTCTCCATGCACGGGCCATCCTGCTCCGGGTAAGGCGAGGCCTATTTCAGATTTAAGCCCTTCGGATGAACCGTGTCCAATTTTCTGATCCAGTCTCTTTCAGCCCGGATCCTTTGGGCGGTGCTCCAGTCCGGATCACACTGGATGACCGAGGCCCGAACTGACAGCCATCCATGGGCAACAAAATGGCTGACAAGAGGTGTGTGTGTTTCCCTTTGTCTGCCAATATTGTATCTATGTTGGGTGAAACGCTGAAGTATTGTGTTCTTTGTTTCCCCAACATATTGGAGCCCGCAGGTGTCACAATAAATTAGATAGACACAATTTTTGGAGTGGGGATTCCCCTCGGCCATAGTCTTGAAGACTGTCTTGTTGGAATGGCTGCGTATCCAAGGTAAGTGTTTGAAAAATTTGCCCTGACCCCTCGGTTTCGATGTGATCAGGGGTTTAATTTTGGCCTTAACCAGGTAATCCTGGAGATTTTTGTTTTTTCTGTAAGCCGCTATTATTTTATGTTCTTTTAGGGATGTCAAATTGATTTTGCTATAAAAGTTATCTTTAATCTTCCGAATTAATTGTGTTGCAGGTCTGGAGTAAGTGGTGACAAAGGGGAGAAGTTCCTGTGTGTCTATGGGCCGTGTCTCCAGGAACGTTTTGAGGGCCTCCCTTCTGAAAGAGCGGGCATAGCCTCTGACGGCTAATGCCTTGAAGAGCGTTTTTGTGGCCGTCATGAAGTCGCTCTTGTGAGTACAGATCCTATGGAAACGCAGCAGTTGTGATTTTAATAGCCCTTTGTAGGTGTGTTTCGGGTGATAACTCGTCCTATGGAGTAGAGCGTGAGTATCCGTCTCCTTAAAGAACACCTTAATGTCCAATTTGTTGTTTTTTTTAAAATGTATGCCCTTGTAGGTGGTTGTGTCCAGAAAATCCACTGATGTGTCGCTGGTGGTGGATTTCAGCTTGATGGACGGGTTGTGACTGTTTAAGGTAAGTAAAAATTGATTAAAATCCTCCATGGAGTGGGGCCAGACTCCCCAGATATCATCCAGATATCTATAATAATATGTTGGTTTTTGTTTACAGGATGCCAGGGCAGAAGTCTCCCACTCAGCCATAAAGATATTTGCATAGGCTGGTGCAAATTTCTTGCCCATGGCAGTCCCTTTAATTTGCAGGTAAAATTTGCTGTCAAATTCAAAATCGTTCCTTCGTAGGTTAATTTCCAATAGTTGAAGAATCTCTTTATCTGGCCTATTTTTGTCTGGGTATTTGATAAAAATATTTTTTATGGCTCGAATGCCTTCATCTATGTCAATATTCGTGTAGAGACTATCTATGTCCATTGTAAAGAGAATAGATTTTGGGGGGATCTGCAGTTGTCTCACCGTGTTCACAAAATGGTAGGTGTCTTTAAGGTACCCAGTGTGTCTGTTAGATAGGGGATTGATGTAATAATCAATAAATTGGGCCGTATGATAGGTCTCACTGTCGCAGTCTGACACGATGGGTCTCCCAGGTGGGATTTCAAAGGGGACACTCCATGCAGAGGGCTCCTTGTGGATCTTCGGGAGGAGATAAAAGAGCCTGGGTCTCGGGATTGGATTGCCCTGCAGGTAAGTGAATTGTTTTTTATTTATAAATTTTTTATTTAATAATGAATGAAGAATCTCCTTCACCATTTTCTTCGTTTCAGGATAAATGGGTTCTTCTAAGGTGGAATAATATCTCCTGTCGTTCAACTGTCTGTGGCCCTCGTAGAGATACTGTTCCCTGTCCATAATAACCACTGCACTTCCCTTATCTGCTGGTTTTATGATTATGTTTTTATTTTTTCTCAATTCTGTGAGAGCTCTGTTTTCCCCTTGGGTCAAATTGGCTTTGGGTCTTGTGAGGTGGAAGTTGTTGTCGAAATAATAAACGTCTGCTTTAATCAATTCTGTGATCTCTGGTGGTAATTTGGCTAAGAGGGGGGTCCATTCTGATTTGTTGGTAAAGGGGGTAATGTTCGTGTCCTTATTATGTTGGAAATAGGCTTTCAATTTGAGTCTCCTGTGATATTGTTGCAAGTCCCATCTGCTGCGTTCCAGCTCGTCTTTCTGACTCCCTACGGTCGGGATGAAGGAAAGGCCTCTATTTAGGAGTGTGAGCTGCGGGCCGGTGAGTTTGAATTTTTGCGCTAAAACTAAAACATTTCTTGACCCCTCCTGACTGTGCAGGCTTATGGGGACATGAATTTTAAATATGAGCTCCAGTGCTCAAGCATTGACCTGGCTGTTTGTGTGCTCCAGTGTATGTTGTCTCTGTTTGTAGAGAACAACTTGGAGTCCAGCTTTGGAATGGTGAGGCATCGCTGCTGCACCTTGTTATTGAGGTGAGTTAGGCAGGATTTCTCCTGTAAAGGTAAGTGAGGGGAGAAATTAATTAAAGGCACCCAGATCTCAGCCAGGGGAAATTTTTTCTCAGCAGCCTCCATTGTGGCTAGAAACTGCTGAGTCAGGATTGTTTTATTTGTGGCCCTTCTGTTGTTGATGCCAAATGATAAAATAATTTTTTCCACCCGGGCGGAGGTGGTGGCATTCTCAATTAAAACCTTAGCGTGTGCTAATGTGGCCCCTGGATAGCTGTCAATTTGGAGCTCTTGGCTCTCAAAAGGGGGCATCCTGGACAAATTAGAGTCCCCTACAATAGCAAACCTCTTGCCCATGCTGAGAACCCAGTCCTGGGTTTTGTGTTTTGTGATGATGTGTCTTTTAGGTCTGCGGATGGTGGACTCTGGCGTGGTGGGCTTTGCCACCGGTCTGGGCCGCAGCGTGAGCCTTCTCTGGGTCGCTCTCCTAAGGCTCCTCAACTTGGTCGGAGTGACCTGGGTTGGGGGGACAACCTCAGGGCTTCCCTGAGCAGGATCCAGGCCCTCCTCTTCCGAGAGGACTGTGATCGAGTCCGATATGTGAGCCACTATCGGATTCGGTGTGGCAGCCATCGGCACAGGAGCATCCAGGACCGCAGGAGAAACCTCAGGTAGGTTTTCTGTATGTTTTTCCACGCTGTCTGGTACAGATACACCTGTCCTACGCAGTCTCTGGGGTTTAGGGGATGAGTGTGGTAGGATGATGGGTGTCAAATGGGGAGGGGGGACCTGAGATATCAGTGGGTCTACTATATCAATTAGGTTTTCCTCCTGTGGGGGTGACCAACCACCTGTCTCCACAGTCATCGTGGCTGTGGTAACCAAGGTGGGAGCCCTAGGTCTTACAAGGGCCAGAACAGGTAGTGGAGAGTGGGTGGGTGTCTCCGGTACAATGAGTAAAGGGAGGTCCTGGGGCTCTGTGTGTGTCTCCTCTCTCCCTTTAAGTTCACTGTTTCCCCTGTTTGTGTCTATTTTCATTTTGGTCATACGTTTTGTGACTGTTTTTGTTTTTTGTTTCCCCATTGCAGGAGGTGGCGGTGGTGGTGGGGGTGGGGGGGCCCCGCCATCCGGGCCCGTCCCCTCCTCCTCCTCTGTGGTCGGGTCGAGATGGCCAGCCATGAGGGCCTCAACATGCTCCAAGGTCTCCGACTGGAGCCGTTTGCCCAGGTTACGTTTGGCCCAGACAGTGGCGATCTGGAAGGGCTCCCGCCACTCTCCCTCCCCCAGTCCACGCAGGGCATCAAACCCCATCTCCATGGAGTCTGCATAATGGTCTCTTAAGATCATCATGGTGGTGAGTTCCCAATTTTTGGCATTACCCTCAATGAGGAGCCTAGTCTCCTCATTAGGGCTGGCCGGTTTAATTATTGTGGTCAGATTTTCTGTCAATTTTCTAATTGAAGGGGGGGGCGGCTTTTGAGGCAGCACATTTCTGAGGTGGTGGGCCATTTTGATGACCTTGTGCATTATTCTGATTTTAATCCCAAAGTTCGGGTCTGAGGACTGTGTCTGTTTTTCCACAGGTTTTCCCTCCCTCTTCTCCCTCCGTGTGTTTATCCCTGTCCTCTGTGTTGTGTGGTTCTCCCTCCGTGTGTTTATCCCTGTCCTGCGTGTTGTGTAGTTCTCCTTCCGTGTGTTTGTCCCTGTCCTGTGTGTGGTGTAGTGTGTGTTTCTGTTTATGATGTTCCCCGGGTGTTGTTTGGTGGGGGCCCTACGGCCCCCTGGTACGAAAAATTGTGGCCTATAACCATGTTCCACGTAGTGGTGGTGTTGAGGGTAGCTGCCCTGGCGTCCACGGCCTCTCACCACGGACGCATAAGTGGGTCGCTGCCCTGTGGTCTCATGAAAGTAAGGTGCTTGGTGCTCGGGTAAGCGATGGCTGGGTCTCCCCTCCCGGGGCCGTCTAGGACGGTCACGTCGGTAGGAGACTACTGTCCAACCATCATCCCTGTTGTCACCGTACATTTTAGCTTTGATGGCCGAAAAAGGTAAAAAAGGTAAAAAAATATTATTTTTTTCAAAAAATGCAAAAATGGAAAAAATTGAAAAATGCAAAAAATCTCTGAAAAAATTGGAACAAGCCTATAAACAACGTTTCGGTCTTTGTTAGACCTTCTTCAGGTTAGCCTGTTCCTAAAAAATTCAAAAAATGCAAAAATGTATCTGAAAAAAGTGTTTCTCTCTCTCTGTAGCTCTTCTGATGCTCTCTGCAGCTCTGTGTTGAGGCAAGTGAGACAGAGAAGCTCCCCGCCCAGCAGTTACAGACAGGGGGTGTGGCCAGACTGCCAGTCTGTGCATCGTTTGAATTTCAAACCCCACAGCTGCCCTCAGCTTGAAATCAGCCCATTAACCCCTTATATGCCAATGGTTTTTTGAAAAGTAATATAGAAAAAAAATAAAAATTAAAAAAATTAAAAAAAATTAAAAAATAAAAAATAAAAAAGTAAATAAATAAATCAATAAATAAATAAATCAATAAAATAAAAAATAATTAAAACGAATGAAATAATACAACAGATAAATAAATAAAATTAAAAATAAATAAACTAAAAAAATAAATAGATAAATTAATTAAAATAAAATAAATAAATAAATAAACAAAAATAATAATAATAAAAAAATAAAATGTAAAAAAATAAATAAAATAAAAAATAATAAAAAAAAAAAAAAAAAAAAAAAGATTTAAAATTAAATAATGAAAAATAATGAAATAAAATAATAGAATAAAATTATAGAATAAAAAGAATAAAAAATGATAAAAAATGATAAAAAATAATAAATAAAAATAAAAAAATAAAATAAAATAAAGGAATAATGATAAAAAATAGATAGAAATTCTTAAACCTAAATTCCTCCCCAGGTTAGGGTTAGGGTTAGGGTTAGAATTGGTTAGGGTTAGGGTTAGGATAGGGTTAGGGTTAGGGTTAGGAAATTATCACTGGGTGGGGGGTTAAAAATAGGGGATTCACCCAGGTTAGGGTTAGGCATTAGGGTTACCATTGGTTAGGGTTAGGAATAGTGTCACCGGGTTAGGGTTAGGGGTCCTGGTCAGAGGTCGTAGGAGTACGTCCTGAGAGAGATATAAAATGAAATAAAAAATAAATAAGTCATTCTTTGTTGTGGATAATTTTAGGGTCGAAGGTTAGGGTTAGGGTTAGGGTTAGGGTTAGGGTTAGGGGTTAGGGTTAGGGTTAGGGTTAGGGTTAGAGGGTTAGGGTTAGGGTTAGGGTTAGGGTTAGGGTTAGGGTTAGAGGGTTAGGGTAGGGGAATGTCTTCCATCTCCGATGGGGGATGGAGGGTGCACGGTCCATCCACCCGACGGACCTCCCGTAAGCTCGGTCCCATTGCGGCGGCCGGGCCTGCTGACGTCTCCGTCCATAACGCACCTCGGTCCAGCCGTAATCCATTTGTAATTAAGTTTTTTATTTTCAACTAGAAAAAAAGCTTCCCAAAATTGCGGAAGAGTAAAAAAATATATAGACTTTCAAGTTTCTTTTTAAAAAAATATAATATTTATTTAAATAACAAAGGAAGGGTGTGTACAAAAATATATAATCAAAATAAGCAACGTTTCAACCAGTTTAGGTCTTCATCAGGCTAGAAAAAAACACACCAAAAACCTGTCCTTAGAAAACCTCTAGGTGAGCGAGAGGTGTTATCCGGACGAGGATCGAAGGAGAAATGAGCCCTCACTCCTGATCCTCCCCCTTATATATCCTCAGAGCTCCGCCCCCTATTTTTTTAACAGCTGCGTCTCCGGTAAGTACCCGGTACGTATAAACTATTTAAACTCTATATTTAACCTTTTTTAACTATTTACTATGAACTTCACACATATATATATTTTTAACTTAAAACATATATAATAAATCAGACTTATTTTTAAAAAAAATGAAACTTATTCTTAGGGTTAGGGTTAGGGTTAGGGTTAGGTTAGGGTTAGGGTTAGGGTTAGGGTTAGGGTTAGGGTTAGGGTTAGAGGGTTAGGGTTAGGGTTAGGGTTAGGGTTAGGGTTAGGGGTTAGGGTTAGGAAATGGGGAGTGGGTGAGACTGGGCACCGCGAAGCGGTGGCCAGTCTCTATGCACGGGCCATCCTGTTCTGGTTCAGGTGAGTCCTATTTTAGATTGAGACCTTTAGGAAAAATTGTGCCTAATTTTCTAATCCAATTCCTTTCAGCTCGGGCTCTCTGGGCCCTGTCCCAGTTTGGGTCCCTCTGAAGAACTGTGGCCCGGACAGACGACCACCCATGGGAGACAAAATGGCTGACAAGGGGTGTGTGTGTCTCTCTCTGTGTACGTATATTATACCTGTGTTGGGTGAAGCGCTGGAGAAGCGTGTTTTTTGTCTCACCAACATATTGGAGTCCGCAGGTCTGACACTCAATGAGGTAAACACAGTTTTTTGAATGGGGATTTCCCTGGGTCATGGCCTTAAAGACTGTTTTATTTGCATGACTACGTATCCAGGTAAGGTGTTTAAAAAATTGACCCTGACCTCTGGGCTTAGAGGTGGTTAGTGGTGTAATTTTGGCTCTGACCAGATGGTCTTGAAGATTTTTATTTTTTCTAAAAGCCGCTATAATTTTGTATTTTTTTAGGTGCTCCAAATTGATGATATTGTTATTAAAATTGTTTTTTATTTTCCTAATTAATTGTATTGCAGGTCTGGAATACGTAGTGACGAAAGGAAGGAGCTCCCCCGTCTCTGTCGGCCGTGTCTCCAGGAAGGTTTTGAGGGCCTCCCTTCTGAACGAGCGTGCATAGCCCCTGGCGGCTAATGCCTTGAATAACGTTCTCGTGGCAACCATGAAATCGCTATGGTGAGTGCAAATCCTGTGGAATCGCAGTAATTGTGATTTCAGTAATCCTTTATATGTGTGTTTTGGGTGGTGGCTGTTTTTATGAAGCAGAGCATGGGTGTCTGTTTCTTTGAAAAATACTTTGATATCTAATTTGTTATTTTGATGAAAATTTGTCCCCTTGTAGGTGGTGGTATCCAGGAAGTCCACTGACGTGGTGCTGGTGGTGGATTTAAGTCTGATGGACGGGTTATGATTATTCAAAGTATGAAAAAACTGTTCAAATTCCTCCATAGAATGGGGCCAGACCCCCCAAATGTCATCCAAATATCTGTAATAATGTGTGGGTTTCTGTTTGCAGGATGCCAGGGCAGATGTCTCCCACTCGGCCATAAAGATGTTTGCATATGCCGGTGCGAATTTCTTTCCCATGGCAGTGCCTTTAATTTGGAGATAAAATTTGTTGTCAAATTCAAAATCATTTTTTCTGAGGTTAATTTCAAGTAATTGTAAAATTTCTTTGTCTGGCCTATTCTTGTCTGGAAATTTAATAAAGATGTTTTTTATAGCTTGAATGCCTTCGTCTATGTCAATATTAGTATACAGACTGTCTATATCTAGTGTGAACAGAATGCATTCTGAGGGGACATGGAGTTTTTTAACTGTGTTGACGAAATGGTAGGTGTCCTTAAGATATCCAACATGTTTGTTGGATAAGGGATTGATATAGTGGTCAATAAATTGGGCTGTATAATATGTCTCACTGTCACAGTCAGAAACTATGGGCCTCCCGGGCGGAATCTCGAAGGGAACACTCCATTTTGAGGGCTCCTTGTGAATTTTGGGAAGGAGATAAAACAGTCTGGGCCTCGGGATCGGGTTACCCACTAAATAATTATATTGTTTTTTCTTTATAAACCCCTTATTTAATAATGATTGAATAATTTGTTTAACTATTATTTTTGTTTTAGGATAAAGGGGCTCTTTTAAGGGGGAATAATATTTCTTGTCATTTAATTGTCTATTACCCTCAAATAAATACTGTTCCCTGTCCATTATGACCACCGCACTTCCCTTATCCGCTGGTTTTATAATTATATTTTTATTTTCCATCAGTTCCCTCAGAGCTATAGTCTCTTCGGGACTCAGGTTGGCTCTAGTTTTGGACAGATGGAAATTATTTTCAAAGTAATTACAATCTGCTTTAATTAAATCAGTGACTTCTGGTGGTAAACTGGATAAGGGAGGACTCCACTCAGACTTGTGAGTAAAGGGGATGAAAGGCCTGACTTTTGTGTCTTGGAAATATACATTTAGTTTGATTCTCCTATGATACTGTTGCAGATCCCATCTGCTCTGCTCCAGCATGTTACTCTGGCTCCATCTAGTGGGGATAAAGGAGAGGCCCCTATTCAGCAGTGTGAATTGGGGCTGAGTGAGTTTAAATTTTTTCGCTAAAACTATGACATTTTTTGCCCCCTCCTGATCATGCAGGCTTATGGGGACATGAATTTTACATACCCCATCCAATATTCAAATATGTGTTTGGCTGTGGTCTTGGTCCAATGTATATCATCTTGTGTTGTGGCAAATAGTTTGGATTGCAGCTTTGGGATGCAGCAGCCGTGCTTCTGGATCTGCTCATTCAGGTGTGCCAAGGAGGACTGCTCCTCCAGGGGTAAGGTGTCTGAAAAATTAATTAGAGGGATCCAGACCTCAGCTGATGGGAATTTGGCCTCGGCAGCCTGAATTGTGGCCTGTAACTGCTGGCTAAGTTTAATTTTAGGAGTAGTGTTCCTGTTGTTTAGTCCGAATGA